>JAQHUG010000173.1:1770916-1799713 GCA_028555095.1 Dicrostonyx torquatus | reverse complement strand
CAGCTGCCATCCAAGGGGTGGGCTTCTCTGCTGGAGCCCTGCAGGTTTATACTGGACCCACCCTATTTGTGGAAATTACAACAAAGAACTTCACCAGTGTTGCTGATAAGATGAGGATAATGCCCCGCTACTCCGTTATTCAGAACCTTTAAGGAGATGAAATTTCCAAACCACAGTCCATTGCAGGATCACGTGCGGTATCCTGCTGGAGACGTCAGCAAGGTGTGATACTTCAGGCTGACAAACTCAGTTTGAAATGCTAACACCAGGAACTGTGACTGTTTGAGCAGAGACGTCTCTGTGGTGTGTTAGGGATGGAGATAATATTTACCATCCTTTCGATCTACAAGAATCAGATGAAATGATATAAGAACGGAAAATACACCTTGGGTAGTCTAGTTTGTTTCTGCTCTCTGTTGTAAATGCTTTTGTCTGAAAACTATGGCTGATTTTGCTTTGTGAAATTTTATTTGCTTCTCCTGTTTATCTTGTTGCTACATGTGTTTATCTTGGAAGACCTTTGCTATGAATATTTCAGTAGTGAGTGCCCTTTTTGGAATTAGTATTTCTCTAGAATGTTTTCAGAAAGTGAATGCAAAGTGTGCACTCTGTGACAAGCTTTCTCTAGTTTGCTCTTGGTAAGTGAAGGTAGGAAATTACATCAGTTAAGGGGCTCTGGGCTCTAACAATGTATGAGCTATCTGATAGTCAGAGCTCAGAGAAGCAAGGTGAAGGCTTTTGAACCATGCGCTGTGGTAACACCTTGTGACTGTGGAGGGTAGCTTACCGAGTTCCTCCTCTGGCTTTGCACCACTCATGAGGTAGGTCATATCTTTTTTGAGGCATAAATAGCATCAGTAGAGAATATTATTTAAACCACGCTCTTAAACTTTGTGAGGCATAGGTAATACCTAGTTATTAGCGTCTGTTCCAATACATTGTAAGTGGGTATTTTATGCTTTCTTGAGGCTTCAATGTATAGTTGGTGAGCGCAGCCTTGCTTTTTATGTGGTGTGTAAACTAATGCAAAAATTTACTTAAATAGTAACTTTTAGTTTCTACTTCTCACCTGGTTTTTGCCATATACAATATTTTCTAATCGATTGCTTTCTTTTGTTTGGTTTTCACGCATATATTCTATCATTTTTACATCAATTTACAGTGACAAATCGTGTGCTATGTTGGTACTTAATGATATTACTTGGATACATGAGTTAATGATTTTTTTTGAGCCTGGGTTGCCATGTTCTTTCTGCCTCAACCTCTCAAGTGCTGGATGCTATTCAAATGTCTTCAATAATGTATGATATTGGCCGTTGGGAGCTTGAGTTCTTTATATATGTATTGTGTGAAGTGAATTAGTGTGTGTGCGTTTGTGCATGCTAGTGTGTGTGCGTTTGTGCATGCTAGTGTGCTTATGTGTGTGTGTTTGTGCATGCTAGTGTGTGTGTTTGTGCATGCTAGTGTGCTTATGTATGTGCATTTGTGCATGCTAGTGTGTGTGCATTGCGCATGCTAGTGTGTGTGCATTTGTGCATGCTAGTGTGCTTATGTGTGTGCGTTTGTGCATGCTAGTGTGCTTATGTGTGTGCGTTTGTGCATGCTAGTGTGCTTATGTGTATGTGTTCATTTGTATTTCATGTATCAACCTTCGGTGTTGTTCCTCGGGAAGTATTCATCTTGTTGTCCTCCCACTCCGTGTGTGTGTGTCTGTCTGTCTGTCTGTCTGTGTGAGAGGGGTGTGCTTGTATGTGAATGAATATGACAGCCCTACCATACACACACATGTGGAGGTGGAAGTCAAATTAGAATGTCTGTCTCTGTCTCTTTCCATCATTATTTTCAGACAGGCTGTCCTATTTTATCCTGGTAGACTGGCTTGTCCGTGAACCTACACCTGTGCTGTAGTCGACTGTACATCTTGTCATGCCTATTAGCTTTTATGTAGGTTCTCGGGCTTTGAACTCAGTTCCTATGCCTTCACAACCAGTACTTTAACCTGGAGCTTCCACCTTGTTTTAATTTTCAGCATAATGTTTTATTTTTGATAATTTCATACTTGTATATAATGAATATATTTTCATCTCCACCTCTTATTCATCCCCTCCACCTCCCCACTGCCCCTCTCTACGTGTCCTTTCAACGTCCAGTCCAATCTTTTTTTTGTTTTGTTTTTTAAGATGGAGTTTCTCTCTGGGACCCGGCCTACATGATTGGTGAGCCCCAGAGCCCCTCTTGTCTCCTTCTCTATAGCCTGAGACACAGCTGTGTGTCTCCGCACCCGGCTTTGACGTGGGTGCTGCCTAGCGAACTTAGGCCTTCCTTCTTGCACAAGATCTCCACCAGTGGCCCTCTCTCTCCAACCTCTCCTGAACGGCTTCCTGTCTGTAGAACAAGGATAATATCTGTCCTTCACCTTTACTGCACACACACTGTCCTTGGGAACATTGTGTAGAGTGACCATGCTCACGAAAGGCGTGATTGTGAGCAGTTATCAACAGAGCCCATCTCTTGAACCTTCGGCTGGTTCCTTTGCTCTCCGTTCACTGATGTTTGTATGTGGAGGAATTGTATGATCTTTCTAAGTAGAATCAAGCATTTTCTTCAGTGTCAACTTCAGTATCTTTTAAAATGTTACTTGGATATAGGTTTTACCTGCACATATTAACTGGGGGTCAGAATTGAAAATGGGATTTCAATAACACCATAACACAGCTTCTTCAAGAGAGAGCCTGCTCTTTCAGATCGTATCCATTGTCTTCATGTGTGCTTCTGCGGTGGGTTGGCTTTCACAGACTTTTCTATGAAAGATCATTATGTCATCTCTTTTATTCATTTCTTTATTATTTTTTCCAATTCTATTAAGGTTTCTTTGCAGATTTTTGAGCCTATTTAGAATCTGCTTGAGCGGATCATGACTGTATTAATTCTATGGCCATGTAAAATTTGTTCAGTGTTGACTAAATTCTTGATTATCAGGCATACTCAAGAGCTGGACATGGCAATAGATTCAGAAGTAACCTGAAGAAAGATAAAGTTTATTTATTATTATTTATGCCTATAGTTAGAACAATGCCGCTTGCCTTTGATGTTGTTTACTCGGAATATTGTCGAGCCCACAAGATGGCAGTATTACTTCATAGAGGTAAACAAACTAATGAAGTGCTTGTTTCCAGATCAAACAGAGGAAGCTCCTTGCTGGGGCATGGGAGTCAGGCAGTGTGGAAAGCGAGAGGCCCCAGGGAAGACACCGATAGTCACTCTGCCATGCACTGTGGACTCCGTCCAGTTCTCCCACCCGCAGCATCTATAAGAAAGGCAAACAGTAAGAAAACTAATTCTGTAATGTGCTCTGCCTCCTCCGTGTTAAGCCCAGTGTTCCAGACATCCATGTCTGTGTCATTGGCATGATGGGCCCCAAGCATGGACGCACCATTAGCTCATCTCATTACAGAGGAGGTGGCATGTTTCAGAAAGGGTTTTCCAGGCTAGAATGAGAAATTGCCTTTCAAAGGTTAGCCATCAATCCCCAGTTACTCCAAATTCCAATTGGTTTTTTGTATCAATAACTTTTACCTAGATCATATTAATGTAGAGATTATAAAGTTCATATCACTCATGATTGGCTATATAAATTTAATGCTATGGAGATAAAAGGAGTTCTGATTCATTATTCCTGTTCTCCATACTGCTAATGAAATTGCGGTCTTTCTTTAAAAAAAAAAAAACTGTTTAACAATTCAAGAACTGCGTTTAGTCCTTCCAAATACATTTTCTAGCAAGTTATTTCAAATTCAGTCCCTGGCTTCTCTCCCAATCAAACACTCATAAAAACAATTATTTTGAATGAGGCAGTTACTATAGTAGATGTTGTTTTTCAAACAATAGCCACATGTAACTGAGTAAGAACTGTTTACTCTTGCTGGTACATTCAAGATCACTAAGTTTGTACACTTGACACTGTGATTTAGGTAAATCCGCATATTTTCAAGTTCTTCCCCCCCCCTTTTTTTTTTCAGAGATACACCCATAGCTCCACATTAGCTATGAGGATGGAATTTGGAATGATAGAAACACATAAAAGCATCTGACTTCAAAATGCTCCTTAACCATTTGGCGCACTTGGCAGGTTTATCTTTTTTTGTGTTATTGCCCTTTGTTTTCGCCCTGTCTTGAGTAGGGAAGGTTGTGTAAGTTAGTGTGATTGTTGGCCTAGTCATGAGAACCATTTTTGGAGGGATATTTTTGTGACAGACTAATTTATTTATGTAGACTAATTAGAGTAATTTTGGTATTTGTTTCATACTATGATACCGCACCCTTTGAGTGTATCATTAATTAAAAGGCTTTTATGAATGGGGCAGGAAAGATGAAAATTTTTCAGTGTTAAAATAGCTCAGCACTGCGGTAATTTTAAGTACCATTGCTCTATTGCATTGGCATTAGTGTAAGAATTATAGAGCTTAATATCACTCCAGCAGTTGTAAACTCTAGTTGGTTACAGAGACATAAAAGTAAATATTATGAATCTGGTATAATTTGACAAAAACAAAAAAATGTGCTCAGAATAAATAGAAAAGTTGTGTATCTGGAAATTTTTATCATCCCATCATGCGTATGTTAGTTGGGTTTTTGAGACACAGCTCTATACCTGGAATGTGTTGGTGCTAAGGTAATTTAGGCTCTTGTATTCATTTCTAAGGAGGTAAGCAATAGGCCAGCAAAAGTGACTTGGAGTTAGTTTTTCATTCAGCTTGTGCTCCCAGCTATTCCTTCTCTCCTGAAGACGCTGCCGTTATTGGCTCTACTGCCTGAAGAAGACAAAGTAATGAAGGGAAGTGACAAGGTCATAGAGGTAGAAAGGGAGAAGCTTGGAAAGAACAGAGGAGGAGGAGGAGGTTATATTAGTCTTAGTTGAACATGACCCCTTGGCCTCTGTCCTTGATGCTGATAGTTCTGTGGGTGCATTTAACAGTGCCGGGAGAGTCGGAGCCCCACAGCTGACTTTTATTGTGGCTTCCAAAGCCTGCTGTTGATTAGTTTAAATGCAGAAGGAGGATGTTTCAGCCCTTCTTTCTACAGAAACTCTGCATATGGGACCTCTGGAGAAGACTAAATGTACAGAATCCATGCCGCCTACCACATCTGTTAGCACCTGCATCCGATTGGAACAGGGTTAGCACCAGGAGGTACAGAAAGGGAAATGTATAGAGAACAGTAAAAATGGAGAAAATATCCACCCCCAAAAAACATTACAAAGAGAGGCAGAAAATTCTTTAAAAGAGCTTTGATAATAGCTATGTAAGGGGTGTAGATACACATCCTATTAATGTATATTTTGTTTTCAAATACTATCTTACTTTAAACAAAATAGAATGCATAAAAAGACTGAGATATAGCAGGTTAGCTTTGAAAATCACAGCTACCTTCTAAGATGTTATGTTGGCTAAATAAGAAATATGAAGAAGAATTTGTTCCTCTTTATTTTCTTTAAGTATTTAAAAATATGTAATAAAAATTTAAATTAATTTTCTAAATGTTACACTTGATCAATAAATTGTATTATTTTTTTAAAATATTTTACTTAGGACTTACATCATTTTTATTGATCATAAGCATATGAGTTTTGGAAACAATAAAATTTTATAATTTATTTGTCTAGGGTCACATTGCCAGGTCAAGGTATAATATATTTGTAGTATTGTACTTTTTTGAGAATATCTTTATATAAAGATATAGAAACTAGTTAAATTATATTTTTTCAGCGTGGTAACATTTAAACTCAAAATGGACAGATAAAATCAAGTAGATATAATATCTTTCTGAAGTATAATTTAAAATACAGAGCTACTGGCATCTCTGAATTTTCTTGATTTTGATTTGGGGCCTTATCCTGGAAATCTTGGGGACAAGTAAATTAATAAAGAAAAATCAAAATTGATGAGTTTACTGCAGAATGTGAAGAACCAGAGTGAATTAGAATTCTGCTCACTAAGTGCCTGAGAGCTTATTCCACCTGACTCATCAAATGAAAAATTCATCAATTAATCCTCTGACAATAACGATATATACATAAAAATCAATCTGGAATTGATTTTTTTAGTCCTGAACATGAAAACCAAGCTCTGGTTTATACATAACGTGAAATTTCTCTTCATTTCGACTTTATTATTGAGTATCACAGCTGAAGTGTTCATATAATTATTTGTTCTGAGTCAACTACAAAAGTGTGATTGTTTGAGAAAGAGTGTATGTGCTAGGGAGTTGCTCCACAGCACAGTCTCAGAGCTGATACAATTGTCAGATGCCTGTGAGAGAGAGTACAACCCAGGGCATCCCTAGAAGAGCAGTAGCCAGGGACACTGATCACTGAGCCCTGATGGGAGACCACCCAAGACAGTTAGCTGAACTGAGTGCAGAGGGAGATCAAAGACAGGGAAGAGTAACATACAATAACTCGCATCCCAGATGCGGATTAGAGAGAGCATTGTTAGTGATGAGATTTCTATGAAGACAGGGAGAGAGGGGGAGGGGAGAGAAGAGAGAAGGTGGGAAGGGGGAGGAAGGGAGAGAGGAAGAGAGAGAGAGAGAGATAAAGAGATGTACAAATGCTTCAGAAAACACAGAAAAATTCAAATTATCTTTTTAATCTGGATCAGTCATTCTCTGTATCTCATCACAGATTCCAAAGAAACCTTGCTCCAAGTGTATGTCTGGTGGTGAAGTTTCTATCAAAAGTCAGCACGAGACATATATACAATTATTCTCCCAAATAATTGAAGGCAAATGGTAATTGTTTTGATTAATTAAAGAAATCATAGATGTATTAACTACAAAGGAAAAAAAATCCAGTGGTCAAATTTAAATTTGCATCATTCTAAGTGCTCCCTTCCCCAGTTCCCAAACCTACATATTATTGCTGCCGGGTTCTTAATTAGCATAACAGAATTCATCAGACTGTGTTCCTAATGCCAACTTAATATTGTTCTAAATGCTGTAAAGTCAGCATACTATGACAAAAAGAAAAGTGTCCTTCCGAAGTGTAGTGATGAGACACGGGGAGAAGACCACGGGGCCTCTGTCACGGTCACTTATCTCCCGTGTAGCAGTTTTGATGACTCTCTTCTGAGTGTGAATTCCTGTAGGAAATGAGCATTGTCCTGCTTTTATACATGTGATTCTGATGCTATTAGAGTTTTCCCTCTGTCACAATAGCAGTAAGAAAATTGCAATAGAAAGGAATTGAGGAGCACAGCATATGAAACAATGTGTCTCCCATGTAGTTCAAAGCGTTAGCTGTATTTTAGATCTCGTTCTTTGCAAATGTCTCGGCAATTATGGTTCCATGATTAAAGAAGGAGCCTTTTGCTAGTTATATGTCACACTACCTAATACATTATGTCTGAAAAGTATGCCCAATATCCTGTTTCTGAGTAGGTCACACACCTGGTGAGAACTAGAGCAGGAGACAATGTATTGTTAAGATCTTTCGCTTCTGAAATATTGTTGGCTCTTTTTTTATTTGTTGCTTTCATCGTTAAGAAAAATGCTTCTAAGTAATAATCCCCAACACAGTACTGTTTTACGTCAGCCTTGACACACTTGATCTCCCCTACTTATTTTCCTGAACAATTTAGAAACAGGCTGTAAAACAACATGTATCATGGAATTTTAAAGAAATACTCTTACGTACATTTTTCTAGATTTCTGTTCTTTTGTATTTGATGTATTTTCAGTCTGGGAAGAATTATGTAGTTCTATAATTCTCATTGCTGGGAAATATTCTCTGTCCATAGCAGATAAAGAACAACTTGTCAGTCTTGTCTGTTAGTTATTCTCTACTGCGTGTCTGCTGTTGTTCATTACATCACCCAGTGGTGTCAGGATAACTGTTATGAATGAAATCAATTACAGGACGGCTAGTTAGAGACTATTTACAACTGTATTAGCTGAAACTATGCCATTGTAGTTAGATATTTAAATACGTCTAAAAGGAAAAATTCAAGTTTTTATGTAGTTTATATAGCTAATATACATTCTTTATTGACCACCTCTATCATGTTACATTTGAATGGCTGAGAATTAGGGGTTTTGTTCATTATAGATAGTTACATTCCTTTGGAAAAATTTAAATGCCCCTTTTTGAGACTTATAAAAGTTCCATAAGTAATTGTTTGCTTAAAAAAGAATTACACTGATTTTATTCTTTGTTCTGTATTTTATTTTGGCGGAGGAAGGCTGTTTATCTTTCACTATTCCGCAATTACCTTCAATACTCTGTATCCATGTCTTTACTATATCTCTGTCCGTCTGCCTGCCTGTCTGCCTTCCTACCTATCCGTCTGCCTGCCTTCCTGCCTACCTACCTATCTACTTACCTACCTACCTAGCTCTCTGTCTGTCCGTCTGTCTGTCCATATGCCTGCCTGCTTGCCTATCTCTCTCCCTCCCTCTCTCTCTGTCTCTCTCTGTCTCTCTCTCTCTCTCTATCTACCTACCTGCCTACCTACCTATGAAAACCAAGTCTCTTGAAAATGACCATTCACACATTTGAAAGTAGTTTAAGACTACTGCTACATCATGCCTCCAGGAATTTTCATTTAGATCCTACCTAAAACATTTTGACAGTGATTAATTTCTGACCTACAGTGTGTAAAAGTGATCGTGGGCAAGGAAGGTTTGTTTTGAATTTGAGCACAAAAACTAGGGAGCATTATTTCAATAGTCTTAGTTATGAAACTTGTGTAGAGAATCAATAATTTGTCATTTTCATTTTTTAAGATTATTATTTATATTTTTCTCATTCCTTCAAAATATGAAAATAATAATTTCAATATAATTTAGTGCAGGTCTTATTTAAAGATTAACTTTTTGTATGTAGTTTGACCCTATCATTTAACATTACAAATTGGCATTCTTCATTGCAGGGGTATATTAGGAAGGAGATGCTTATTGGCATGTCCATGAAACACGTCCTGACAGATTACTTCCTGTGATGATCACTCATCATGCCTTGCAGAATTCACTTTTCTTAGTACAGACTCAATGTTATGTATTGAATTTTGGAGGCACATCTGTTATTTGTAATTTTTCTAACAAAATAGCTCATTTTAGGTTTTATCAAAAAATCTTTTACTAGTTTATCAGAAAAAAGAATAAAAATTTTAACTCTGAAATTCAAGATGTTCTGTTCATTCTGGCAGCATTCTCAAAAGACACATTCTCACTTTTTAACACTTTTTATTCAGTAGATCTTACACGAGGGAAGATGGTGTTTTGAAACACAATGCTGTAGTCCAAAGAAACTTCTTTTAACAGAGAGAGCCTTTCACATTCTTTAGAATCCTTTCCCCTTTGTTCCCATCATCTCTGCATAAGACAGTTTATCCGTTCACATGCTCTCTTCCTGAGAAGAACTTGTAGATAAAACATATCATTAAATCTGGTAGAGTAAACTGTAGTGTGCTCTGCTATGGTGGTGCTGAACAGGGAGCTGTAGCACCTCCGCCACGTTTTAGAAATTGTTCATTGCGCTGAAGAGCTGGTGTCTGCAAACACCTCTATATTATGACTTCATTGTTGTTAAAGATAAGCTTAATTTTCCTTGAAATGAGATCTTCATCTCATCTCAATGATAGCAATATACTTTATAACTTTTAAGTGTAGTGTGAATTCATTTCCTAACATTTTTATTATAGCCCAACTCTTCCTATTGAAAAATGTCTGTATATGCTGTGTTTGAGCCAAGCTTTCTGTCATTTTCTTCTCCAGTCCTCCGGTGATCCTTAGTCATGTTCCTGCGAACAGTGACAGAGTGCTTTCTGTAGGATGGAGTGTTCCAGAAGCCACGGAAGCAGATTTTAACTCATCTATTGAGGGATGTTTCTGAAATATTTCATATGAAATGATTAACATGTCAATTT
Organism: Dicrostonyx torquatus; assembly: GCA_028555095.1. NCBI lineage: Eukaryota > Metazoa > Chordata > Mammalia > Rodentia > Cricetidae > Dicrostonyx > Dicrostonyx torquatus. The sequence goes on along the minus strand of JAQHUG010000173.1, from coordinate 1,789,790 downwards.
TTTTGCCTTTCCAAAAAGTATTCTAAATTCTATTTATCTTCCAATATTTTATCATTCTAAAGCAGAAATGTTTAAAACGAGTGATTCTGAGTGATCAAGTACTAACCTAAGAAATTGCAGTATGCATTTGAAATTGACGATGATAACGTTATTGTTTCTAGTTCGGAGAAATGTTGTTTAAAAAAACGTATGAACTGCTTCCCTTCCAGCACAGGCAGCAGGTTTTAATGTTACATTTAAAATTGTGAAAAAGCAATTTTCCACTTAAAACAGCCTAACAGTGTTTTGACTTTCTTTCCGTGTCAAGGCATGCTCAAACTGAAGGTAGGATTCTGTCACAAACAGCACTCTTTTGCCTAGAAAATAGGAAGTGATTCCATTTATATAGTTTTTTAAATTATGGGAGTGTGCACTGTGTATTCATACCCTCCAAACGCCACTGTTCACTTGATAGATGATGCTGCTTTAGAAAAAAAAAATGGTAGCATGGCACGTATGTGCTACTATAGTTGAAAAGTTTACGGAGTGTAAACATAAACATTAATATGTGAAGATTAGGGTCCTTATGTGTGAGTGAAGCGACTTAAAACTGTTTTATTCTCCCCTTAAGGCTTTTAAAAGTGTGCACAGCCTGGGTCTGTGCTGTGACTTAGACTCCACCCCGAGTTACAGATCAAGATTAAACATGGGCCTGGCATCTCTTATTTGGAGTGCTTTCACGGCGGGGGCTCAGATACAAGAACATTCTTTATCGCTCTGACTCTCGCTGTCTCCCAGAATTCTTGGCAGGGTAAAAGCAGAGGGATCCCATTTGATGCCTGTACAACACACCATAGCTTTCTGAACCAGACCCTTAGCTATATGTGTACGCGTGTTCTCCTCACACAGTGGTCTCTATATAATAGACAGAGAATGGTCAAGCGCCCAAAGTCTTCTGAAACAAAGCGTCAGTGTATACCAGTATCTGCCAGTGGCCAGCGAGGAGAACTGCTGAGCACCTGTGATGTGCAGGACAGGTCGGCCTTCTTCTCTTACCTGCCGAAGATACATTTTTCTTCCCGAACAAAGTCTGCTCACATTCCTGGCTTCCTGAAGTTCTTTGTCTCATCACTTAAGAAACTTGCAAAGTCTTCTTGGTGTTAACGGAAGCGGCAGATCATCCATCCTAGCAGTTATGAAAGGCTAAAGTAAATCTTAATATGATGGACACAATTTTAAGGCACTGAAATTTTAATTCAACATGAGCACATATAAAAAACGTTTTGTCCTTTAATTTTGATATTTTTGCCTATTCGGGTCGAATTTACTTATGGAATCCGCAGTGTTATAAAATATCTCCTTATGTTATGCTGTTGAGGCACTTACCATTAACCCCATTTAACAGCTGCAGAAACTAAGTCTTAAGAGTGTTTATCAGGTTTTCCTAAGATGGCAGAGATAGGAAGGGCAAAGGGCAGGTGGGAGGAGAAGCAAACCTCAGAATCAGTCTGTCTCCTTCCCTCGCCTTTCAGCTGTTTCTCTTTACGTTTGCAGCGAAGAAAACAGTAGTGATTTATCAGCTTAAAATGAGAAGAAAGGCATATATGCAAATGTCGTACAGAAATGGCGAGTGATTTTTTTTTTAATAGTTTTACAGCGAATGCTCTTTTGATTGGGTTGGCAAACACTCCTCTTAAAAGCAAGAAAGAGGGACATGTAAAGCAGAGAGACTTTCCTTCTTAGCTTGCTCTCCTGTCAGTTGATGTAGTAAATATTTGGTTTTTTTTTATACTAGTTTCTCTTAGCATAAATAATACAGTAAAGAAACATAGGACTAATATTCTTTTAAAACAGGTGACTAAAAAAAATAAAACATTTAATGACATGGAAACATAATCCTAGTAAAAAGTATAAAGAAAAGGCAGAGAAGAATGTCTTAAAATTACCATATTAAAATTGTTAATTTTCTATTTGCACCTGATGTAAACATCATTTTATAAATTCAATATTAATTTATAAATGATTTACAGAATTTTTTTTTAAAAAAACAGGTGACTAAAGTAGCCATAAGGAATATAGTATTTAGGAAAATTGCAACAATTTTAGAACTATTTTCTTTTATTCTGAAGTAAATCTAGGAACTAATATAAATGTTTTTTATGTTTTTAGGTATATATAGCTATATATATTATATTTATAATATTTTGTAACTAAATAAATATATAAAATTTTGTAGAAGATACATACTTATTCTATTGTCATCTAGAAGGAAGAAGGTGAATTTATTTCAGAGTAATTTAAAGAAACTAATTTTTAGTTTCTTTGATTTTTAGAAACTAATAGGCCATGAGATGGATAGATAAAATGCAACATAACACTAGACTTAATGGAAATAGAAGCCTTTCTGTGCAGAGAAATCTCAGCTAGAGTCTAAAGATTACTTAGTTGTTCTCACGTCAACAATGCACCCAGAGTACACTTATTTTTAAATTTGTTTCTGTATATGCTAGACATTTTAATTATATTTACATTTTTCAAAAATATCGCTACTTGTTCTAACATCATCTCCAACTTTTTCATTTTGCATTAGTTAGAAATTATCTTTGCGTATCAGTAACATATACGCTTGACAATATCTCCGTATGTGGCATTGCGATCCTAGAATAAATGGAGGCTGGGAACCTTAACCATTTATCTCCTTTCTGCTCAGTAGGTACTTTTGTGAACTCCTAAGTCGTCTTTCATGGTCATCTTCTAGTTCCTTCGTGATATTCTGTTTCCATTTTACATCATGGAGTCATTTTGTGTTGGTTTCTGGGGATGCATGTATTGCAAAGATCAGGAGTAAAAAGACTTTCTACTGTATTCTTCTTCATGACATTAATGTCTTCAAAATAGGGAATGGAATTTAGTGGGCACCATAGTACTTCCCTTCCATAGAGTTTGAAGAGAGACCTTCTATAGGACAGAGCCTGTGTGAAGATTCCAGAAATAAAATGCAATATATACTTGTAATCCAGCCCTCAGGAGGCTGAGGTGGCAGAATAGGGAGTTCTTAGCCAGCCTAGGCTACATAAGGAGAACTTGTCTTGAATTAATCAAAGCAAAACAAAACCAACCAACAAAGAGAAAATTACCAAGAAACTAATGCGTGTTAAGTGGCATAATATTAACTGTGGAACTAGAATTGAGTCAAATACAATTTTGTCTTTTCATTTTTTTTATTCTCCTACCTGGTGTATTTATTGGGCTGTGCATCTGTCTAAACATCCCTCCCTTGAGACTTTCACTTCTTCATTGTCAGCACTGTGAGTAACTCACCTGCCTTCACATGGTTTTCTGCAGGAGGTACACAGTGCTGTGTTCCACGATTAGAAATAGACCTAAACTTTTTGTTTTGAACCTCAGCTTTTCCATTTCTTCCTCTTCCTCCTGCTCCTCCTCCTCCTCCTTTTCTTCTTCTTTTTAGTCTTGTCTTTTATTTTTGAGAGAGAGTCTCACAATGTCTCCTTGACTGGCCTCAGACTCACAGAGATCTTTTTGCCTCTGCCTCTAAAGTGTGGGTTCAAACATGTGTGCCATAGTGCCCAGCCATGTTTTCTATCTCTGAATGAGTTTGAAGTAAAGGATAAATTTGGAGACTAAAGATTCTTTCATACATATGTCTGCAGCAAATAGTGCATTTTAAATGTCTACACTAAATATACAATTCACAATCTATTAATTATTATAATTTTAGAAAAAATATGTGGGTTTTAACTTTACAAAGAAGCTTTTTTATTTAAATGTTCTCATTTCTATTTTAAAAACTAATATATTTAATTTTATATTTTTACAGTCTATGTATGTGTGTGAATGTAGAAAATGTGGACAAATGGGAATGTTTGTGGAGGACAGATGGTTGTCCTCAGTCTTTATCTCATTTATGATAGGGTTTCTTGATTGCCACTGCGTACACCACGCTAGCTAGTCCCTGAGTACTGGGGATTCTAATGATTCTGCACTGTTTCTTGTCTTAGGACTGGTAGGATTACAGTAATACTGGCTTTACCTGGCCTCTGGAGATAGAACTCTGATCTCAGGTTTCTAGTAAGCTCTCCATCCACAGGGCAGTCTCTACACCCAGCTCATAAATTTTTAACTCTGTCTCCTGTCCTCTCCTGTCCCCTCCTCTCCTGTCCTGTCCTCTCCTGTCCCCTCCTCTCCTGTCCTGTCCTCTCCTGTCCTCTCCTCTCCTGTCCTGTCCTCTCCTGTCCCCTCCTCTCCTCCCTCTTCACCCCTCCCCTCTCTTATCCTCTCCTCCCCTCCCCTCCCCCACCCCCTCCCTTTCCTCTCCTTTCCCTTTTCCTCTTCTCTCCTCTTCTCTGCCCCCCCCCACATTCTTTGAACAACACTCAGGGTCTTTCACATTCTAGAAAACCCTTCCCACGGAGCTACATCCCCATCCTTATTCCTGAATTTTAGTTATACTTTCTCTGTAGTGTCTAAGGAACAATTCTAAAATATTTCACATAATTCACATATTCTACTGCAAAGCATATAACCAAAAAAGATACTTTTCATTAACTGTTTTCCTGAGAATACAGGAGATGTTTGAAGCAAGTCTCCTTAAAGTACTCAGGGTGTGGCCAGCATCATTATTTGAAACAGAAAACGTGTTTTCCAGTAGGCAGTCATTTTAGAGAGTACTTTTTGCTTACCTGGTACCTGATACACACATATAATCTGTTAATTACCTTTAGACTTGGTAAAGGCACGACTATAACACTTAGCAACTATTATTTCCATTAGCTACGTGGTCAAGTCAGGTCTTTACCTACGCATGCTCTTTTCTTGCCTCTTGAAGCAGTTCTGTCTTGGACAGGAGCTACAAATTTTTAAAATGTTTCTGCCTTCATCTCTCCACATTCTGATCAATTTTTCTGGAGCCACTTGCTCAAAAATCAAGGGAAAGACAAATATTACGTGCTTTCTGTTATGTGAAATGTAGTTGTATATGTATTTTATATGGATTATATATATGTATTTGTATATATTGTATGCATCACATAAAGCAGAAGAGGACTTGAAGGAGGCCAGTGAAGAGTAAGACTCAGATGAAAGCAATAATGAGGAGGTGAATATGATCAAAATGCAGGAATACACATGAATAAAGTGTTATAATGAGGCCTATTTTTACACTAAAAAGATGAAAATCGGCTTACCAAGAGAGTCCTTTAAAGAACAGCCGCTGAGGACAAAGCAGTCTGCTCAGGACTGGGGTGACCTGTGCTCCATAGAAGGAGCAGTGACGTGTGCCTCACAGCTTCTGTCGCACAGATATACTGAAACGCCATACCAGCTTACTGCGTTATGTATGAAGATTTTGTCTTATAGAGATACTGAAATGCCATACCAACTTACTAAGTTATGTATGAAGATTTTGCTTCTGGAAATTTGCTGTGTGACTAGAAATATGTGTACGAGAAGTGCAGGATTTTCCACTTAGCTGCCAGTAGTCCATTGGTCACTTGACTCCTTGGTTATTCATTCGGCATCCTTCGAATGGCTCATCTTCATCCTGCATTACTTTCACCTGAAAACCGGCACCTAGGCCCCATTTTTGTTTGGAAAAAAAAAAAGTCATATGAGAAAATTAGCTAGTTTCGGGTGACTGTTTTTGAGAGAAAATGTAATTATTTGAGTTTCTGTCATATATTTGTGTGTGTGTGTGTTTTTTTGATGGGTATGTATTTTAGTTCTTATACACTGTGAAATCATTTTAATTGTATAAAATATTTTACTTGATTATTTTTTATTGATATCTATTACAAGAGAATCCTGGCTACTTTATCAACTCTAGTTGAAAATTTTACTTCAGTGATAAGAATCTTTTACTCTCAGGTATCTAGAGTTAAAATACGAAAGTGTGAAGAAAATATTCCAATCTTTTGTGGACTAGTTTATAAAATGTGAAATTACTCAAATATATAGATTTTTTTATCTGTAATGAAAAGTTTATATGTGACTGCTTATCAGAATTGCTGGTTTACTTTGAACACTCATGTATGCTATAATTTGTGAGTTGCTGTATAGCCCAACTTGTATTCTTAACAGGTGCCAAAAACAGAGTTGACTTGTAGATAATGGCTGTAGGAATAACGGGGCCAGGCGTATGACATGGATAATGGCTGTAGGAATAACGGGGCCAGGCGTATGACGTGGATAATGGCTGTAGGAATAACGGGGCCAGGCGTATGACGTGGATAATGGCTGAAGGAATAATGGGGCCAGGTGTATGGCAATGGTTTTGCTTGGCAAGCCTTGTGTGGGAATGGCCCTTAAACTGACCTTTTGAAGGCCCCATGTTAGTGTCTGAATGTGGTGGTGTGACATCTGCGAGACTGGGCAGGCGGTGAAACTGACACTCGAACTGTACATTTGGTGACACTCGCTTGAGATGTCTTTGGTGGGGGAGTAATTGATCATACATTTGGAGCTGCTTCTCCAAGCCACAGCTAAGAGAAAAACTATCTTTTTTTTTTTTTTTGAAGTGACATCTGAAATTCCTAAGTAATCTGCTACTCTCTCGAAGCTGCTGTCTTCACCCAGCATTTTCTCAACAGACTTTGCGGAATATATTTAGATTTTAAACTCCTAGCCTTCCATTCTTTTTATGGCCTATGTAGGCTGTCAACAAACCTCTTGTACACAAATTCTGCTCTAATTTGATATGGGAAAGCGTGTAACCATGGAAACGTTCTTTGTACCCTATCTCAAGCCCTGGCTGCTGTATTTACCCTTTATAGACTAGAACAAATAATTTACATACTCACTGTTCAACTGTTTTTGTTTTTTTTTTTTTTTTACTAATTCTCAACTAAATAACAAATATATGTCTAAAATACTTCTTCACAATGATACTGGTTTAACAAGCAGCTGTTACTAGTATGACTTTTATATAGATTAAAAAAATAAATAACATTTAGTCTAGCCTTCCTTTTACCATAGTAATTATCTTTGTGGCTTATAGGAATAGTTCTGACAATGATTTACTTAGTCTGTTCTGTCATGGAGTAAAATAGAAGTGTCTGTACAAGAGTAAGTTAGTGTTTTATGAATTCCTAATATATGTTATAAGCACACGCATAGTTCTTATATTTCTTATCGCTTCTACTACATTTAAAGTTCTGCTGACTGCAATCCTTCATTTTTCCATGAAATGCTTCCCAAACTGGTTTTCCAGTCTTGTTTAAGGCTTACCCAAGTTAAGATTTAAAACACTCTTGACTAATTTTGTTAATTCTGTGTATTTTGTTTGTCCAAGTATCATTAACCCTCACTGACTAAGAGCTCCTAACATCCTTAATTTGCCCATCATGTGTTGTTTTTCCAGTGATAATAACTGCTTCATGAAAGTATCAAGCAAACCCTTCTGTTTTCAGAGATATAACCAAGGTCATGAGCTTATTAGATACCAGTGATTCTCCACCTGTTGGTCATGACCACAGGGAAGTCAAATGACCCTTTCACGAGTATCATCTAAGGTCATCAGAAAACAGATATTTACATTACAATTCATAGCAGTATCAAAATTTCAGTTATGAAGTAGCAGAAAAATAATTTTGTGGTTGGGGGTCACCACAACACGAGGAACTACATTCCAGGTTTGCAACATTAGGAAGGTTGAGAGCTACATGTATGATCATAGGTTGCTCATGTTTAGATTCGAGGTCGACTGTCAATCTTCTAATGACTAATGCAGTGACCTTCTGCTCTAGTCTTTATTATTCACACTTAACCCCCTAACGTTTCAGTGAAAGAAATAGAAAGTTCTTGGTCATAAATAATATTTGTGAAATCCTGGAAGACTATTATAAGTAAAAACTTTTTCAATTTTTTTGAAGTAGTATAGAATTTTGTAAGAACATTTATGTCCATATTTTATATAAGCTCTCTGTGAAAAATGTCGTGCAAATAAGTGGACAAAGTTCTTAGGTTTATTGACTTGAAGACAATGAAGTCCTTTGATGCCTGTTTTCCCAGGGGAACACCCTCTGTGGTGCTGTGCTGTCTTGCTATCTACCTAAACATGTATGTAGTTGGGACGCCATGAACAACATGAATGTTTGCCTTTCTTTTTCTTCTGCTTTGCATGCTCATACTTTAATCTTTTTGGGTTTCCAGGATCTTGCCTTTTGTTATTTTTAATCCTTTGATGGAGATTATAATATAATTATTTCTTTCCTTTTCCATTTTCTCATTCCTAATCCTCCCCCGTACTCTACTTTTTCAAATTCATGCCTCTTTTTTTAATAATTGCTGTGACATACATATGTGACGACGTATGTGCATGTATATTCCCAAACATAACGTGCTCAAGATGTATCACGTAGTGCATGCGTGTTCTCAGGGCTGATCACTTTGTGCTGGATAACTAGTTGGTGTGCTCTTCCCTGGAGAAGAATATTTCTCCCATTTTTGGCATTCCTAAATTGCCTGTAGTTCTTTATGTCAGTTTGGGGCTTCCTGGTCTTTCTCTCACCCAGTTTGGCATGTCTACTGATGTTGTCCTTGTTCAGCTCACGGTGGTGAGATGTTGTGGGTGTAGCTTCTGACATTAGTCTTGCCGCAAACCCCTCAATCCTTGATCCAGAGGGCTCTTACAATCTTTCTGCCCCCCTCTTCCGCAGTTTTTCCTGAGCTTTATGTGTGGACGTTGTTTTATAGATTTATTCACTGGCGTTGGGCTACACAATTCTACGTTTTGATTTGTTGTGCTTTTCTGTAATGGTTTTTATTGCAAAGAGAAGTTTCCTCCGTGAGGGTTGAGACTCCCACTTTTCTGTGCGTATGATGACTCAGACTTAAAATGCAGTTAGTAGTTGTGCTGGTTTAATGAAGAGATGGTGGTAGGTTCTCCTCCCAGACCCGTGATTTCATTAGCCCAGGGTAGGTAGGTAGGTGTCCAGTTTCCGGCATGATTTCCCTCCTGTTGAGCATGCCTTCAGTCCATAGCATGAGTTGTTTGTGCTGCCGAGATACGTGCTCTACTATTGCTGTGTTTTTGAGGCTGTGATGCCAGGCTGCTGTTGGAGTTTATAGATGGCAGGCTGGGTTGGTCTGTCTTTTCCTTCTCTCCCTTGGAAGCTGCATGGCTCCTTCTGGTACCATGAAGTCCAGTCCTCAGAGGAAACTTTGAAGTGTGTTCTAGCTCGGGGTGCCGACTATCTATCCTGGCATCTTCAGCAACAGGAACTTACCTCACTGTACATGGTTTTCTTAAATACCTGTTTACCGCTCTACTAGAACTCAAATGGAACTTGAACAGAAGAAAGTAATCACTGTCTTCAAATGTGAAATTGCCCATAGAAAGTTGTCTACTTTACTGTGACTGACTATCCCAGCCCAGTTCTCTCACATCAGTCAAGAGAAGGAATAGTAAGGAACCGGAAGTACTAAAGCTGTGGGTTCAGAAAGAAATTAAGCTAGAGAGATTGTCAAAAATTTCAGAATATTCAAAGACCAAGTGGTTCTTGGATAGTAGAACACTAATCAGTTTCAGGTCATGTGACCAGTACCATTACTCTTGTAAAATTTCTTTTGAAAGTATTGTAACAAACTTTAGAATTTTCTTTTTAATTTATTTTTGATACAGGGCCGGCCTTGCTTACCCCAGCCTGGCTTCAACCTCGCTGTGCAGCCTAGGATGACCTTGAGTTTCTGAGCCTCTGCTTTCTACCTCCTGAGTTCCGAGACTATGGGGAGGTGGTGCTATGCTCAGTTGGTGTGGTGCTTGGGATCATACGCTGAGAAAAGCAGTCACCTCACTGGGCTACATCCCCCACAGACTTTACTTACAGTAAACCCAGAATTTAATTCATTTATTGTTGCTGAATTGCATTTATATTTTTACTGCTTTTTTTTTTTTTACTTCTGCATCTGGTCAGCACACATGAATGTTGTTATCTACATTTCTAGGATTACATTTGTCATTTCACTCTTCTTTTAATGATTGGTGATGTAACCCTCAGAATCTTAGTTTCTGTTTATGTTATGGTGCTGTCTTATTGTTGAAGGTATACATTGCTTATCTTTTGTTTTTCACCTTAAGCTCCTTTAGACTTTATCCACACGAAGTGCTTTTGATAAATTAGAAGGCACAAGACACTATTTTGTTACAAATACTCATCATTGTGTTATTTTCAATCTCATTCATATACTGATTCAGAAAATTACTTGATGAATTGATGAATGAATGGATCTATAGAGGAGATGTTTATATTGGTTTGTTTTTCAAATCACTAAATATCTATCACTAACTACCTAGCATTCATTAAAGTAATCACATCATCGTTTTGTCAATACCTGTATTCTCACTTAAATAGTTTCTTCCTACTAGAGCCAATTAATATATCTAACAGTATTACTGAATACAGAAAATGTTTCTTTTTAGTCTTTTAAAAGATGCCTCCTTGTACATTCCATTAGAAACCAAAAGGGGCAAGTCAAGAATTATACCTATATCATTAAGATTATATTAATGGCCTTTTTCTCTTCAACCTAGTAATAAGAAGGCAACAAAACCATCCACAGTCACAGTCTGTATTGCAGTTCTGAAACTCACAATGAGACTTTCAGGAGAAGCAATTTAGTGAGCTGTCTGTCCCACAACTTTATAGTGATTTCTGGAGGTGTTTGGTTAGACAACTCTGTGCCCTACTTTGCATCTTCACTTTCTCTTTCTGCCTTCAGTGAGGACCAAAGAGAAAGAACTTGTGCCTGTAGTAGTTGAACCATCTTCGGATGCCGTCTAGGGAAGCAAGGCTGGATAGACAAAGTTCTTCTGTGGACTTCTGAACCCTCACCCTCATTCCTTCCACGAGTACAGGGGAGTGACCAGAAAACCAAAAGTAGTTTCAGCATGAAGTCTTCCTTTTTCTAGGTAGAGCCTTGTGAAAGAATGGCTGAAGCTCCAAATATGTCGTCCATCTTTGGTATAAACTCGCATTGTAGCAAGTGGTTGTGTAGAGATGGATTGTTTGCAATGAACTGCCTTTTTATTTAAAATGTTTTCAATACAATATATTTGATAAATGTTTACCCAATCTCAACTCCTTCCAGATTCCCTGTACCTCCCTATCCACCCAACTTATTGCCCTCAATTTAACAAGCAAAAATACCACAAGATCAAAACAAGTGAAAATATCAATAAGAAGGAAAAAAAAAAGAAAGGCAAAATAAACAAGCCCCCAATAACAACAACAGCATAATATCTAGAAGGCGGTTTTATTTTGGTCAACTTCCCCTGGACACTCCATTGGAGAAAATTGATCTCCCCTTTTCTAGTAGGTGTCCATTAGTAGCTCTTGTCTCAGGGTGGCACTTTGTATCACTCCTTTGTACTCAGATACTGATGCAGGGGGGCAGAAGATTGTAGCTCCAGAGGTGGTGGATAATCCAAGGAAACACGGTCTTCCAGATACAACAAGGTTAAAGCCCCTATGGATACAGAGACTGCGGCAGCTGCACAGGGCCTGCACATGTTCAAGACAGATAGATGAGTTGCTCTTATAGTTACTAAGTACTGGGATTTATGATTATATCTTCGAAAATATAAATGACCCATGGGGTGACACATGACCATTACAGAGCCAAAAGGACCCAGTCTATGTATGCTGTGGTATTTAAAATCAGGAAAAAAAATTAAAATTAGGAACCATATGTTAACAACTCCCCCCCAAAAAAACAGTATATGTAGATTTCCTGTTAGTCAGCATTGGAACCAACAACTCTATGACTCCAGTTCTCCCACTGTTTGTTATATTGATGGCTATAAGATAAAGGCAGTTATCAACAGCATCTTTACCTTGCAAGATTTTAGGAACGATTCATCTCTACCTTGCAAGATTTTAGGAATAATGCATGCAAGGTGCTTAAAGTTCCAATTATGTGGGCGTTCAGTAAATATAAGCTTTTGTTACTGTTTATGATTTTTCAATCCTGTGCTATGTATTAGGATTCTTGATGAGTATCCAGTGACTTTCAGCATTTTCAGTGAATGTGTAGTTGAAATTACTTAAGATAGCTTTCTTATTGTCTAAGAAGGAAGACTACCAAATGTATTCCATTGGCATTATTTATACTACCTGTAAAGACCATTGTCCGCTTACAGTCTGCCTGCCACCGAGGACTTTCATCACCAACAGATCTACTAGCTAAGGCAAAAGTCCCCCCAAAAGAGAAACTGTGACAGTTTTAATAGGAATGGCTCCATAGACTCATGTGTCTGAATATTTGGCCCATAGGGATGGCACTGCTAGTGGTACTACTTGTCGGAGTAGGTGTGAACTGTTGGAGGAAGTGTGTCACTGTGGAGGTGGGCTTTGTGGGTGTACATGCGCAAGCTATGCCCAGGAAAATACAAGTCTTTTTTGCTCCCTGTGAATCAAGATGTAGACCTCTTAGTTCATTCTCCAGCACAATGTCTGCCTGCATGATGCCATGTCTTGCCATGACAATAACGGACTAAACCCCTGAAAATGTAATCTAGTCCCAATTAAGTATTTTGCTTTATAAGAGTTTCCATGGTATTGGTGTCTTTTCACAGAAATAGAAATCCAAACTAAAACAGAATATAAAACCAAAACCAAAATGGAATATGAAAAAGAAGTATGTAAAATGAAAGATGACATGGACGGAAAGAACCATATAATGAGTTGACGAGTACCATAGGTAAGGTGGTGTCTTATGTAAAATGGAAGGAGTCATGCTCACGGTGGCCTGATTTAACACAATGTTTCCAGCTGGAAACTCTCATGTAAGCCATGCGCACTGACAAAAATATCAAAAGGAAAAATGACCCAAAAGCTATGGCAATAAAAACAAAGGTATTTCCAATAACCTGTGCAGAAGAGATAATATACCTTGTTTTGGTCTTTTATTATTATTCTGGGTTAAGAAATTGTCATGGACAGAGAATGGAGAATTGTACATTCAGCATCAGGAGCATGGCCTCCAGTGCTGCTCTCAATCACAGTGTCTTCCAGTTACTGCACAAACCCAATACCTTTTTCAACCTGACTCTGAGTCCAGGTGCATCAAGAAATGGAGGGAAAGAGGTGCTTTTCATTTCTTGTTTTCATTTTGAGCTAGAAAGATCAAGGATATGAATGCCCATGGTACCATAAGAGTTTCTTTTAGATCTATCATGTGCCCTACCTGTTATTTGTTTGTTTGTTTGTTTGTTTAGATTGTCTTATCTTTTCTTGGTTTGTAATTAAGACTGCATTCCCAGTAGTAATAAAGATTCTGATAGGTGCTTATCTCAGGAAAGCAAGTGTAGAGCTAGTGTCCTGTCATAGGAAGGTGACGTTGAGGGCATGCTTCAGACAGTAAATGAAGCATGAGAATCTAGATTTAGACCCCCAGCCCTGGGCTGCATCAGAAACCACAGTTCTTGGGGTGGGAAACCCGGGGGAAAAAAGGCCAGTCTTTGAGACTCACTGACAGCAGCCTGACCTAATCATTGAGCTTTAAGTTTAGTAAAAGACCTTGCCTCATGATAGATAGGTAAGTAGGTAGGTAGATAGATAGATAGGTAGGTAGGTAGGTAGGTAGATAGATAGGTAGGTAGGTAGGTAGATAGATAGATAGATAGATAGATAGATAGATAGATAGATAGATATAGATAGATGGATAGATAAATGAAGGAATGAAAAAGATAGTGATAGAAGGAAGACTTCCAACATCCACCTGTGATTTTCACATGAATGCATGTATACATGCGTATAGGATACAAACAACTACTTATACCTCACATATAACACAACCCAAATCCATACATATATGTATACATGCACATGTATATCAAATATGGATTGATAGATAGATAGATAGATAGATAGATAGATAGATAGAAAGAAAGAACCTGATCTTCTGTCCTACCTATCTGCCCTGAGAGTGGGTTTTCATAATTCTTAACTACTTTTAAGATTGAGAATTATGAGGCCAGGAAAGGTAACTTGAGCCTTAACTTAACTTAATCCCAGCATTCAGGGTGCAGAAACAGAAGATTGCCTTGGGGTTCTGAGCCACTTTGGTCTACATACCAAATTCCTTGTCATCAGGAACTCATAAGACCTTATCTTGGAAGGAAGGAAGGAAGGAAGGAAGGAAGGAAGGAAGGAAGGAAGGAAGGAAAGAGCTCCTAAACTAAAAATTGGCAGAGGATGGGAATTATAGGGTGTTGCAGGGAGACTGCTTGTTCATCCTGGCCACCCAGAACCAAAATAATCACAGAGAGCTATATTATTTAAATCACTGCTTGGCCCATTAGCTCTAGCTTCTTATTGGCTAACTCTTACATTGTAATTTAACTCATCTCTATTAATCTGTGCATCACTACAAGGTCATGGGCTACTAGCAAAGTTTCAGTACATCTGTCTCCAGTTGAGGCTCCATAGCTTCTTATTGCCTCCCCCTTCTTTCTCCCAGCATTCAGTTTAGTTTTCCCTGCCTACCTCTATTCCCTGCACAGGCCCAAGACAGTTTCTTTATTAACCAATGGTATTCACAGCCTACAGACGGGAATCCCACATCAATGGTGTGTGTTTTAGCATGACGGTTGTTTTAGGGTTCTTTGCTTTGAAGAGATGCCATGACCACAGTAACTCTTTGGAATAAAAATATTTAATTGGGGCTGGCTTCGAGTTCAGAGGTTTATTCCACTGTCATCATAGTAGGAAGCTTGGTGGTGTGCAGGCAGAAATGGTGCCGGTGAAAGAGCCAAGAGCTCTACAACTAGATCAGGCAGCAGGAAAGAGCCTGGGTTGAGTTTGAGCATCTAAATCTTAAAAGTGAAACACTTCCTCCAACAAGACCACATTTCCTAATGGTGCTCCTCTGTATGAGCCTTTTGGGGGACCACTTTCATCGAATACTTCACAATGGTTTAGTTGGTACAGGTGCTGGCTGCAAACCCTAATGACCTGAATTCAATTCCTGGGACCCACCTGGTGGAAGGAGAGACCTAGCTCCTTCAAACTGACCTCTGATCTTGAGTGCATGGTGTGGTGTATACATGTGCACATACAAATAATTAATAAAACAGTTTGGATAGAACTTTATATAATTCTATCTTAATAAAACAATTAGTCTATTTGACCTGTTAATTTATTGAATACAGAAATAAGAGATAATAGGAAAATAAAAATTACAAATGGTTTTCTCCCACAAACTTTGCATGAATTCTTGTTTTTAAGCCCTTTTGTCTTATTTTTTTTTTTTGCTGTATGCCCCACCTGAGAAAATGAATTTTTAACACAGCTAACTGATTAATAAATGTTTATTTTGTACCATTTACTTACAAGGTGGTTTGAGTCACAAAAAGCTTAAGAATCAATTTGCCTTTGAAAGTTTTTCTTTTCTTTTTGTTTCTCCCCCCTCCCCCCTTTTTTTTAAACAGGATCTCTTCATGTCACCCGAGCTAATCCCAAACCTCCAATTCTCCTGCCTCAGCCTCCCAACTGTATGTGCGGGATTATCGATACATACCTCAGTGATCAGCTTAAATTATTTGCTTTTAATGAAGGCAATAAGGTTTTTTTTGGGGGGGGTCTGTTATATTAAGGGCACTTCTGCCTGTTGGCATTTGGGAGGCTGTATATTGTTCTATATTGGATATTTAATACAATACTATTGTATTTAATTTCCCTTGGTTTTCTTGTGTTTTTTTTTTTTCACACTAAATGAGTTGTGTGAGCTGTAGAGGACTGAGGGTTTGGTGTCCTAAAACCCTTTTGGAATTTTGTTTCATTAACATTCTGTAGAATATGAAAGCAGTATTTTCCAAGCAGGGTGATAATTATTTCATTGTTGGTGTGGTTTTGCTTTCTAAACAAACAAACAAAAACAACCAGTCCCCACAATATTAATATCCAGTGCAAACAAAAACAACCAGTGCCCACAATATTAATATTAGTGCAAACTGGGCTGACATTTTCTCCGGGTGCTGCTTTTCAACCTCACTTGTCATTTCCATTGAGAATCGTGGAGAAGTGAGAGGCTGTGGCATTGAAATCATCGTTACCATAACTTCATTCTCTGTTTCTTAAAATGAGTATCTTTTTTCCCATGGATGTATTAATAATATCCTTAGGCCCTTGGCCCGTATCTAACATGTTAGTATGCTTTCTGCTTCTTTTTTGAGAATTACGACCTCTAATTTTTTGTTTGTTCATTTGATTTTGGATTTCGACGCAGGGTTTTTAGATGTAGCCTTGGCTATCCTAGAATTTACTGTGTCGAACAGGCTGGCCTCAGACTCACAGAGATCTTCCTGCTTCTGCTACATGAGTGCAGTGATTTAAAGGTGTGTGCCACCATACCCACTGTCACTGTTTTTCTGTGACATCCAGGACAGCTGTTTTAAGGTGCCCACAATTATGTTCTCTTCGGTCATCTACTTTGAGCTTCTGAGACATAGATTTCTTGTTGAGCGATATTGGTACTATGTTTTAAAACTCAAAACTTTTGTCCTTTAAGGTACTGAGAAAAATCATAACGCATTATAACATTATTTGTGTTAGTTTTACAACTTCCTTTTGTATTTTGTGTCAACAGAATGTTTAAAACTCCACCCTTCCTCATTTTATCCATTATTATTCCATAAGTAAGAAAGTTTAAGTCCTACCAAAATTTGAGGTGACTAGTGCACTTGAAATTTTATTGTCGTCTTTCATCATTTCGACCCATTTAGTGAGGACTAGTGTGTCTCTGTGTGTTCCAGGGAGGAATGCAAGGTATACTTCAGAAAGTTACCCAGTTTGCTCTATGGCTTCTGTGGCTGCACATACCTTTTTGAATGACATCCATGGTTGTAGTTTTTCATAAAACACATTATATTATAATTTTTAGTTTATGGATTTTATATTGTCATATCTTTTTGCCATTCAGTTACACAAAGTATGTATTTTAGCACAAATATTTAGGTGGATTTTATGTCCTTGATGTCAGGGTATGTGCATCACTAGTTAGTTCTGTATTTAAATTTCGGCCTAGTAAAGCTCCTAGGTGGTGATCAGGTAAACAACTGTGTAGGTGACAGACAGTTGACACTTCTGAGACGCCGAGTGTCAGGGGCTTTGGTTTTCCAAATGCTGCTGCTTCCTTTTCAGTCTTCTACTGATATCCATTTAGAAGTCTTGGAAAGCAGAGAACACCCCTTACATAGCCATGATCAAAAATGAATGCCTGATGGCCTGAAGGTTGAAATAATTATCTCTCGTGGCCGTGCAGATCTCAGTGTCAAAGCTAAGAACCACAGGGCAGCTGAATTAAAGCATGAAAGCTGGCGTGAGCACAGACAAGTGCTCCAGGCTCTTTATTACTGTTTGATACAGCGGCCCTTTGTGGGGAATCTTGTTTTTTTTTTTGGTTCGAAAGCAACTGTGTGTGTCTAATCTCACATTTGCCTTTATCGTCAATTCCATTCCTGTGATATTTACAAAACTAAGCAACATCACATGTATTTATCCTGATTTTTGAATTAGTGTTTCTGAAGCTTTCTTCGGATCTGCAGATAGGTGGCACCGTTCATACAGACTGGGAAAGCAGAGCCTGTCCTGTTCACACTCTCCCATGCTGTAAATTAACCTGTCACTTTATTATTTGACAAGATCTTCATTTTTATTCATCAGGACTTGGGCCAGGATGGGTGCATTTATGGCCATTTGCTCTGCGCCGCTCTCAGCTGAATTTGTGGGTATCGTAAGAGAGATCCATTATCCCTGTTACAAGTGCACACAATGCAGATGCTGATCGGTGATGATGATGAGCCACCAGCGTCAGGAAAGACCACATAAGCCACTCTTGATGAAAAGATAAATGAATGCATAGCTAACATGTGCTCCGCTCTGTCTGCTCAGATCAAGGACAGATCCGGAACCGGAGAATTCACCTCCTTTGCTTTGCATTCAGTGGGCATCTCACTGTGTACAGAGGAGCTGAGAGGCATTTCACTATACGACTGAGCTCTGAAATGTTTGGGCACTTCTTTATGTTTTCAGTGTTTAGAAAAAGTCAAGAATAAATGGCGGAAGCATTTAGGGTTATTAAGAATTAATATGGTGCTTAAAGAGCCATGCATTCTTTAGATAATCCAAACATACTTCTTTAGGTAAATAAACTTGTTTCTATTGTGTTCTAATTATATAATAATAGAGATAAATTAGTAAATCGTGTTTATAATTGTATTCATAAAGGCTAATGACGTTTAAACAGGCATATGCATGATCACATAAGATATGTGTTTAAAGGATGTATTTCAAGTTTATACAACAGATGTAGTTTAAACAAGTCTATAAAAGTAATTTAGCTAAGGAGTAATTTCTTTGAAAACTGACAGCACAGCAGCAGACATGAATCTACACATAAGATGATGTGCTATGGCGTGCTTGTCTACGCAGACCGTAAGTCACATCAACTGGAGAAAGTTTATCTGCATTGCCCATAAGCAGTGAATATCTTGGAGAGGAGCCTCTGGTATTTTACTGGCTTTGCATTTTCTGTGCGAAAATACACTACATTGTAACTAAAAGAGTATAGTTAAAGTTGCCCAAACTATATTATACTCTTTTTGTAATTTTCTGTTTCAATCTTTTTTTATCTGTTTTTACATAAAATAGCAATTTTATTACTTCTCTATGGGCCCGATGACATCTCATTATTGCCATATGTTCTAGAGAAAAAGAAACCAGGTAGTGTAGGAGACATTGTATTTTCTTTATTAAGTATTCATTATTTCCTTGTGTTTCACTCTCTGTGCCTCCCTAATTATTCTCCTCATTTTCCACATTGTTTACAAGAGCATTTTGAACAAGTAAATAAATAGTTCTGCCGTGGCAATAGCATTTGA
>JAQHUG010000173.1:1758416-1768416 GCA_028555095.1 Dicrostonyx torquatus | reverse complement strand
GAAAAGGAAATGAGAAGGGGACAAGGGTTGCTACAGTTTGACATGGGGCAATTAATCTTCCAGTAAGCGTTGTCAGGCAGAAATGAACACAAATGGATCACTCACATTAACCAGAGGAGTGTAGGTAGGGATTTTTAACAAGCATTTACGAGAGTCCATTTTCCCACTAATGAAGAGGGGAATAAACGAACCAGTGTAAGCCAGCATTATGTACTTAAAGTTGTGTCCTTTTGGCTAAAGACGCCTCTTCACATTCTTCACATTTCTCGTAGAGCCTGTATGATCTAAGCCAGGGCTGGAAGGGTTGAAATTCTAAGGTTGGCTCAGAACTATGCATGGCTTACTTCAGAGCCCTGTGTCAGTGTGTTCATTAATTTAAAATCCCCATTAACCCTTCCCTTCCACATAACAACTATCTTTAATATCATGTCACATCAGAGCTTAGATGGGCATATAGCTTCACACCCCCCCCCTCCAAACACTCTAAACATTTGTAAAGTGGAAGAATTTATAAAGTGGGCTTTTAAAATTAAGGTCACCTAATCATTGTGAAAATTTAAAATACCAAGTGTCAAGATTCTGCATTCATTATTTTTTTTTTTTGGTCCATGATAGATTATCACCTAAATGAATGTTGTTAAGTGCACATAAAATTCAGAGGCTGATGTCAGATCCTAGATAAACACATTGGTATAATTTATTATAATATTTATAATTTATAGTGGTAAATAATGGGTTTTGTGTTTAAATCGCTTCCCAGACTGAAGACCATGATCATTTGGAAGCGAAGTTGTTGCCTAAATAGCAGAAATTTAATAGTTAACCATATGTATTTAGATGCACTTCTGTATCTAGAAACAACTGATAGATGGGGAGGGTTTTCCCCTGCTTTCTGATTTCAGTGCCATAGCCCTGTGAGGCAAACTGTGAGAGACTTTAATTTTACATAGGATAGTACCTTTTATAAATATATTTCCATGAATCTTTGCAATTCACTTAGAAGTTTGTATAAAACATTTTAGCTTAAAAATCTGACAAATTTTCACAAGTGTAAGGCAGTTATTGCTCACGTGGGCGTGCCAGGAATATGACTTGTTGACTCGCTATTAGTAAGTCTTGGTGTGCTGAAGGAAAATTAAGTTGTAATTAAAGTTGACAAATAATTATGTTTTTTTTTAAAAACAAAGTCCCTTACGTCCATTTTTCATGTTCTTAATATGTTTCTTCTTAGGTGCATATTATGAATATTATTTTTTTGTATACCAAAGGGTCACAGATGGTAGAAGGATCTGTTACCAGAGGAAGTGTAGCATTTTGTGATTATAAAATTAATCTGTCTCTAAATCTGTTTAAAGAGTTTTTGCCATCTAATGAGCAATATAAATTATTAATATTTTCATGTTCTTGGGGACATTCACAGCCATAATTTTACCAACACAGCTGTTTGACCCAGTGACATCATGGTTTGCATATTTTTGCATTTTAATGAGTTAGTCATTTAAAAGGTTACAAAGAAACCATAACTCATAAGTAATTAAATTATTTAACAGAAGAAGTATGAAAAGATTTTCTGATATAGTTTACTGTGGGAAGCAAAATTCATAACTGTGTTCGGTTGCACCTGTATGTTAGGAAATAAATAAGTTGAAGTGTTTCTCTTATATTATGAAATTATGCTACTTATGTAACATGCAAATGCACAGAAGTAGACATCTCCAACATCACAGTTTCTTTGTTAAAGAGTGCATTTACATACTATTACAACAATCCCTAACATAGCTTATCATGTAGGGTTAATCACCCTTTACAGTATAGTTAGGTAGGACATTTTAATATTATGGTTTATCCTTCTTACCTCCTCCTTGTTCTTGAATATAAGGGAGTTTCTTGCAGGCTTTCCAAAGATTTCTACTTGAATCTTGTTTGAAATTTCCTACTAGATGGAAATATTTTTAAAGGAAAAGGGAGTCTTGAGTATTGTACATAGGCGTACTCTTACATATACCAAACACAATGCATCATAGATAGTAACAGCTCATTAAATATTTGTTGAAGAAAATCAGTGTTTAATACATTACTAACTCAATGAAAACTTGAAATTTTTTTATGAAGTCCTCATCTTTTCAAGTGGAATGCAGGCAAGTCAAGCACCACATATATTCTTAAGCAATAACATTATCTCAAACACGGTACTTCAATTGGGAAGGAAAGAAGAAAGAGTATATTTTAAGATAGAGTGATTTGTATACACTAGTTCTTAAGCAGGGTTTAGCATCAACTTAATCATGTCTTTATGCAGTGTGTGGCAGGGAAAGGATAATATTTGAAAGACTGTGTGTCACCAGAAATGCATGATAGCTGATATTTGTCTATGTCATAGTGTATTTTAATAGGAAGTTTGGAGAATACTGGTCTAAAATATAACAGCATAAATAAAATTCAGAAAATTAAAGCATATAAATATGAAGATCTAACTCTTCTTTGGGTCACTTAATAAAGATGTGTCTGTAGGGTTCCTGAGCTCTCTGTAGGGACTTGTCACCAGCTAGAGCTCATTCTTGCTTCCATTCCGTGTATTAGAGGATGGGTGTCTGTGATCTTTATAAGCAGCAAAGTATCAGAAAACTCTCATAAAGCCATAGCATTCGATCTTATTCCTGCCCCCCCTCTTGATAATAATGATAATTGTATTTATTTTGTGGTGGTAGTGGATGTCTGGAATGCTTTCATAGATCAGTTATTGACAAGTATAAGAAATAATTATGAAGTTTTAACATCCTAGTGTCCTAAAGCCTACAGGGAGAAGTTAGAAACAGAGCAGGTGATATCATGGGTACAGTAGTGTGAGTTTTTAAAATAGCACTTGGGTGACCTGAGATGTCAGAACTGGAGACAAGGGTGTGTGTTTGTCGATATATCCTTCATGTTTTACAGACTCCTAAGGGAACAGAGAAGATACAATTTCACCTTTTCTGTGCCAAAACATTTTAATTATATCTCCTTCCAAGTACAGCGGTTCAGTAACCAAGGAGTTGACAGTGATGCATGTGTTGATAAAGCTGCAAACATTCAAAATGAGATTAACAAAGATTTTGAGCAAAGGGTGACAGCTAATTTTGCACAGTGTTCTGCATCTAATTCAGAGCACTGTAATAATAGAATATTTTATAACTGTTTTGTTATTCAAAATGACTTTTATGATGCATTTGTGTTTGTGGATATCTTTGTATTGTGCTCAAGGAATTATCTGTCCTGTGGCTTAAAATTATTTGAATGTGTTATGACCTTGAAACAATATTAAAGGGAAGAAGAAAAACTCATTTTGACCTGTTTTTTTTTTGAAAATCATACTTCATCTTTAGAACTCTTGATTTACACTAATTAATCCTGAACATAGAAACTAGAAGAAAGATAGTGAGCGTACATATATGTATTTCTGATAATGTTTAGTATGCATTAATAAAATTGACAAGAAAAATGTTATATTCAGTCAGTAAATTGACAAAATTGTACTTGCTTTATGTTCTTTGCTTCTTTTAAGCACATTTCTTATTTCTTTTTTATTTTCTATTTGAAGGCAATTGACAATCTTCTTGCATTTTTCTTTTATTTGTAAAATTTTCTCTCTTTTCTTATCCTCTTACTTCTCCATCTGCTTTCACTTTTGTTTGCTTGGCCGTCTCTCATCCCAACTTGATAATGAGGAATGCAGTGTGACCCTGACCTCTATCAGCCCATGCGTGACCTTCTGACTCTACTATATAACCTTTGACCTTCTCTTTGACAGCTTGATTAATTACCCTGTGTTATGATTTATGAGTAAGTGCTATGTAAAAATAATAGACAACAGGTGGTCCTCTGAAAACTTTTTGTGGCATGTTTTCTTTCTCTGACTAACTTGATCTATTTTAAGTAGGAGACTTATCTGGGATAATCTATGTTGGTTGATATTACAGTTATTTTATATCATGTGTACAGCATGATATTCATGAAACTGCCTATTAAAAGATAATCCTCATGAATATTTTATAAAATATTTGTAGGGTGCAAATACCTTAATACATCTTTGAGAAGCACAAAAAAGGAGTCAAGTGACATTTCAGTGCCAGGTCACGTCTTGAGAAAATTGCTGAAATAATGAAGGGGGCATTTTCCAAGCAGAGCTGCAGCTCCAGCCGCTCTGCTTACTTTAACGCTTCACTAGTGACTTCGGATTGGTTGTCATGACCTCATCTCAGCGCTGCACCTAAGATGCTGCGGCCGTGACATATGCATACCGTTCTCGTGAAGACGAGAAGCAACAGCAGAACTCTCCCTGCAAAGACGAGTGGACAGTTGCTTGTGCATTTTAATTGTGGGCAGTTATAGATAGCACTGCCTTGAGGACGAACACCTGTCTTCTTTGAAGCGAGGCAGGTAGAATGCTGACCTGGAGGAATATGATTGATAGAGCTATGTAAAATGATCTCCAACAGAGCTTTGCCTGGAGCCCGAAATGGATAGTTCCATGGGTCAAAAGATTCTAGTGTGGCCCTTGACCTCTCTGGTCACATGTGGCTTCGAGTATTGGCAAGTTAATATGCAGAGCAGACTACTTTCAACTGATTTTTGTTTTTTTTAATTTTAGCTACTCACAAGATATTTTAAGAGCTGTAGAATTTGCCCCTATTTTCCGTTCTCTTTATCATTAGTAATTAATACACAAGCTTTTTAAAATCTTCCGTTTTTATAGTTTTATTTGGCATGAAAAGTAGTTTTTTTTGTCAGCTACTTTTAGATTTCTATCAATACCGTCGTGATGAGTGAATTTCTGTGCTGACTTAACTTCTCTAGTGGTTTCCTGTGTGTTCTTTGTGTTGAGAATCACCTGTCTGTTTCAGCCTACGCCATTATGTGTTAATGGAATGAGAAATCATTATTTAATAGTAAGTGTCTTTAGTCTTCACAGTGAGAGATGCTGGGACTATGTTCTGTGTTAATCATGCTTAACACAGTGCTGTGTTTAGCACTAGGCTCTGGCGAGTCTCAGATGAAGATCCTGCGATTTAGAATTTATGAGTAAAGACGTGTAAGTGGAACCCCAGTAACAGGAGAACTTTCCATGCGTAATTCTGAATGCTGCAGCTTCCTTCGCATGCTATGCGACTTCCACGTACTTAAGGAACGATTAAGTATGAAAAGGATGCTCCCGTGTAGCATTCATGACTGTAGGCCCACGGTAAAGATTCCCCTGTTAAGGACAGCAAAACATAGTTCTTTATGATATTGCTTTATGGCCTATTTTCATTTAGTAGTTTTGTTAACTTTACATTCAAGAAAGATCACACTATCAGTCTCTTTTTCCTTAGCCTGCTGTGCGTTATTGAATTTTGGTAACAGAATTGTTTTTTAGGTCAGTATATGTTCTAGTTACTAAGGTTATGAGTTCTACTAAAACAGTTAAGTGTGGATATTTTTGTCTCTGCTTTCTCTCACTTTATTTCCTTTGCACTCTGGCTACCGTTTGTCAGTGTTGACATTACCAGAGCCTGTAAATAAATATAGAAATATGGAATCTTATGTAAACGTATTTGTGCCGTTGTAGGTAAAAGAGAAAGGTAAAGAGCAGGTGAAGTCTGTGGTTAGGATTTAACTAAATCAATGCAAATACCTATGCGGCCTTTCTTCTACTCTTTATAAACTTGTTCAAAATGAATTTTTGAACATTATATCAGTTTTTTTATGAAATAATAATTCATAATGCTAGTATTTTCTTTATCATAATTTTAGTTGAATTTGCAAGTCTTATTTTTGCAGGAAATATCCCTGATTATTTGTCATCATTATTGTCTTAAATAAAATGACAATTTAAAATATCTCAAGGATAAAATATTCTTTAAATGGTTTGGGCAGGTAAAACCAACAATTGAACTCTTTCAGAATTTATTGTTGACATTAAATGTTTAAATTCTTTAACTGCTTTGCATTTTGGTGATTTATAAATGGCATCATTTTCTTCTGTTGATGCCTCAGTGAGAAATGGACGTTGTGCCTTTAGAAAATTGAATAAGTGATTCTCAGTTACATAATCGGTCACTTAGGCAATTACCACTTCTTTGATGATTCATGTATATAGGTTTTTAAAACTTATTAGATGGGACATCTCACATTTCAGGATCCATTTAAAATGAACTAGGCTCAAGATTTTTTTCATTTTTTTTTTAAGTCTGACTTTCAAAAATGACGTCAGAATGCACAGAGCGGTCCGATGTTATGGAAATAATATTTGGGTAATTAAGTTACATATCAGTTTGATCATTAGTTTTGCTCAGAGTTGTTCTCAGAGTCGCAAAGCCTTGTTATATTACTATATTAATTATCATATAAGCATCATCTAATAATTAAAGTGTCACTTTGTTGCCCTGGGTTTGAATGTTCCTATCATCATTATACTGAGCTAAATAATTCTTTATACCTTTTATGCAATTTAAGATTCTATTTGGACTTTTTAGCTTGTGTACGAGTATGGAAAGTTCTGTGTGTGTGTGTGTGTGTGTGTGTGTGTGTGTGTATGCGCGCGCGTGCGCGCGTGTTCGTGCACGCGGTTGTCAGAGAAGGTAGGGAAGAACTATGACAGGCGAGCACTTACTCACAGTGCAGATCTAGTGTGGGGTCAGTTTTCTTTGTGACCTGTGCTGACCTCTTTCGGCCATGTTCCTTACACCAGAGACAGCGTCCCGAATGTCTGCATTTCATCATGCTTAGCAGAGTGTAACAGTGCTCTTTAGTTGACTTTGGTGGGAGGAGAAGGTGTAGGTAAAATTTGAGACGGGCGTGAACAGTTGTAAAAGGCACAAGGAAGAGTGTTAGGCGCTTCCTTCAAATGTTATTTTAATAACTAGTCAAGTGTGTCCAACTGTCGAAAATCACCAAGTGACAATCTGTCTACCTGACGGAGATCACAATGAATTACAAGACTCTTGAATAGCTATACAGATTAGAACCAGGCAGGCCCAAGTAAAATGTCTTTTGTCGGTAAAACTCTGATCCAACAAACTCGAAAAGGGAAGTGTGCAACGTCTGTCTTGTTTTGAAGTCAAAGGTTGGAATTTTTACACTACTCTTCCCGTGATTCCTAGAGGCATTTACGCACACGTTTGATTGCAGGGTCTGTTGAGTGTGTGGCATTCTGCTCATCGTGTTGGCGTTTATTATTACTTTCCACATGTGTAAGAAGATTATATCTTAATTAATACTCCTACCCCAAAATCAGGACATCAGTGGCTTTAGTCAACAGGGAGAGGATTCCAATGACATTTACAACTAGTTCATGGGTCAAAACAGAAACAAAAAACATCACGACCACAGCGGAGTAGACCTAAAAGTAAGGACTTAGGGCTATGTCAATGATTAATTTTTCTTAAACTAATGCTTGTTATTTAAAAGAGTTGAAATATGAGCTTTATGTAGAAAATCCCATGGTTATAGTTTGAAACACTATCTTTGTTTTCATTATGGGTGCAGACTTTACAGACGTTATTTTCTGTGGTCTGGTATGTTTTGTCTTAATATATTACATTTCTAGGTATGGCCTCAAAAGATTTTTACAAGATTATAATTAGGACATTTGTAATGCAGAATGGAATAGAAAAGACATAAATTACTTCAATTTTTCCGTTCTTCAAACTTGGTAGTGCTTGTTGTGTTCCTAACGTTTAGATCAATTCATCAGTTCAGTCTGAACAGCTGATGTTTTCATTAGCTGAAGAAATGTTTGCCTTGTAGAAGTGAGTAAGTCAGGAACATATATGTTTAAAATCTAAAGCCATGATAGCTAGATTTCAAACTTTGGGACTTACAGTCTCAGGGCACTCCTTCTTAAACAAGATAGCGTGTTTCTGTGGCCTGGACCACGAAGGAAGTTTCAAGATTAAACAGGTCTTTCCGCTCATCATCCCATTGGTTTATTTTGCTCTGTGATTTTGACTTTATTTAAAAATTTAGCCTAATCTTTGCTAATAGAATATTTTAGCAATTTGAAACTGCATTAAATTACCTTGCCTAGGATGTTAGGAACTTTTTCATTGATTGACGTGAGTTCTGATTTCAAATTGTACCACTTTTTCTTTTTTTTTTTTCATTTCAAAATAGGAAGGGTATGGAGTCATAGTCCTGAACCCCAATGAAAACTATATCGAGGTGGAAAAGCCAAAACCGCACAGACAGTCATCTTCCGATGGCACAGAGGAGCCAGCAGAGAAGCGGGAAAGGAGAGACAAAGTCTCTAAGGAAACAAAGAAGCGCCGTGATTTCTATGAGAAGTACCGCAACCCCCAAAAGGAAAAGGAAATGATGCAGCTCTTTATCAGGGTGAGAAAGTGCACTGCTCTCCTTCACGGCTTCTTTGCTTTTCTTAGCATTTCATCTCGTATCCGTTATCACATTGTCCTAACAGCTATTGATTCTTTACTTTTTAGAAAACATTTATTTTCCACGATTATCTGTCTATTTGGATGGGATTTTTTTC
This sequence comes from Dicrostonyx torquatus, assembly GCA_028555095.1. Lineage (NCBI taxonomy): Eukaryota > Metazoa > Chordata > Mammalia > Rodentia > Cricetidae > Dicrostonyx > Dicrostonyx torquatus. Next base: position 1,759,910 of record JAQHUG010000173.1, on the reverse strand, counting down.
TTTCTTTTTAATTAAACTTATAAAACCTTTCACTCTTACTTGCTTGCAACATTTTATGCAATCTCTAATGTAAGTGCTGTCGTCTTTTGCGTCATTGATATTTCAAGTCACCATTTCTAAAATTTTAATATGGTACAGCCAAAAGGAAGAAAGCTTTTCAGTGCATCTTACTACTTCAAGGCCTTGTGAGCCTAAATATAGCGCAATAATTCTAAGACAAGATGTAAGAGTGTCTTCATCTGTGGTGGCAAGTTTCACCAGATGTTCGTGAACATTGATTCATCCGTAGTGTCTAAGTCCTTTCAGGGGGAAGCAGCTAATATTCCAATAAATATATAAGCTCAGACCATTCAGAGGCAGTGTAATGAGGGGATTTCTGGTGTTTGCTCCTGTCTTATCCAGTGAGCCTCTGCACGGAACCATGGGATCTCTACAAGCAGTGCCACCCAAGGACGCAGAGTTCTGAACTGACACAAACAGTTTTGATCTTTGTCCTACTCTTTGATGACACCAGTGTGTGCCATTTTCAAAGCGTGTGTTTTGTTTGCTAGAATTTATTAGGAAAACATTTAATAAAATGCTGCCGGAAGAAAGAGGATAATAAGTTGATATGTTCTTTAAAGTTGAACATTTTGGCATACTTATACTTACAATTTAATATTTTATGTTTATAGAGAGGGTTGGGAAAAAACAAGACTCACTGTGTAGCTGAGATTGGCATGGAACTTTCTATGTAGTCCAGATTTCTCTTAAACTTGTGTGAAATTCTCATTTTCCCTTCTGGATTACAGTGTGAGCACCAGACCTGGCTTTATCCTGTCGTGTAATAGTGACATTTTAGAATATTCAATTTGACCCATGCTTACATTTCTCCTTAAAGATGATCAGTTAGATATTTCATGCCTTCTCTGAGGGAAAAATGCATTGATTACTGGTTTTATTTCTGTATCTTTTTATGATATGACACAATCTTTCTGGTTTTAGAAATTGAACTTCAATGGCAGTCAGTATATTAATTTTCAAGATCCTGAAAACTGTGCCCTGACCAGGAATATACAGAATATTTAATACTATGAGTCACATTAGTTAGGCAGACTATAATACTTCAATTTTTGCAAATCATCCCACTATGTAATAATTACTAAATTTAAAGTCTCTTAAGTATTCCCTTTTTCCTGCTGTAAATATACGAAATCTTTGCACAACTACACCAAAGTTTTGATACTGCCTTTTTATGTCTATCTGTGGTCCTTAAATTTTTGCCATATCATCCCATGTCTGACTACCATTTATGATAAAGTACCTCTCGTGTCCAGATTCCAAAAATGACTTTGATGAGACTTTTGAAATACTTGTAGTCTTCATGTGTGTGAGAACTGGAGGCAGCACGGTGAGTTGGCAGAGCTGAGATACCACTTCTCCCGTGTTTGCTGTCATTTGTACAGATTCAGTGTCTCAAGCACTCACCTGAAGAGTGGCTTCTCATTTGCCTTC
>JAQHUG010000173.1:1734454-1755959 GCA_028555095.1 Dicrostonyx torquatus | reverse complement strand
TTCTTTATTCTCTTCATGTCTGTAACTCTGAGTAAACTCTTTTCACTACTAGGATTTGATCTCTTTTGTTTTGTTTTTAACTTTTCACTTAATTCTTTTCCAATTTTTATACTGTAGCTATTTTCCTTCTTTTTTATTTATTTATGAAGGAGGAGAGTAGAATTGGCCCTTTTTGTGTGTGTGTGCCATTTGCCCCAAATGAGCTTTCCTGATGAAAACACTCATCTGCATCACACAGGCTTGTATGTGACTTTTTGAGTTGATAACATATTTTCTTGACACTATTTCTCTTAAATCAACCTGGGTTGTGCATAATAGCATGTATATGTGGGAACCCTTTAACATGCTTCTGAAAGATAAAGCTTTCTTCAAAATCTGAAAAAGAATGTCTTGTCTGATGTATAGTGCATTCATTCTTAGGTAATATTGATCCACTCAAGAAATTTTTTCCCTTCATATGTCTCCAAGTATTACCACATCATGGTAACAATAAATAAACAAAGCAGAAATTAAGTTATTTGTATCCTTCTTAATCATTCATGTTTAGACTTTCTCATCTGTTGAAAGGTTCATGCGATATGTTTTGATATATTTCCCACCCCCAGACTCTTCCCACAGCTACCTACCCTACTTTGTGTATCTTTTTTAAATAACCCATTAGTACTGATTCATGCTGCATATATCTTTCCGTAGAATGTGGTTGGCTTACCAGGGAGCGCACTCCCAGACAGAACTGTGTCTCCTTTTCTAGCTGCCAGTGTTTGCCAGTAGTGCCATAGAAGGGGTTAGATTTCATACCCAAATCCCACTAATGTGGTGGGATTTGGCCTGGCTTGGACTTGCATAATTTTTGTACAGGGCCTCTTATCTGTCCGATCATAGATTCTGAAATCAATAATGGTGCCAAGTATGGGTTTCATTCTATAGAGCAGGTCTTAAATCTAGTCAGAAATTGGTGCCTTCTTTTAAGTGAACTGATGCACAGGCTACAGTCACATAGCTAGGAACTGATAGAAGCGTGTGTTCAAATCATGTAATTAGCCTGGACGTCTGTCCCCATACATCTTTACCACATTCTCCTTCCCAGAGAAAACAGGTTATGGAGCTGAAATGGCAAACTTAAAAATATTTGGTAAGAACACGCTATGGTACAGTCACATCTGTTGGTAATAAATAGATTTTTAAAAATATATATTAGATTTATTTTTAAATTTTATACATATAGCTGTTTTGCCTGCATGTGTGTATATGCGCCATGTACGTGTAGTGCCCCAGATATCAGAAGAGGGCATGGAGCTTCTGGACCTAGAGTTACAAATGGTTGTGAGCTACCAGTAGGTGCTGGGGAGTGAACCTAAATCCTCTTCATCAACGGCAAGTGTTTTTTTTTTTTTTTTTTTTGGTTTTTTTTTCCGAGACAGGGTTTCTCTGTAGCTTTGGAGCCTGTCCTGGAACTAGCTCTTGTAGACCAGGCTGGCTTTGAACTCACAGAGATCCGCCTGCCTCTGCCTCCCGAGTGCTGGGATTAAAGGCGTGCGCCACCACCGCCCGGCCGGCAAGTGTTCTTAACTGTTGAGCAATTTCTTTACTCTGTGTGGGTGTGTGTGCGCGTGCAGATGCATGTGTGTATATGTGTATGAGTGTGAGACCACCCATGCCCTATCCTGAATGTAGAGGTCAGAGGACAACTTTAGGTAATATTGATCCACTCAATAAATTTTTTTCCCTTCATATGTCTCCAAGTAGTACCATGTCATGGTAATAATAAATAAACAAAGGAGAAATTAACTTATTTATATTGTTCTTAATCATTCATGTTTAGACTTTCTCTTCTACCAAGTGGGTCTGGGGTATTTCTGCGTGGCTTTTCAGGTTTGGCAGCAAGCTCCTTTACCCACTGAGCCACCTCACCAGCCCTAATAAAACATTTCTCACCAACTCTAAAGAATAGAGAAAATATGTTCTTGCCTAATAAGATAATCAATATTGATTCAGTTTTATTGATAAGGAGATTGTTATCAAGATAGTATAAACTCTATGGGGGCCAAAAACTTAGTTTATTTTTGCTCAGTAGTGTCTTCTGAGCCTAAAAGAGATCCATAATAATATACATTTGTAGAATAGAGTCTTCTCAATGAATTTTGAATACGATGGTAGAGCCATTAATTAAAATCCCAGAGTACATTTATTTGCTTTAAATAAATCCTGCACTGTTAAGATAGATGGCTTGATTTTTCTCTGTGATTGCATTTAACTAAAATAAACAAATGAAAACTATATTACTAGTTTCCTACCCAGTTTAGCAGTCAGGGTACGATTCCAAAAAGTAAGTAATATTTCATTAATTTATATAATTTGTAAAAGATTTATTGTTGATGGATTTATACATTCTTAATTGAATGTATTTCCCTTTTTAACCATATTGTCAGTGCTAAAATTAAGGGTGGAAGTGAAAACATTTCATCCTTAGCTACAGTTATTTCTACTTCACACATCTGCTCACATTTACCCTAATGCTGTTTGCTTTACACATTCCCTCTGCTGTGGGTACACTTGGGACTTTGTCAAATCTGCAACTTTGTTTCCTTTCCTTCCCCTTAATCTGGATGCTACTCCTAGGAAGTATTGCCTCTGATGCTATAGCGATGGGTGGTGCTCACCCAGACCTCTGAAACTAGTTACAAGTTGGTAGCCTTTTCCCATTTCATCTGCTCGTTTGAGGTAGCTCTTGCATATTTTGTCTCATAATTTTGTTATTAATACAAATTTACATTTTATTTCTCTACATAGGTCTCCCTATAATCCTCTAAACCTCTGAGTATACGTTGCACCTTTTTCCTTTTTCAGTCCTTAATAATAAGTAGATAAAGTCACTTTTTTCAATACAAAATAAATTACAGGAGATTCAGATAAACCCCAAACTCTGAAGCACTAAACAGTAACAGAAATTCCTAACCCACTTACTAGAGGTTGATCCCTGAAAAGAGAGCAACCCAAGATGACTAGGTCTTGGTGTAGATAGAACGAGATAAACATGCCTTCACCATAGAAGTGAAGATTAGGTACCAAGTGAAGTTTTTATAAAAGAATTCAGTTCTGTTAGCCAGGCGGTGGCGGCGCACGCCTTTAATCCCAGCACTTGGGAGATAGAGGCAGAATCGCTGTGAGTTCGAGGCCATCCTGGTCTACATAGTGAGATCCAAGACAGCCTGGACAACACAGAGAAACCCTGTCTCAAAAAAAAAAAAAAAACAAAGATTACTTTGCTTTAGGCAAGGTGGTGGTTGAGCACTCCTTTAATCCCAGTACTTGGGAGGCAGAGACAGGTGGATCTCTGTGAGTTTGAGGCTAGCCTGGTCTACAAGAGCTAGTTCCAGGACAGTCAGAACTGTCACAAAGAGAAACACTGTCTTGGAATCCCCCTTCCAAAAACAAACAAACAAACAAACAAACAAAAAACATCTGTCTATAGAACTTACACAATAAAGGTAGAATACAGACGAAGGCAGATAGATGCTGACTGTCTAACGTCGTGTTGTGACTATTTGTTATCTCTTCTCTAAGGTCAGATGAAGGACTGGTCTTTACTGATGGCAAATAAAGAAGGTTTAGATAGCATGCAAAGTTGTTCTTTTTTCCCACACAACACATTTTTTTTATTGCTTTGTAAATAATACCATTCAGAGTTTCCACTTCCTTCCCTCCTCCCATTTCCCTCCTGCTCCCCCACTCACCCTTCTCCCTCCCACTCCAGTCCTAGGAGAGGGAGGTCCAAGGCCCTCCCCGCTCCATCCAGACCTAGGAAGGTATGTATCCAAATAGACTAGGGTCCCAAAAAGCCAGTACATGCAGAAGAGACAGGTCCCAGTGCCATTATCATTGGCTTCTCAGTCAGCACCCGTTGTCAGCCACATTCAGAGAGTCCCCTTTGGTCACATGCTCCTTCAGTCCCAGTCCAGCTGGCTTTGGTGAGCTCCCATTAGATCAGGCACACTGTCTCAGTGGATGGACGAACTCCTCGAGGTCCTGATTTCCATGCTCATCTTCTCCCTCCTTCTGCTCTTCAACTGGATCTTGGGAGCTCAGTCCAGTGCTCCACTGTGGGTCTCTGTCTCTGTATCCATCGCTGGGTGAAGGTTCTATGGTGATATTCGAGATATTCATCAGTGTGACTTGTCCCAGACAAGGCCGGTTCAGGCACCCTCTCCTCTGCTGCCCAAGGACCTAGCTGAGGACATCCCCGTGGACACCTGGTATCCCCTCTAGAGCCAAGTCTCTTGCCAACCCTGAAATGGCTCCTTTAATTAAGATAGCTTCTTCCCTGCTCCCATATTCATCCTTCCTCCATCTCAACCATCCTACTCCCACAAGCTCTCCCCAACCCTCCCCTTCTTCCTTCTCTCTTCCCCTCTCCCTTTCCCCCACCTCACTCCACCCCTACCCCCATGCTCCCAACTTTTGCCTTATCTAGCATACACAGCAGACAGGTGGATGTGGATGTGACAAAACACCAGCTACCTGGTTACCTAGGAGACAGAGTGCTGGTGTATTTTCCGGCTCAGTTTATGTGTTGGTATAAAAGCTGTTTGGAGAATAAATGAGAGGAATTCTTCAGGATGTGAACTCAGGACTTCATGAGGGACCACTAAGAATCTCCTTCCTGAAAAAGCCTTGTGAGTTGTCTCGTTATTCCACGCACCTCCGTACCAATACATTTAGGGCAATACAAGTATTAGTTTCTATGTTGGGGCCACAGTCCCTGACATAATCTTGTTTGCTTCCAGTTTCCAGGAGGATCTGTATTATATGTTTTCCTTTGGGTTCACCTTATTACTTAGCTTCTCTAGGATCATGAACTATAGGCTCAATGTCCTTTGTTTATGGCTAGAATCCACTAATGAGTGAGTACATACCATATTCATATTTTTGGGTCTGGGTTATCTCACTCAAGATAGTGTTTTCTATCTTCATCCACTTGCATGCAAAATTTAAGATGTCATTGTTTGTTATGGATGAGTAGTACTCTAATGTGTAGATGTGCCACACTTTCTTTATCCATTCTTGCATTGAGGGGCATCTAGGTTGTTTCCAGGTTCTGGCTATTACAAATAATGCTGCTATGAACATAGTTGAACAAATGCTCAACAATGAATAAATGGGACCTCCTGAAACAGAGAAGCTTCTGCTGTCATTAAGACAAATTAAGGCAACCTACTGAATGGGAGAAGATCTTCACCAACCCCACATCAGATATAGGTCTGATCTTCAAAATATATAAAGAACTCAAGAAACTAGACATTAAAATTCTAAATAACCCAATTAAAAAATGAGGTACAGAACTGAGCAGGGAATTCTCAACAGAAGAAGTTCAAGTGGCCAAAAGATACTTAAGGTCATGTTCAACTTCCTTAGCTATCAGGGAAATGCAAATCAAAACAACTCTGAGATACCATCTTACACCTGTCAGAATGGCTAAAATCAAAAATACCAATGATAACCTATGCTGAAGAGGATGTGGAGTAAGGGGAACACGCCTCCATTGCTGGTGGGAATGCAAACTTGTGCAACCACTTTGGAAATCAGTGTAGCGGTTTCTCAGGACACTGGGAATGAACCTACCTCAGGATCCAGCAATTCCATTCTTGGGAATATACCCAAGAGGTGCCCAATCATAATACAAAGTAATTTTTAAAAATGCTAAATTTGGAGAGAAAGAAGAAAGTTACATAGCCTTTGAAGAAAAAGTCCAAATGTGAAGAGGCATTTATAGACTAGGACTCTTGGCAGAACCTGCCCTGCACATTGAAGATGCTAGATATGTGTGGATTGAGTGCCTGTTGAAATGTATCTAAAATTCTTCTTTCTTAGCACTTAGGATCTTTGCTGTCGTATAGTTTTTTGACTGATTTTTAAAGCCGTTATTTGAATTTCTCTCTTTTGCTCTTTTTCACTTGAATTGTTTGAAATTGTTAAAAAACAGCCAACACTGTAAAAGTTGAAACTTTCTGAGTTAGGTGTGTTGGCAGTGACAAATGTCTTCTGTCTTCTTTTACTCTTGTCGCTGTATCCATTTCAATGAAAAATTTAGCAATAAAGTTAGGTTTGTATAAATTAGAAACAACTATTATTTATTCCTTGGAACCACCTTATTTTTCCACATAAGGATAGTGTCTTTCTTATTCAAATGCTTGGGAATAGAAGTATTCCAGATTTTGAAGTTGTTCTGATTTTGGAACGTTTTGCATAGACTCATGATCTAATGGACCATAAAAGCCAAATATTTTTGAATAGTGACCAGCCTGTATATTCCAGTATTTGCATTTTCTTCTTCTCTGGCTTCTAATACATAGCCAATGTCTTTTCAAATTTATGCAGGTATGTAATATATATATAGACAAACTTAAAATAGCATGTGTGCCTAAAACTGTAGGCTTAGTCCAGCCTGTTTTGCTTGCTGACTGTCTGTAAGTAGGTGTGACTACACGGTGGATTAAGTGATACCTTTCTGATGCAAAAGGAGCAGGGCATAAGAGATCAAAGGACTAACTCCTTCGTGTAGAAACTTCCCTTAGCTATGAAATAATATACTTGCTATAATATATTATAGCTTCTTAAGGGGATTGATTTGGTCTAGGCAATAAACATTGCCAGACATGCCTGGCAGGAGAACCTGCTTAATATGTTTGTAATAAGATGGATTTTTTTTTTGTTCTTAAAAACATCTGCCAACTCAATTCAAGAGTGAAGACAGAAAATGTCATCAATTTAGTGGTAATTCTATAAATTTAGTTTCTTTCTGAGCAACACATATCAAGACATACAAAATTCCCATTTTTAACCACCACTGGTTATAGTACTTCATAAAACGATGAAACAAAAACATTTTATTTTTATGTGATGTGTTAATTAATTCATTATGAATTTTAATATTTTAGCTGATAAAATTTAACAAGCATCTTGCCAACAGATCATTTTTTAAAGCATCTGTTTTTTTAATGTGTTGGGTTGAGAACTGAGTCAAATAGCTAAATATGTACATATTCATTACAAAAAAACCATATTTCCACCCCCTAACTATGGACACAATTTTACTTCTTGGACCACCAACGACTGTTGTTGTTCACACACTGGATTTACCGTGCTTAGAAATGAGTGCTATATATTTAGCATTCTTTAACCCCAAGACCTTTAGGAAGATAACGGGATAAATAAGAAATGTTATGGCTGGTAGCTCTCATAATCAGTATCAAATTATTTATATATGTGTGCATGCATGTACATAATACGCACAGATGTGTGAGCTGTATAATGTTACTTGTATTTTTGTTTTCAGGGATGACCATTTGATCTTAGATAACCATCTTATGTATATGTAACAACAGTTAATGAGTTTGAAAGGGAGTAAGTGGGGATACATGGGAGGGCTTGGAGTAAAGACAAGGAAGTAATAAATGATATAATTATGGTTTTGAAAGAAATAATTTTAAATGTTTTATGTATTCTCATAAACATGCCTCAAGTTAATTATATTCTTGAGAATTTTATACCTTACAATGAAGTATCATGTGATGTCATTTGCTATACATGTCAAATCTCCTCTGCAACACCCCCTGTTCCCTTCCCAACTTCATGGTGTTTTTGTTTTTGTCTTTGGTTTTTGGGAAAAATCCATACTCCATAACTGACTCATTCTCCATCCCCCAGCAGCTGTCCTGTGCCAGTAGGCTCCTGAGTAAAGTGTGAAGGCTGGAAAGTGCCTTCCTCAATCTGTGCTGGACTTTGGACGGCTTCATTTTGTGTGGGTCTGCTCCAGGTCACCATGGCTGCTGGGAGCTCCATGGCCGTCCTGTGTCACAGCAGTCCCTCAGCCCAGCTCTCACATCCCCTCCCTTCCTTCCAGGGCTGTTGATGATGGGGACCCGTGTAGGGCTAGGTGTTAGTCTTTCATTCTCAACAGTTGGACCAGCTGTGAGTCTCTGACTCTACTGCTGCCCTCCATAAGAAGAAATTCCTCTGACCATAGTTGAGATCAGTCCGTGTCTATGGGCATAGGCATACGTATTTATGAGGCAATTTGATAGCATGACCATTATTACCGTACTATCAGAGAGGAAGTTACCTAATTTGTCTACTGTTGATTTCTCTGTCCTGTAGCCAAATATGTGTTGTCCTTAACAGTAGAGTCTTATCATGTAGTTGCTGTGGGGAACCAAATGCATTGGCAATAGCCTGTGTTGTTATTTTCTCTTTCTTTCCTTTCTTTTTATGAGACCTAATGCTTCTCTGAGCAATCATCATGGGAAGGTGTGCCACACTGGTACTGCAGTTGTCGCTTTAAAACCCATGTCTTTGAGGAGTGGCATCGTCCATCCATGGTTTTTATGTTCCAGTTCTTTTTACTTATTTCAGTTATATTTGGAAATTAGCTTCCATGTGCTTTTTCGTAATACCTGGTTTTGGTTAACCCATCTACTAATCCTTCCTCTCCCTATTTCCCTACCCCATCCATATTTAATTCTTTACTACCCAGCATTCACCTGTCTTCTTCCATATCACAAGGTTCTTCTATCCTTCTAGTTAAAATTTTTCACTGTGTTGTGAGATAGTAGGTTTCCACATGGTTTTTAATTCTTCCTTTGAGCATCCCCATCCACCCCAACATCTCCATACTTCTTTGTTCCTCCGCACTTTAGATTGTCCACACCCAGAATTTACTCCTCCTCTCTACTCTCATCTCGCCTCCAGTCTATCATTCCCCTTTGCTAACCTGCTCGTCTTCCAGAAGCTCCTATGTAGTTTCCTTGCTCCCATTTGTGCTCCAAGTTAACACACAAAACAAAACATGTGAAGTTGGACCCCGCATGTGAGGACTCTGTACCTGAATTACTTCACAGCTTAGCTTCTTCCATGTCATTTGTCTACCTACGATTTTCATGATTTCAGGTTTTCACAGCTGACTAATATTCCATTGGGTATGTGCCCCACATTTTGGTACATTCATTATAAAGTATATCTAGGTTGTTTCTAGCTATTATTGATAGATGCTCAAGTATGTCTGCAATCGAATCTAACGTTCTTTGGGTGTCTTCCCCGGAGAGGACAGGTGGGTCCTGGGGCAGTTCTCTTTCTAGGCTGTTGTTTGTTTATTGAGAAGCCTTGAGATTTCTTGACAGAATAGCCTGTCCTGCACACTCCTTCACAGTGTTTCTCAGGATTAGGTTCATGAGTCGCTTTGTAGATGGATGTATCCTTTGGGTGCAGGCTCTACAACTCTTCATTTCGATTTGCTATGATTTTCTGCAGTGGTCTCCATCTGTTCCCTTGGTGAGAAGTGAAGCCTACACTTTTCTATGACTGTAAGAACAGGTGTGTATGGACCGTTATTAGGAACTGTACTCACCTAGTAAATTAGTGCCGGTAGATTCCCCTCCCATAGCTATGATTTCATTAGCACGGAGTGTTGTTTAGGTTTCCAGTACCAGGCATGGTATCCTTCCTGGTGAACCGGCGTTACATTCCGTTAGAGAACTATTGGTTACAAGTTATGCATGGCACTATGCCATAGGAAGGACTGTTTTGATAGCTTTTTCAGATAATTCTGTTTTCTTTGATGCTGTCTTAACAGTCGATACAATGTAGTTACTGGATCAAACCTAAGACCCATTTTCTGCTCATGAGAATCTACTGGTTTGTTCTGTACTTGAATGGATCTTATAACCATAAAGAATTGTGTGACATCATGGATTTCCCTTTAAAGTGATTATCTTACTAAATTAAACAGATTGCGCAAATTTGACATATTCTATTATACAGAATTTAAAAATCAATCCACTATTATTGGTAGCAGTTTTATCAGAGAAGTTTTAATAATTAAAAAAACCTCTCAAGCATACGAGGTAAATACATCTGTTTTTAAAATTCCCAGTGTAGCAACTTCAGTTTTCATCATTGCAAACAAATGGTGCTGTTTCTTTTCCTTGGACTGCCAGTGTTGCTTATGTATTTACCAGAAAATAATTTCCACGTGCACAGATCTGAGTATTCATAGTTTGTTTATCCGTCTCATAGGGAAAAATGGTATTTCATTAAAGATGGCCTTCTTACCTAGAAACCGATTGAGCTGTATGACTGGTACTCCTTCTGACCGCCATCACAGGAGCCCGACATGCCCTATACAGATGTGCTCAGGAGTTAAGAGTAGTAGGTGACAGTCATTTTTCATTTTTTGTCTACATGTTTTTCTGTGGTGAAGATTTTATGTATGAATGTAGTCAAGACCCTGCCTTCGCGCATGCCATGCCAGTGGGCAGTTTTATCTTTTATTGAATTTTTACTATTAATTCAGATGCCAACACAATGAAAAAGACAATGTCTTAGTATGATAGTAAAATAATTCTTCCCTTGTGACTCTCAAAATACTTCTGGTGTTTCTGGAGCACATTTTTAGAACCCTTGGTCTATATTTCTTCTCTGGACTTGAACACAGAAATAACGACAAGAAAACAACTCATGAGACTAGATGAAGATCCGTATTTTATTTGGAGTGTTATGTAATTCAGAACTGAGTTCATCCTATAAACTGAAATGATCACAAATCACCGACAGTGTAAACTAATGAAGCGTAAGGACGAAGAACGTGGAAACACTTGCGTCAATTTAGTTTGATTGTAACCCAGGGACTTCCAGGGCTAGATTCTTCTACCTGCTGCCATTTTTCTTTTCTTTTCTTTTTTCTTTTTTCTTTGGTTTTTCTAGACAGGGTTTCTCTGTGGCTTTGGAGCCTGTCCTGGAACTAGCTCTTGTAGACCAGGCTGGTCTCGAACTCACAGAGATCCGCCTGCCTCTGCCTCCTGAGTGCTGGGATTAAATGCGTGCGCCACTACCGCCCGGCTCCTGCTGCCATTTTTCAACTCCATCCTTTATTGAACCTAAAGTTTCATTCCTCATTGACCAAACCAGTGGAAAGGCAGCCCCGGAGACTCAGGCACCGGTCAGCCGTCCAGTGGAAAGGCAGCCCCGGAGACTCAGGCACCGGTCAGCCGTCCAATGGAGAGGCAGCTCCGGAGACTGGGGTATCCGTCAGCCGTCCAGTGGAGAGGCAGCCCCGGAGACTCGGGCACCGGTCAGCCGTCCAGTGGAGAGGCAGCTCCGGAGACTCGGGCACCGGTTTGTGCTTTCACCCTCTTCGTTACTCTGAAACGTGTCACTTCTTGGTTTTTAAGTGGTCACGTTTGCCAGCTGTCATCCAGTCACTATTCTGTTGGCTGTTTTCTGGTTTTAAGTCTGTTTTTTTCTTGAGTTACACTAGTTCTGCAGTGATTCAAAGATCCACGCACGATGGTGACCACCTGCAATCCCTGTGATCATTATCTAGCCAGCCTAGATTATCTAATCCCAGAGTAGTGCAAGACCCTGAGTTAAAAGAAAAAAGTGGGAGGGGCGGAGGTTGATAAGGCCTGAGGAAGTACAGCTGAGGCTGACCTCTGACCTCTGTACATCTTATAAGCACACATAGACACATGTACGGATGCACACAAAAATGCCCTTACCCATTCACGTATACATGAAAGGCAGTTGTAGATATAATAGCCAAAGTTCACCAAAATACAGTGGCCAATTATAAAGGTTTTATTTGTGTGACCCCTGCTCGGGAGAACACATTCTAGCGCAAACTCCATACCCACGAGAAGTTGGGCAACATGAACTGCACTCTGTGGGTTAAAGGGACTTGAAGTTGGGTGGGTAGAGAGGTGAACATGGGTGTGGAAGGAGTTGGGGGGGGAGGAGTATGATAACAAAATGCATTGTTCAGGATTCTCAAAGAATAGAAATGTTATTTTTAAATATTTTAGAGTACCCTATAAAATTAAAGTGTTTAGATATCATTTAAAAGTAACTTGTCATTTTATAATTTCTCCATTCTAAATTTTGCCGCAGAGCATATCCCTTTCATAGCGAAGAAGTCATCAGACCCATGATTGTTTACTGTTTTTGTAAATGGTGTTTAGGAAGAACACTGACAGGAGGACTTTGCCAGTTCAGCGGCCAGATGTCTAAAGTGACCAGTGTTTCTCAAACCTTCTAGTGTCTCATCTCCCCCGTGTAAATGTGGGGAAGTGCTGAGATACCGAGCCTAAATCATATAGCCTGCTTCAGGTTCCTTAAACCTCCACGTTCATTAGAAACATTAGTCTTAACAGTCAAATTTAGCACCCAAGGGGAAGAATAAAAATATGAAAATCGTTATCATTATACATGAATGGCGATATTAGGTTTACTGAATTTACTCCTCATTCTTTTTGTTGGAATTTCACAAAAGAGAGTGAAAACTCTTTTAGAAACTCTTGAAAAGTCTACATACACATCAGCATGTGGCCAGAAAAGGAGCTATTATGTGAATGTGTGCATCTCGGTCAACGGAAGTGTGCTTGGACCGTGTCTGTTTTACCCAATCCTGAAGTCTGCTATTAAACTTTAATGACGTCTCAAAATTCGAAATGCATATTTAAGAAATGGGAAATCATAGATTTTTCTTGGTACAATATTAATAGTCATTAAATTGTAGTGAGTGTTTATTACAAGTGTCTCAGGTGGATGAAATGTTGCATAGGATGGGCTGTCTGATCGGACAGCACCCCGTTCTGATCTGAGCCCCCTTGACTTCTGCAGTGTTCACAATGCCTTCCTTACCAATCTGCTCAAAGTAGAGGTGCTGCAGCCCCACAGTCTTCCCCTCCATTTTGCCCTGCGTTAAATCCACAAGCTGTCTAAATGCCATGTGACTCCTTTCTGACAGGCAGTGCTCCTGTGTTCACTGATTCCGCTTCCGTAGTCGGGCATGTTCTGTTACTGGCAAATCCACATCAGCAGGTTTTAATTCTCTTTAGTGCTGGATAGCATATTGCTAAATGGAGATCTTAAAGTGATGTATCTAGATGGAGATTCTTCAAAACAATCACTATTTGATTTGAAAAAAGAAATTAAAAAATATTAGCCCCAAAGTGTCCTTTTGTATAATATCTTTAACTTGTAAATTGTCTTTTTGTATGTCCAATGCATTAGAAATAAACTTGTAACTGGCACCTTTAATCCCAGCCCTCTGCAGGCAGAGACAAGTGAATCTGTAGTCTGGTCTACAGAGTGAGTTCCTGGACAGTCAGGACTACACAGAGAAACCCTGTCTCAAAAAAAAAAAAAAAAAAAGGAAGGAACTTGTAGTATGGGGCGGTGTATATGTGACCAGGTGCGTTTTGTTAGTATACCTTTGTGATCTACTACCATGTCCCAAGTCTACATATTATGCACAGGAAAAACAAGAGAGGAGAATAATTCTACTCAATATGAAATTATCCAGGATAAGTTATTAAGAGTATATGTCTTGAAATCAAATAAATATATCCTATTTAGTGATGAATGTGGTATCTACACGTTTCAAATATGTTGAATACCACTGAAAAACAATTGGGTTATATATCTTCATAAGACTTTAGCCTGCCAGGATTTAAACATGAGTGGGAGAGGTCCTCTCACAGGCCAGTCCTTGCCGAGGAGCCACAATCGCACCAATTTATCTAACAGATAGGTTGCTTGTAGGATAATTACTTTTCTCATCTGGTAGCCTCCAGCACCATGATTACTAGTCAGTGTGGAGGAAGCTTCTTATTGGACAGGAAGTTCCATGTTTGATGACATGAGTAAATTGTGTCTTCATAGTGTCAGCCATTCGGGCTTACAGTCGATTGATGGAGATGAACCAGTAGCCTTGGCAAATGCCTATGACGTTTGGGAATTGGAGGATTTTTATGGGACCCTTGCCCAATTACTCAACAAGATGGAATCCATTCCTCAAACTGGAGGTTTACTTATGACTTGGTGTCATAAGATGCCTCGCTGGCGCCTTTTTCCACCATTACAAGGTGACTCTATTTAAATTCCTGTCATAGATAGGAAGCTTCTACAGCAGTAAGTTTGTAGACTTTTCAAAGGGCGTTTAATATGAGGTGTCCCTTCCCATTTTCCTGTCTTTACTCTGGCCCTCCCACCCTTCTCCCCATTTAATCCTCATATTCTAGTTTCCCCTTTATTTGTTTAAATTCTAAATTCTATTCAAATGATAAATTCTGTTTCCCTTCTTTAGAAGACCCTCTTCCTATCCATTCTTTTGCCTTTTGCCTCCTAGCTAACTAACCTCTGTGGTTATTCTGATCAAAATATGCGTATCTAAATCTTAAAAACTAACAGCCACTAACAAGAGAAATATGCAACACTTGTCTTTTGGGGTCTGGGTTATCTCAGGGTGATTGTTTCTAACTCCATCCAGTTATCTGAAAATTCCATGATTTCATGTTTCTTCACAGCTAAATAATTGTGTAAATGGACACTTAGGCTGTCTCAAATTTCTGAGCATCATTAATATAGCCTCAGTAACATGGGTGAGCAGATAATCTCTTTGTAAGAATTGGAGCGCTTTGGGTCTGTGCTCAAGAGTCATATAGGTAGATTGGTCTTGAGGAAACATGGTGGCTGTAGCAGCTTATGCTGCCAGCAGTGCGTGAGTGTTCTTCTTACAGTACATTCTCACCAGCATGAGCTGTACTTTTCCTAATCTTGGCCACTCTGAACGGTGTAAAATGAAATCTCTCTTCGTATTTCCTTGACGACTTAGAATGTAGAACTTTTAAAAGCTGGTTTTTTTTTTCTTAGCCATTTGTGTTTCATATTTTGAAGAATGTCTGTTTAGTTCTGTAGGTCATATTTTATTTTGATTTTTGTGTTTTTTGTGTTCAAAGTTTTTTTAAGTTCTTTATATAGTCTAGATACTAATTGCCTATCAAATCTATGATTGATCGAAATTTTCCTATTCTGTAGCCCGCTTCTTTGTTCAGATGATGGTGGCCTTTGTGCAGAAGCTCTTTTGCTTCATGAGGTCCCATTTATTAATTGCTTTTCTTAGTGCCTGTACTGAGTAAGTCCTGTTCAGGAAAACTTTTCATGTACAAACGAATTTAAAAGTGATTCTCTCCTGTCTCTTCTCTCAGATTCAGTATACCTGGTCTTAGGTTGAGATCCTTGGCCCGTTTGCAGTTGAATTTGGGGCAGGGTGGTGAATACGGCTCAATTTGCAATCTTCTCCACGTGGCACTCCACTTTGGCTAGTATCAGTTGTTGAAAATGCTGTCTTTTATACAGTGTGTGTTTCTGGTCAAAGTCTGGTCAAAAGTCAGGTGCCCTTAGGTTTGTGGATTTATGTCTGGGTCTCCGGTTGTGCCCCATTGGTCAGTGTGTCCGCTTTTCGGCCAGTGCCATGCATTTCTAGTCTTTTGGCTCTGCAGTAAGTACACCTTGACAGCTGTGCCGGGGATGCTTCCAGAGCATCCTCAGGATTGTCCTAGCTGTCCTTGTCCTGTTGTATTTCCATGTGAAGCTGGAAGTAGCACTTTCAATTTCTGTGAAGAAATCACGTTGGAATTTTGATGGGGATTTATTGAATCTGTATTCTGTTTTTGGTACGATGGCCATTTTTACCGTATTAGTCCTATTGACCCATGAGCATGGGAGATCTGTCCATCTTCTGATACATTCTTCAGCGTCTTAAAGTTTTTACTATACAGGTCTTTCAATCACTTGGTTAGAGTTGTCCCAATTTATCTTTGAGGCTATTGTAAAAGGTGCCATTTCCTTGATTTCTTTCTCAGTATCTAGTCTTCTGTATATAGGAGAACAACTGCTTCTGTGTGTGCATTAATTTTGTGTCCTGCTACTCTGCTGAAAGTACTTATCAGCTGTACAGTGTTTCTGGCAGGGTTTTTAGTGTCTTTTGTGCATAAAATCGCACCGTCTACAAATAAAAGTCCTGCGCCTTATTCATTTTCGATCTGTCTTCGTACGTTAGCTAAATCTCCAGTACTGTATTGACTAGTTGCTGGTTTTAGTGGACATGCTTTTAATTTCTGTCCATTTGGGTTGAGGTTGGTCATGGGTTTGCTGTAAACTGCCTCTGTTACGTTGAGGTATGTCCTGGAGGATGGAAGTAGGCTGGGAGGGGGAGCTTACCGTTACCAAGTGTAAGTCTGAAGAGAATTGAGTAGACTGGTAGGAAGGTAAAGGTAGGTCACCTACCCGCGTCCCAGCCTCTTGATATGGCTGCGAGTCTCTGGTTGAGGGTGGTTTAGCCTGTGCACAGTATTTAGAAAGAGATGGAGAAAAGGAGAGGCTGGAGGTAGCAAAGTTAGGAGACCCTAGGTCTTTCCAAGAGGTTAAATCTCAAGGTTGGAGTGCTTTCAGGAGGGACAGTCTACTGAAGAAGCTAAACTCTTGTTAGTCGGTAGCATCAATAACCGCAGATTGTGACATTTTTGTCTAGTTTATATGTTGCTTTGTAGAATGTATATAAAAGAAAATTATAGTGAAATCTAGAATCAACATGTCCTTTCACTACTATTCCTGTATTATTAGGAATAAAATTCAGGTACTTAGCAACTCAATTATAACTCACAGTGAATTGTAAATATTTGAGAATTAAAATTTTTCTTTACTAAATACAACTTGCTGCAGTGAGAAAATGTTTATATAAATTCTTTTACATGTTATGTAACATGATTTTTTGTTATAAATTATAAACTACTTCAGAATTTGGCACATAAAGGTAATTAATTTGGTGGATGTTTTGACACATTCTGAAGCTGTAATATTTCAATTTTCAGTTATGTGGTAGCATTTATTCATGATTCTTGAAATTGTTTTGCCCCTAGTTTTACCTCAGGTGAGGCTAATCAGGCAGATATGGAAGATTTGAGGACGTTAGGAAGGCTCATGTTCCCTGTCTCTGTGTCCTCTGCTCCTTTTCCTCCTCCCGTCCCGTGTTCTCCCGGCATTCCCTCTGCAGCACGTGCTGCCTGGCACAGATAGTGTCCTGCGTGGGCACTGGTGGGGTTCTGCAAGTCAGAAAACGTTTTACCTTCAGAAGTAACTAGCAGTTTTAGATTTTTCAGATGTTCTTAATTGCTAATGATATTATTACTAGATTCCCTTGCGTTTTTTTATGTATGGCAAAGATCAAACCAAGGGTATTATTTCAAAAGTGGTTAAAATAATGACTAGAATGGGAGTCTCCGTAGGTTTTTCCTTTTAGATGATTAACTGTCATGCTTTGTCGCGTAATATTTTGTGGGTAGCAAAAGTTTTACTAAAGCATATGTCTTTTATCACTTAATGTCCGCACATCTTACATTTGGTACTAGGCATTCAAGTAAGAAAGTGGAGACCTACGTTCTCCTGCAGTGTGCTCATCCATTCACACATACTTTCTGGGATGGCCAATATGTCAAGTTCAGTTTGATTGGGTTTAGAATGACTGTTGAAGGGATGCTTTGGGGTGTGTCTGTGAGGGTGCTTTTGGAGTAGTTTTCCTAACGGGGGGAGAAGCTCTCTGAAGGTGGGCAGCAGTGTGTGCGACCGGGATCACAGGCTGAATAAGAAGGACTCTGTGAGCCGAGCGCTAGCATTTCATCTCTTTCTGCTCCCTGAAGACTAGAGATGCCGTGTGCACAGCTGCCCCTATGGTCATGCCTTCCTCATTGTGAGGGACTGTGCCATCTTTCTTCCCTGAAATGCTCTGTTCCACTGCCCCTTTCTAGTTCACGGCCATGGCCAAATAAAATACACGCGATGGAAAGAGAAGGTCTCTCCCTAAAGTTTCGTTGTGAATCTGAGGATGAAGGTTCTGTCTACATTGTGTTGTTGTCTTATAGACACTGAAAGACTAAAGTGGTTTGGATTCTGAGGGGTAGTATGGATATAGAGCTGGAGGATGTTGAGATTAAGTACGCGACTAAAACATCAACACTAAACAGATGCCTCTGTGAATGTTAGTGCAACTTCCATCTTGTGACCCACAATGAACTGTTTTAAACAGAGCTGGTTAGCTGTGATATTTCTTTTATTTTTTATTTTTTTATTTTTGGTTTTTCGAGACAGGGTTTCTCTGTGGCTTTGGAGCCTGCGCTGGAACTAGCTCTTGTAGACCAGGCTGGTCTCGAACTCACAAAGATCCGCCTGCCTCTGCCTCCCGAGTGCTGGGATTAAAGGCATGCGCCACCACCGCCCGGCAGCTGTGATATTTCTATGGTTCAGTTGCTAGCTTGCTAACTGAGCGGAACTTCAGAGAAATGTTTAAATGTTCTTTTAAGCACATAGTCCTTTAACAACTCATGGAGTTTTTAATTGAGCAACTTTGGCTACATGCTTGGGAAATGAAGATCAAATAACGTAAGACTTTTCATAGCGGTGAAGTGAATACACCGAGGGAGGAATACTCGGTCCGTGTAGTGTTTGTGTTAGTGCAGGTGGGCTGCGATTGGGAGATTCAGGGAAAGTTTTCCGGGCGATGCCTAAAATTCCTATCAAATAAGTTAGGTAAAGGAAGGGTAGCAAACACTGAGAGCGAGACAGTAGTTTTTCCCTACAGTTTCCGTGGTGTCAGGCACTCTTGAGCGGCATTCAGTAAGATCAAATGAAGAGTTTCAAAGTAATTTGTAAAGTTAGGTTTTTGCATCTTTCTACATATAAATAGGATGATGACGTCTCCTGCCATGCCATTCCAGCCTGACAAAGACAGGAATCTTCTTACTCATACTACATATACTAGCTCTCTGTTAGTCACACAGTAGCCATCCGTGGTATCAGACCAACAGTGAAAAATCACAGTGCTTGCGTTGAAATAACCTCTCTACTTTAGTAATGGACACCACTAAAAGAAATGAGGGTTGCAATGTGGGTATACCAAAGAAAAGCCGTTGAGAACGGGTGAAAGGTTTTTATTAAAAGATACACGAGCGGGCTGGAGAGATGGCTCAGAGGTTAAGAGCATTGCCTGCTCTTTCAGAGGTCCTGAGTTCAATTCCCAGCAACCACATGGTGGCTCACAACCATCTGTAATGGGGTCTAGTGCCCTCTTCTGCCCTGTGGGCATACACACAGATAGAATATTGTATACATAATAAGTAAATATTCTAAAGTAAATAAATAAATAAATAAAATAAAAAGAAATGTATTTGAATTGACTTTATCCAGAAAAAAGTATGTTTAAAAAAAAAGATACGCGAGCTACACTACATGGCAAATGTTTAGCTATGACAGAACAGCATGTGTGTGTCATGTGTGTTTCCTAGGCATTTCCGGATGTCTGTCCTACAGTTGGAGGTGTTTGCAGCAGTAGAAGCTGTCAGGCTGTAAGCACAGGCCGAGAAGGAAGAAATCCTACATGCAATTGGGTTTAGGAGAAGGTGGTTAAACTAGAAGGCTTCCCAATTGAAAAAAAAAATATCCATTTATAAAAAATACTTAAAAGAATATGCCAGCTTTCAAGACAAATGCAATGATTTTCGCTTACCTGCCTATTAAACATCTTGAACCAGAACTGGAATTCAGCTGTTTTGTGTTCCTTTTAATATAAATATTACAAAATTCTCTTCTAACTGGTCTCATGATATGTGAGGAAATCCAGGCGCCCCTGATTTCTTGCTCTTTAGCTGTAATGAAGCAGGAAGGAGTGCCAGGCTATGCTGTGGTCCTTATGTGCATTCTGACTTCCTGTGTGCTCAGCTGACAAACGGGTACCACGTTACCTTTCCTGTTGATCCCCCCCATGCTAGCGATCACACTCTCAGATGAAAGGACCTCTCAAATACAGAATAACGTCTTTATCCATATAACACACCTAATTAGCCCGCAGCGAGGGATTCCAGCCAAAGCTAGCTTGGTGAACCATTGAGCATTCTGGTGTCCCTTGCGCAAGCGAGACATTTTTACAGCTGCGTCACCAGACAGCGTGGTTGGTTGCTTCTAAAAGCTACAGCTTTGCAGCTTCTTGCCCAATCAGCAGGCCGCTCTCTCTGTCAGTGTCCTCCTCCCCAGGAGTTGGTTACTGCCTATGTCTTCCTGAGGCTCCTCCCGTACTTCCTGGGTCTTGTGAGCCTCCTTCCTCTCTCCATGAAGGATTATGTCAATTCAGAGGCAATACTTAGACAAAACTAAGAATTCCTAATACTTGAGAACAAACCCAACTACTATAATATGCTAATTTAACTCAGAGAATTTCTAGTGAATATTGCAGATGAAAATTATTTCAATTGAGGAATTTGAGAAAACATTTTGCCGAATTAATTACTACAGTTGGGGTATAGTTCTGGGAAACAATGCAGTCATTTATTCCAGTTATTAAATGTGCCTGGTGTGATTATTGTCCATTCTGCTGTGTAGCACATCTTTACATAATGAGCACTAGGCATTTTTTTTTTCCTGAAAAGAGACCAAATTTTGTTTCTGTGGCATGGTATCCACAAATTGGACACCGAATCCCCTGAAGATATCAAGGACCTTTGACGTAGATGGCGAATACGAAAGCAGATTCTGGGCAGCCTCGTAGAGCAGGAGCGAGGGACAGCGATCAGCACGTGTTCACAGGCCCTCCCGCCACTACCACCTGGCGGGGCGAGTGTCCCACCGGAAACACGAGAAGGGTCGGTTTATCCTACACCATGCACAGACACATTCCCCGGCTGCCCCCATCTCTCGGTAGCCTGGAGTCCTCCCTACCTGCCCGGGAAGCTCCAGTCCCTGGTTCTGCTGTTCTCCAGACACATGGTTGCCGAATAAACTCCCTTCATCCTCAGGGATTTGTGACCTGGATCAGGGTCCGTTTTCCAGACGTCGTCCTTCTTAGGCTTGAGGGCCATCGTCATAGCCGAAAACAGTTACGTGTTTGTAGGTGGTTTTGTGTGTATGTGTGTTGTGTGTATGCATTTGACCATAGGCATGTATACGTAAGTGAAAAATCATTGTCAGATTAATTTAAGAACACGTGACTTAAAAGACTCTACCAATTGTTAATGAAAGGACTCAAATGCCTAAAGTACAAGTGGCCTTGTCTGCACAGAGGAGATAATCGTGTGTGCCCAGAGTGTCCCGAGGATTAAATGAAGGAAAGAATATTAAGCTTCAGCAAATATAGAGCAGGCCCTTGAAAATAATAGCCGCTGTTGTCAGTGTTTTGTGGAGTTTTAGAGTCCTTTGAAAGTAGTATGCATTTTGTTTTCCTTATCTGTTTGAGTTGCTCTCATTTTTCTTGATATTTTATACACCATGAAGTTCTTGTCAACTGGAAATAGCTGAAGAATGTAACAAATTTATAACAAAAGGGAGAGAAAATCAACTATAGTTATTTTTACATTCAGGGGGAAAAATAATGTCTGCAACATTCACTGTCAAACGTACTACTTGTTCTTTTGTCAGGGGACCAAGTAGTAGCATATTTCTCAGTTAGTGGTGTTTTTTATTTTAATTTGAATGTAGTTTTATAAAGGAAATGAGTCAGTAAGTAGTCGTGGAAACTGATTGTACAAAAGTGTAGCTTGAACAGAAGATAGTGTGTATCATGTGTGCACACTCCACCTGCTATTCATGTTAACAGTAGATAGTGTGTATCATGTGTGTGTACACTCCACCC
>JAQHUG010000173.1:1695379-1713865 GCA_028555095.1 Dicrostonyx torquatus | reverse complement strand
GCCACCACTGCCTGGCCGAGACTATACTTGAACTAGGTGAAAAGAGGGAATGGGCTCCTGCAGCTCACCCTCTTACCTCCTGTCTTGTGTCCCCCACAATTAGTAATCATTGTTTTATTTGACACTATGACCACACAAACCAGTTCACACTTTAACAAGTTCTCCGAACTTATGCAAACTTAAGAGGATTATCAAATATCTATGTCAGAAATTCATTGTAAATAATGAATAAGGGAAACCATGTGACAAGGTCAAGTGAATATCATTTTAAGTAGTTTATGGATCTGGAAATATATTGAGGGTAAGTTAACCTAAGTAAATGTGGAAGATATTTTTAGAGGGGGGGCATGAACAAGTGGATGGATTAAGTTACCCCTGAACAAGATGGGAAAAAAGTGAAGAAAAAAGACGTTGGAATTCTAATTCAGAGTTTATTCTGTATATGTGAAGTGTGAAACTATCTGCTCATTTCTAATATGTTTGATATAAGTTTTTAAATACTGAACTTTTGTCAGTTATATTTATTCCAAATATCATCTTGCATAACCAGTTACAATTTATTGAAGCAGTCATTTTGACTAGTAGTATATCTTTAGCGTTAATTACTATTAACAATATCTTGTGATTTAAAAAGTAGAGGGAAAGAGAGTTTCAAGATCTATTGATTTTACAGGTGTGTCAACTTGACACAACCTTGGGGTCATCCGAGAGGAGGGGCCTCAGTTGATCTCAGGCTGTATATGAGCCTGTAGACCACTTTCTTCATTGTTGATTGTATGGGGATGGCCCAGCCCATTGTGAGTAGGGTCACCTCTGTACTGGTGGTGGCCCTGGGTTCTACAAGCAAGCATAGGAAGCCACAGGGAGCCAGCCAGTAAGTAGCATCCCTGCATGACCTCTGCATCAGCTCCTGCCTCCAGCTTCCTGCACTGTTGAGTTCTGGTCCTGACTTCCTCTGATGATGAACAGTGATTTGGAAGCATAAGCCAAATAGCTCCTTTCTTCCCCTAGTTGCTTGCTCATGATATTTATCACAGCAGTAGTAACCTTAACTAGGACAATAGGTTCTTGCTTATTTATATTCTGCTCAAAATTTAGCTTTATAAATTTCATTTTAGAATAAAATATCTAATAATGATGGCTTTCTATGATTCCACTTACTATTTTGAAAACAAATAATAGTCTTGATTTTTAATGTTATCATTATATGCACACTTTACCTGTAATTTTGTGTAATAATATATATATGCCTAGTCCTTTAAATTGCTGAGCCTAATATGTCCAGTGTATAAAACATTGCATGTTTAAAATAGGGAGAAATTAATATAAATTTCAATCCAGTTTATTTAATAAGTAAAATAAAATAAACTAATAGCCTGATTATAAAATATATTTTACATGCAGAAATTTTTATTTAATGTTTTTGTGAATACAAAATTTTTAATTTATGTGTTTTAAACAACAGAATGATATTAAAGATTATAATTTAAAATGTTTGGGTTTCATTTCTCCTAGAGAGGTATTCTATGGAGTTCGGAATTTTCTTACATCATGTAGCTATGGCTTTGCTAGCTATAAAATAATGATTACAATTTGCTTCTTAATCCATCTGATTTATCACTGGCCTCCTATTTGGATTTTATTGCTACACATTTTTCTCATAGAGCATCTTAGATTTTTAGGAAAAATTTTAAATTTAAATAAATCTTGTCAACATACAAATGCATAATTCATATAGTATTCATTCTCCAGTTGGAGCTCCAGGATAGAAGGAAATCAAGGTGAGTCCTAAGGGCAGTCATCTATGGGTGGCATAGCTGAATTAATGACATTGTCATATGCTAATTTAGAATTATAAATTTTCTATTCGATTGTTGTCATGGAAATGTTAATAGATACTCTTCCAATGTGTAGTCAAAATGCCTTGAGTTTTAAAATGGGAGTTTTAAGAGACCTATTTATTGCATTTTTTATTTTGATTTTTAAATGAATTATAAAGTATGTATCATAGGATCACTCATTTTATAACTTTGTAGCAACAGGTTAGCTGAAGAAAAAAAATCTGTCAAATTTGGCAGTGGTTCAGAAAACATGTGAACCTGTCACTGTAAGCAGTCTCAAAGGGCAAAATGCATTATAGGAGCTAATTAACCTTAGAAAATAATTACGCAAATATGCAAATGTTGTTTGGATAATTCTGCGTGTTATCAGCTCAGGTATTCCATCACAAATGCAGACCTCACAGTGCTCAGGTGGGCAGAGTCTGGTCTGGTTGATAAGGCTTTGGTTCCTGCCACACTTCTTTTTGGCTTTAGCAACTGATGGCCAGAGTGGAGCACAGACGCCAACCTGCATTTTTGGCACTGCACATTTACCCCGTGTGTGGAACCACGCTTCCTGCTGCCTGCAAACCCCAGCTGATGGACCGACTGCTTTTCAGGCCTTCCATTCATCTACATATTCTAAAATCCCCATCCCCTGAGTACCAGTCACTCAAAACAAAATGTAACTTCCTTCACAGGGAAACCTGTAAAACGTATTGTTTGTTTGTATTTCTGTATTAATGAAGTCTTTCGCATTGAAATCGGTTTCATTTCAAAACGTACTGTCGGTAGTATACTCTCAAAATTATAGTTTGTAAACATGAAATGATTATTACAATATGGGCTATAGGTTTGAAAAATATTCTTTTGCCTGGGTGCAACATCATATTATTTATTATACAAGTGTGATTTTTGTTATCACGTCAATCTTATAGTATTTTAGAAGTAAATATTTAGAGCTATTGTCTTTGTATGAATTCCATACATAACATATAACATATTCATATTCACGGCGTCTTCTTTCACTATTGTAGTTATATGCGTATATATGTGTATATATACACACACATACTTATACATGTACATAGTATTCCTAACTACAGCCTGCCCGGTCTCTGTGATGTTACCGGTATGCATGTTTTCACAGCTGACAGCTGCTGCTGTAACCAGCGGGTGAGCTCTTCCCAGGGAAGATCATTTCTTCTTCTTTGAGCATCCCTCCATTGCCTGTGGTTCTCTGTGTAGGGTTGAGGCCTCCTAGGTTTTCCCCATCTTCCGCATATTCATTGTCCTTGGGCAGCTCCTGTGTAGGCTGTCCCAATGGTGTGATTGGCAGAAAACCTCAGCCAATCAAACTTCATAGTTATGGAGCCCAACCCTAATCCAACTCAGACATTTACAGCTTAGAGGACGCTGTGGGAGAAATGGCTGAACGGGATGGAAGGACCAGAGAGTCTGCTGAGAGATTGCATCTCCAAAAACCCTTTTAAAGATAAAAATGGTGAATAAATTCCCTTCATGTGCAATATCCGTGACGTTGTTAGGAAATTCACTTCTAAGAAACAGATACATAAACACATTTTTATGCTCTGATTGGTTCTCAGCAGTTTATTCTTTCATCAGTGTATTCATATGATCTAGACTTTTTCTATGACCACTAGATGCATCACCTAATGCAATAAATACAGTAAAATAGTTACTCTAGAATTTTTAGAATGTATTCACTAGGGTTTAAAACCCTAGGTTAAAAGCTCCTATATTCATGTTTTTCAATTTCTCTTGGTTTTAGAAATAAAATATGTATAGAAATGTTGTTAGAAAACATGCATTCCTTTAAATGCCCTCAACAGAAAATACCCATTATTAATTTTTCTCCATGTTTTCAGTTTACTACTTAACAGTCTCATAAGCCAAGTAAATAAAATATAGATATATAATATGAACACTTTAAGATATATAGAAGAATGTAGCCTAATATTTTAGTGTTTTATTGTTTTATCAAAAAAATTACATGCTGTTCTATTATGTAATTCTAATAAGCATAAGTAGATATTAATATCACATATATACACAGATTATTTTTTCCTAAAATACACTTATTTAAATAATTTGTTTCTAAAGATTACATTTTCATTTAAGCTTAACAGCAATTTACTAATAGCTATAATACTAATTTATTCTGTAATTTAAATATTCAGTGGAGTTCTTTTGTTTCTATGAATGTTCTCTAACCATCGTATTCTTATGCTGTGTATACGAGTGTATAATTTAATTATATCTGTGATAATGCAAATACATTATATATGTGTTTTGTTTGTAGGAAAATGGCTCTCCTGAAGAGCATGCAGTCTACGTCTGGGACCATTTCATAGCCCAGTCTGCCGCCAAGAGCGTGTTTTTTGTTGCTCACAGCTATGGGGGACTTGCTTTTGTTGAACTGGTAAGTGATCGTTTTAACTTTTTTTTAGTGATTTATTTTTAATATATGTGTGTAAGTGCCTGAATGTATGTATGACATGTGTATGCCAGTGCCAACATGTCAAGAACAGGGCAAAGAATTCCCCTGGAACTGTAGTTACTGGCAGTTGTGAGCCTCCTGATGGGTGCTGGGAACTCGGAGCTGACGAGGGTCCGCTGTATGTGCAGGAGATGCTGTTAACATCTGAACCACCCCTAGTCTTAACTCTAATTCCAACTCCCAGCTTCTGTAGAGGCTTGCTTTGGTTTTGGTTATGGTTTTGGTTTGCAGCCCTGGATGACCTGGAACTTCCTTTGTAGACCAAGCTGGCTTTGAGCTCACACAGGTGCTGGGATTAAAGACATGTACCACTGTACCCAGCCTGCCTTCTATTCATTATTTTTCTTGGTATTGTTACTTCAAGTTATTTAAAAGAAATTATAAAAGCCAGATGTGGTAGATGGGTGGATGACTCCAAGGAGACAACACTCTCCAAACACAGCAGGACAGATGATCATGTGAATACGAGAGATACTGTGGCAGCATGCACACACAGAGACTGTAGCATCGTGCACAGGATCTGCACAGGTTCAAACCAGACAGAGGGAGGTTGACACGGTATCCCACCCTTAGCCAAGAAACTGTTTGCAGCTGACGCCTGCAGGAAAGGAAAAGTTAGTTCTTTTTAATAGAGTGACATTGGGCTTATCAGCCACACTCCAGAGCAGGCCCCATGACCAGTTGTAGTTAGACAATACAAAACAGACTCCGTGTGTGTGTGTGTGTGTGTGTGTGTGTGTGTGTGTGTGTTTGGAGGAACGTCTTGTCTCATTTTGTTTTGGTATTTTACATCTTAGCTATTTTTGTTTTTTGATTGTGGTTTTTGTTTTGGATTTGTTTTTATTTTTGAGAGAAAAAAAGAGCATGAAGGTGGATGTGTAGGAAGGAGGACAGAATCTGGGAAGAGCTAGAGTAACTACTATGATTAAAATATATTGTATGAAAAAATTAAATTTAAGAATCAAAATGGAATTTAAATACATCTACATTACACTTGTATGATTTTTGAAAAGAGTATACTAATTTCTTAGAGTGGAACAGAGCTTTATATTGCTAACCAGAAGTGATTTTTGCCTGTTCCTTCTTTATATATTATTTTTATTATTTCAATATTATCATGTACACTTTATACATTTGGATGTACATTTGGTTTTATTTGAATACCATTAATATGTATGTTATCCATACAGAATCCAAGACTGCAAACCCTTTCAATATTTGGTATTATTTTAGTAATTTTTTAAAATTTTATAATTTATTTTATCGGTGGTTTGCTTGCCTGTATGTCTGTGTGAGAGTGTCAAATACCCTGGAACTGGAGTTCAGTTGTTAGCTGCCATGTGGGTGCTGGGACTTGAACCTGGTCCCCTGGAAAGGCAGCCAGTGCTCTTAACCACTGAGCCATCTCTTCTACCTCCTATTTTAATAATTTTTTTGTGTACTGTTAAGTGTTTAATACTTACTTCATCAGAGTTTATGCGATTACCATCACAGCTATTAGAAAGGTCACATTAATTTACTTGGAAATAGCATTCCTTGCTTGGTGACAAAAAGTTTTGCTTAGTCCTTTGTAAGCATTCTGATTCTTAAGAGTTGAAATTAGCTACGCCTGACAGGAACGGTTTCATGTGTCTTGGAATCAGTGTGATTGGGTGTGGTGTCCTAGATGGCAGTTACGATGGCACGGTGAGTGCCTGCTGCTGGAGATTCTCCACTGAAGAGAGCTGTATCCATTGCCCACGTTCAGTCTTCAGACTGTTCAGCGAATAGATTTCTGTGACCCTTTGCCCCACCCCCATGCCTCAGTCCCACGTGATTTAGATCTAGGAGTGGTGCTGGCTCAGGCACCTGAGGATACCACAATTGCCCTCTTGTGTCTAACATCTTTATACTACGATAAAATCAAGAAATATGTTATCATTTCTCTCTTAGTTTGGCTTCAGTGTTTGGAGATTGTTTACAAGTTAAGTAGCTTCACAGATTTTGTTTATTTTGTTATATATTATGTTATATATACATAACAGACACCTTAAGGTAGCTTCTTAACACATTAGTGTGAGTTTTTCTTAAATATGGATGTTGAGAGAAAATGCCGTGTTTTAAAACAATGTTTTAGTATCTACAGATAATTTTACATTTGTAGGTATAGATAGCTTTTATATTTAAGTCATTAAATTACTTAAAATTACCTTTCTTTTTAACTTATGGAGTACTTTTAAGTATATAAAGTCCTGAAACACTAATCTAATTTCTAATTTCAATAAAGCATAACTGATCTTTTTTTTTTAACCTTACAATCATTTATTAAAAAGAAACTGCTTTATAAATCAAAATTGGAATTAGGGAGAATTTACGTCTATTTTTCAAAATGAATTTGAGATGCCGAAATTGACAGATGACCAATGTGTCAGGCCTGGTTTGCTGTCCTTCTTGTCACACCCTGGTGGATATTTCTCCACCTTTGTTGCACTTTAATATAAAGCACACAGATGTTTCAGAACAAGACTTGACTTCTGACCTTGAGGCTATTAGGGTCAGGATCCTCAGGGCCTGTGAAATTATCACAAGCTGAGCTAAAGTTTTTCTCCAGCACAGGAAGTAACTAGTAAGTAAGAAGTTAAAAAGGAGCTTTGTCTGAGAGACAAGATGGTCCCAGTAAGGGTCAGCTTCTGTAGTCTGCTGTCCCTGCAGGAGGCCGTGCATGGGAGGAGGAGATAATAGAAGCACTGGTGGATCTGTCAGGCGGGAGCAGACTGAGAAGTCTGTTTAATGTAATATACCTTGTTTAGGTCTTAAAATATTATTGGTTACCACTTCGACTTCATGCACTTACTACTTTTGTGCCACAAATGATGTAACTATGTCATGTGTCGCCAACTGAAGAAAGAGCGGTCTTAGCCTTACAAGTAACTGAAGTGTGTGTTGATGAGATTTGCATCTTGCTAAGTTTAATAAACGTGTGTAAGTTCATTGTGTTTCTGATTCAACCCAGTGGACGTATTGTAACAGAGAAACTGCACAGTGTTTGCAAACCAGCTTTTGTGTGAAGAAAGTATTCTCTCCAGTTACTGTTAACATCCTTAAGAGAAAAATCTTCGTGTTTAAAATGCTGACAAACGTCGTCTCGGGGATTTTCAGCCTAAGTATAACATGTGAAATTGTCGTACATGGTTTCAAAATGTTAATATTAACAATATAAGAAAAATGTGACGATTGGAAACCTTAAACTGCAGAGTCATTGTTTCCTTGGTGGTGCATTCTGCACGCCATTCACAAAACCTTTAGCTGTCTGTGGTTTAAATTGTTCAAAATTTACGTTGTTCAAAGCTGGCAAGGCTCCCTGCCTCTGCGTCCCTGCCTTAGCGTGTGCCATCATATCTGAGTACGTGCAGATCATCCTCCGCCATTGTCATGTAAGGCAGCCTTCTTCTTTGAGTCATAATTGTTAAGAACATTTGGGTTAAATGTCAACTGTGTGGCACTTACAGGTTTTTAAAGACTGTAATTGATGAAAGTTTATTTAATGATTACTGATTGAATACCAGGCTAGAGGACCTTATGTAATGTGGCTTGCCATATACTGTGTTAAAATTTAGGTAAAATCTAGTTTAAAATTGAAAGTGCTTACTTTAAAGCTTGAGAACAAAATTGTTACAAGTCCATGTTCTCCTAATTCTGTTTGGAAACTGAGAACATACTTTATTATTATATCCTATCTTAAAATGCTCGTTGCTCCTAAAAACATACAATAGTGAAAGATTCATCTTCAAAGCCAGGATTCATTTTATGGTAGTGAGTCTTGTAATGCTAGTCCTGGATCTAGCCTCCTAAGAGCAGTGTACAGTTTCCTGTGAGCACAAGAAGCATAACACCAAAGGTGTACCTGTCTCTGCTCTTTCTTGCAC
Source organism: Dicrostonyx torquatus (assembly GCA_028555095.1). Lineage (NCBI taxonomy): Eukaryota > Metazoa > Chordata > Mammalia > Rodentia > Cricetidae > Dicrostonyx > Dicrostonyx torquatus. The sequence continues at coordinate 1,705,619 of JAQHUG010000173.1, read as the reverse complement.
TAGAGAGCAAACAATATCCAGTTCCCCAGACTTTCTGTGATCCTAGGAAGAATGAGTATTGAGAAGACATCCTGATTAAATCCAACACGTATCTAACACGTATCTATCAAAGACAAGAGAATGACCAGTCTTATCAATTGATAATGAATTTCTGAAAAGAGTGTATCTGCCTATATTATCTCGTCTAAGTCATCATACTTAGCCGTAAATTTGTCTTACAAATTTAATTTTATAAATAGTAGAATTAACAAGCTTAGCTACAATTTGTCTACAGAATTATTTAGAAAGATATGTGCAGATAGTTTGGCCTAGTTATTAAAATTTAGGCTTTAAGTTGACTTTTCTTTAATTTTTATAGTATAATTCGTGTTTTGACATTTCCGTCTCTCTCCCAGCCTCTTGGTTTGAATGATCCCATTGCTTCAATTGGCCATTTCACTGGGTTTTGTTCTTGTGTTTCCAGGTGCTAATCAGTTTACAAAATCAAGTAACATCTCGTCCTCAGTGTTAAAATGAGCTGGCTTTCCTTGGCAGTGTCCTTAACCCACCTCAGCTCACTTTTCCGCTGGGTTTCCAGGTCTCAGTGCATCACACTGGGAGTGTTTCCTTTAACCGAAACAAGATGCTCATGTTTTCTGTGAACTGTATCAAGTATTTGAATCAATACATTCTATTGGCTTCACTGAACTGCTTCAACTGATAGACTATTAGGATCTGCTTATTTTTATTTCTTTTTCTACGTTGTCAGTGGTTTGCTCAGTCACCATTAAAAAGCATCACTTAGAAATGTGTGAAAACCGCTCCCTCTGAAAGCATGTCTCTACCCACTTTTGATTTTGGTTTTTCCATGCTTGTCAGCACTTGATTGGCACCTCACTTGCATGTGAATTAAGGAATGAAGGGAACTCTATTTTGCTGCCATTGTTTTGTGCTGGGTTCCCTGGCCTCCAGGCAGCCTAAGCTGCCTTGAGCAGCTGGTAGAAGGCTACTCTTAGACACGGCTGTATGAGGACACTCAACCTCTGTCTGCTCTTCGAAGATCTTTTTAAGCGACTTGGAACATGATTTAGATTTATGCTGAAGAGGAAATGGAATTGAGCTAAAAAAAATTTTTAGCCATTGCCTTTAGTGACGTAGCTGCTAATTATGACCTTAAAGTAGCATTACATTTTGTTCACAATAAAGAAAGTAAATTAAATATCGCTAGGAAGTTTGTTCAATGTGGTCAATGTGAATTGCAAAATTTTAGGTGACCGAGAATCGGAAGCTGAGGGGAAGCGACATAAAGGAGGCGAAACTAGAGAAAATGGAGTCACAATGGGATCAAAGTAATTGAGAATGAAAACACCCTTGTAAACTTACTTTGAAAACTAGCCGACTCAGGAAAATTTTAAAGTTGTTTTAAAATGGTCTTGCTCACCCAAATGCTGGAGAAAGAGCTTCCAGGTAGAGCCTACCGTGGCATCCACGTTTGAGCATATGCAACGGCAGGAGCGTGGCTAGAAGTATTTGTAGCTCATTGGCTGATACCTGGAGTTTACGCCCAGCAGTACCATTTTTACTAATTGAGTCATTCTATTCTCAATTTGAATATTGGCTGATCTTTAGCATTCTAGCAAATCAGTTCTTTCTCATTAAGCAATATTTTCCTTTTCTGCCGCCGACCCCAACTATGTTTGATAGAAAAGATCGCTTCTCTACAGTTCACTAAGTGTAGTCCTTTCAGTAAGACAGGAAGATTACTAGAGGAAATTCAGTGTTATATCGCAGCCAATAGATGATCTCCAAAAGTCCATTCCATCCCAGTATATAGCTGACTTAATAGCTTACATTTTTGTTCCAATTATTTTACTTTTGAGATAAAATTTATATAAGTTATTTGAGATATAATGACTTATAGAACTTCACTGAGTTATACTTTATATGCTGAGAGAAGTCATCCTTCGAGTTGAACAAATTAATGGTTTTTAATGTGTCTACAGATATATACAACCATCACCAATATCTAAATTCAGATAGTGCCCTTAAGTGCATGAAGTATCAGCATGAGTGTCTTATATATCTGCCTCTAGGGTTTAGTTTTGTTAAATGGATTATGTTCCCCCTTCCACCTCTCCTTCCTCACCCCCTGCTCTTTCCCTTCTCCTACCTTTCCTACTCTGCTGCCTCCTCCTCTTCCCACTCTTCCACTTCGTCTTCTCCATCCCCTGCCTCCTATTTTTGAGACCTCCCTGTCCTGGAACTCTGTAAGATTATCCTGCCTTTGCCTCCTGAGTATAGGGATCAAAGGTGTGCGCCATCACCCTTGTCCTGCTTCAATTAGTATTTACAAATTATGTGTGGTAAATGTCAAATTTAGTTTTATATTTTTAAGTGTGTATATTCAGTTTTCCTGCTACTATCCCCTGGGAAACAAAGGTATTTTTTTCATATTGTTTTAATGTCTGGTTCAGAACCAATTAGCGTTGTAGGTGAGGCTGAACTCTGTCGCATTGATAAATGTGACTGTACTCTTGCTGGCACCATAGTGACTTGCTAGAGGTAGTTTTGCAGTAAATTTTGAAATCATCGTATTGTTCTAATACTTTTTAAAGATTACTTTGGCTCTTTGCATTTCCTTATGAGTTTAAGAGTCAATGTATTTGATGCTGAGGAGAAGAAAACACCAGGGATTCTGATTCAGAGGGATTGAATGTGCACACAGTTTGGAGATTATTGCTATCTTGATGATGCAATATCTTTGCCATCCATGAACATGGTTTATCTTTCCATATACTTAGGTCTTTAGTAAGCAATTGGTGGTTAGTGGCTCTTAAGAAAGGCAGAGTCTCTGTTTAAGGGTGTGAGCGCAGCTAGGTCATCCCTCTCCCTTACTCTCAGAGTTGTTTGTATTTGAGGCCACAACATTTGTGATGATGGCTAATTTTATATTTTCCTTTCCAGTCTGAGTACATACATTTTATGTAATTTCTTCCATTTTGTAAGTTGTCTTTTGCCTAGTTGCCCCGAGGAGAACCTACAGTAGAGGCTGAGCCTTCACCTTGTGTGTGATTGGTCCTGAGTGTGATGTTAGCTGTGATTATTTGTTTGTTGCCTCCCTGAAAAACTAATAGAAGATTTTATCATTCCAAAGATTGCTGAAAGAGAGAAAAGATGGTATTGTGTATATAATAAAGGGTCCAAGCTATTCTCTGGGAATTACTTTTGGAAGAAACTTTTACAATGTCAACAGAGACGGTGCCCAGCTAATGTCCTTTCACAGCCACACCGCTAAACAGCTGGACGTGATCTCTATTAATAAAATGGTCATGAAACCAGATGAGCTGCGAAAAGCATTGTGTACTTGTTAACTGAGAAAATAAGTTGACAAAAGAATGTGCTAAATAGAAATCCTTTGTAGAACAGGTTAGTGTCAAGGTCACAGAGCTCCACCTCCCATTAGCTACTAAACACTGAGAATATGGGAATGTACAACCGTGCCCAAATGGAAAAAGAAAACATTTTACCCAAGAAACATTCTTTTTCCATGTTTGATATAGTATCTCAATGACGAATTCTATGCTGTAAAGGTGAACGTATGATTGTCTATTGCACCTGCTTCCCTCAAGGTTGTAGAAAATCACGTTCTAGCTAAATTGGAACTTTTTTTTCTTTTTGCTGTTCTTATGATCTTATAAAGATAACTCATTGTAAATTCTCAGAAATAAAATGCTTCCCTGTGCCAACACCCATGCTTTGTTATCTGAAATTGAAAATAAGTTTTGAATGACATATTTGTAATACATACTATTTAGCTTCTCCTGTAAACTTAGGGCCCGGTCCTTATGAAATAATTTACTCAGATTAACTCACAGAAGGAAGGTAGGTAGACCTCCAATTTAAACCATATTAAGGTATGATTTGAGGGAGCAAAGATGGAAACAAGATCTGGGCAAAGAGATCTTGTTAAAATTCAGGAAGATTTCAGAAACGCATTTGTTGCAAAAGTGAGCATTGATGCATTCGGGTAAACTATCAACTAAGTAGCTATAAAGTTTAATAAGGTCACATTTCGGTCAGGAGGTATGATCTGCTTTCTATGGAAGGAAACCAGTGGTAACTACAGTAATGATTGCATGATTACATAGAGTAATGAGTTGTAAACGTTTTTCCCTTTGTAAACCTCACATCACTCACTTCCTTATACGGAAGTGAAGAAAAAAATACCAGGGTCCGTCCCTTGTGAAGTAGTAACAGCATCATGCCTAAGGCTCTCTCTACTCACTGTCAACAAGTGCAGAAATGGAGCGTCTTTGGTTAGATTAGGCTGGGTGGATGGATGGACAGACAGATGGCTAGATAACTAGATATATGTGCGTATAAAATCCTCACGGCTCTCTTAGTGTTGAAATCAGTGATACTCAGGTCAGTCCTGTATTTGAGCAGAGCTGCATGACTGACCCAAAACGGGTACGATAATCAAGATGAAGACGAAAGGTGCTCACTTCGTGGTCCTGTCTGTGGGTGTGCAACATGTACTGGTTTTTGCCCTGAAATTTTGTGTTCCTGGGAAAATGAGTAATGTTAATTCCTTAGTAAATACAGTAAATTGGCTCAGAAGTCTCATCATGTCTTAAATCTCTTTTCAAGGGGAGAAGTTAGATGTGACCCTAAGCTTCAGTTATATTTTCAGTGATTGAATTCAATATGAACTAAGTCTCATCCTTTAGAAGTTTCTTTTCCTATTTTAAATATATATTAGTTTGAGCTGTTATAATAAAATCACTGTAAACTTTATGACTTAAAGAATAATATTTTATAATTCTGCAGACTCAGAAGGTTAAGGTCATGGTGCTAGCTGATGGAGGCCCTAATGCTGACCGATCACGTTCAGTCACACAGCCCCTTCATCTTTTCCCAAAGATGCTAATCCCAGTGTTGGGGTTTGAGTCTCAAGAAATCATCCTAACCTTGCTGGCCAGAGGCCCCACTTCCTCATACCACTGTTCTGGATATAATGTTTGAACACGCCAATTTTGGGAGAACTCAAACTTGGAATCCATAATATAGGATTCCAGATCTTCCAAAGTAAACGCTCTTCTCATATGGAAAACATGTGTCAGCTCCACTCAGCAGCCGCTAAAGCCTTAACCTATCACGGTGATATTTTTCAGGCTAAAATTACACTTAGAGTCCCATGTAAATGTCATCCATATTCGCTGAGAGGGGCACTCATGGCATGGTTTTTACTGAGGTCCAATGCCTTCAGGCTATGAACCTGTGACAGCACCCAAGTAGGGTGCTGTCAGTTGTTAGGGAGCAGTGACAATTCCCGTCAGTGGTTTTCTGACCCCAATGAATAAAAAGCATCCCTGTTTTTAATATATTCAATTATTCCTGTGCATCCATACGCTTCGTTTTATATTTTTTACATCCTTAATTTCTTTGCTCATTCACAGGCACTGTGTAGAAATATAAAACATGTTCAATCTTCTCCAGTGGTAGAATTCCCAGTCTTGCCTCTTTTGCAGTGATAATGTGTCAGGAATGCTTTGTATTTATAAATTTTAATAATATGAAAGTTGCCTAATAGCTTGTCATGACAGAGAAGCCCTGATTTTGCCTAATGCCTTCGAGTATGCAGTCACAAAGTACTGATTTCACTGTCTCTTTGCTGCCTCCTGTCTTATCTATTGCTGTGTGGAGAAACCATGACCACAGCAACTCATAGAAAGGAAAACACTTACTTGGAATTGGCGTACAGTTTCAGAGATTAAGTTCATTATCATCATGGTGGGACATGGCAGTGTGCAGGCAGACATGGTGCTGCAGAAGCTGAGAATTCCATGTCTTGTTCCTCAGGCAACAGGAAGTAGACTATGTGCCTCACCGAGTATGCCTTGAGCATAGGAGACCTCAAAACTGCCTACAGTGACGCACTTCATCCAATAAGGCCATATGCACAATGCCACACCTCCTATGGGCTGTTTTCTTCTAAACCACCATAGCTCCATTATGTCACTGTTCATTTCGCCTCCAAAAAATTCCCAGGAGTACTAATACTAACAGTGTAAGCTAAGTTGTTACCACTGTTACAAACTCATCCTCAAATTTTCAGTTTTGCTTTCTATTACACATTTTGAGGTATCTGTTCAAGACTAAATTATATTTATATTATGTCTAAATATCAATATCAACATACAGTAATAAGTTAGCTGCTCTGGTGTGTTTTAAACTAATTTGATAGCACTCATGTTTTTCTCTAAGATCTTCCTGTAAGTCTTCGGGAATAGACACTTTCCTAGTTGATTGCTGTGTGAAGAGTCCCCTCTCACGTCTGTCTTTCTAGAATCAATAGATTATGCCCATCAGCCACAGGGTCTTAAGACCTGACTGGGTCAAATGAAAGTTTCATCAGTTCACAGTGGTGTCTGAAGATGGAGATGAACTTTCCTAGCAGACTTAGTTGTCTCAGTGTCTTACGGAGCATAAGGCGGCAGGATCATATGCGTGTCCATCACCAATATCAATAATGCTTACACAGTATTCTGCATTAGGTGGTCATTTAACCATCCTACTAGTTTTAAAAGGTTTAGTACTGGGTTCTGAACCCAGCGGCCATGAGCACTAGGCGAGTAGGCTCCCTCTGAGCTGAACTTTTATGTTGTCTTATTTTTTCCCTAATATTTGAAGCAGGGCCTCAATAAGTTCTTCAGGATGACCATTCTCTTTGTCATCCTCGGACCTTTTCATTTCTCTCCTCTTGTCAAATGCCTACCAAAATATAGACATGGGAGTGACCTTATTTTCTTTCTGATTGATTTATGATTTTATACATGTTGATGAGCTGTTCTGTGATAACTCAATACCTATGATATGTAATGATGCAATTGGGGTAACTGGAATTTGTGTTGCCTCACACAGCCTATAAGTGTTAGGAGTCTTTTTACCTTTATGTAAAATACGTATGTTGATATAGACTGTATTGCTGGGTTCTAGAGGAGCAGAGCCAGTGTCTCCTGTCTGTTGTCGTTTGTACCTCTTTTCCAGTCTCATTCTGTCCTCTCACCTCACCCACGTTTTTGGCTTCTGCGTGAGTCCGAGCATGCAGTATTGAACTGACCTTATTTACCGTAGTGGCTTCCAATTACAGCCTTGTTCGCAAAGATGCTAGGATTCCATTCTTTTATGGCAAAACAACATTGTGTTATATACATACAATTTCCTTTCTCATTCAAAAGCAGTATATATCTGATCTTTATACCCTGGATATTGTGACTGTAGCTAAAATAAACCCGAGAGGGCAGGTATTTCTTTGACATAGCAATTTGACAGCAGAACATGTGTGGTTGTTTTGTGTTTCTTGAGGAACAATAGCCTGTTTTTTGTAATAGGTGTAGTAATTTACATTCTCAACAGTTTTCATTCAGGGTTCCGTTTTTGTCTGTATCTGCAGCGATACTTACGATCTTCAAAATTTTTGGCAATAGTTGTTTTTTGGGGAGGGAGATACTATTTCATTTGGGCTCTTGTTTTTATTAAAGTACTGTCCGTTTTACCTAGGGCATTATGCGTGCTAGACAAGTGCTCTGCCACTGAGCTATAGAGTCCTAGCTCTCGCTTTACTTTTTCTCTTGAGACAGTGTTAAGTTGACATCATTGACCTTGAATTCACTCTGCATCCCAGGCAGGCTTGTAAAAACTTTCTGGTCCTCCTGTCTCAGACAACTGACTGGCTAGAATTACAAGTACACTACTCTTGGCCCCAACTCATTGTGGCTGTTACTTACGTTCCCATGATAATTAGCGGTCATGAACATTTTCATTTACCTGTTAGCTTTTTGTATATCTTCCTTTGAGGAATTCCTATTCACGTGTGTTGTCTATTTTAAAATAAGGTTGATTCTTTATTTCTTACTGTAACTTTACATGAACTCTTAGTAGATATTGTGTAGTATTATTTTCAGAGTACTTTCCTCTCCTAGGGACTGTCTTCACACTGCTGATGTCTCCATACTGCGGAGGGTTTCAGTGTGAGTGTGACCCCTTTGACTTTTTTCCCCTGTGCTGCTCTTGTCTTCTCTAGAAGATCCCTTGCCCATCCCTACCTCCGGAACAGTTTTCTTTTGCCTTTCACATCTACTTATTTTGGGTGGTTTTTTTTTTTTTTTACTTTTGAGATTTATATTTTGATTACATTTCTTTCTTCCCTTCCCTCCCTTTATACCTTCCCAGTTACCCTTCCCCACTCTCTGTCAGATTCTTGGCATCTTTTTTCCACTAATTTTTGTTGCGTGCGTATACCTATTTGTATGTGTGTGTATATGTTCCTATATAGCTCACTGCATTTGTGTAATTTACTCATACTTACGGTTTCAGGGCCAACCATTCACCACTGGATAACTGTTTAGTGTGCGCTTGACCGGGGAAGACTGTTATTTCTCAGGCTCTCAGCATTTGCAGTTTATAAAAAAGAATATTTATACTGCATAGAAAACAATTAATTGTTAGAGTCTGTGTTGGATATATTTTCTTATCAAAAAAAAAATGATGATTTGTGTAGGGTTGAGGCCATGTGGACTTTTCCCTATATCCAGTTTGTCATGTCTTTGTTGTCATCTTTTTTCCATCTCACATTTGTGCAGCCATGTTGCTTCTCATGATGCTAGGTGACATAATCTCACAGCAGCCTCCCTGTACTCTGGTTCTTATATTCTTCCTACCCCTTCTTCTGCAGGGTCTCTGAGCCTTGGGTATAGGGGTTGCTTTATAGATGTGTTGTTTGTGACTGGCTCTACAGTTCTGCATTTTCATTGCTTGTATTTTTTATAGTGGTCTCCATCTGTTGCAGATTATGAGAAAAATCTATAACTACTAATCTACTAAACCAGCATAAACCCTAACAATAGTCTACAAACATTTGTCCTTATAACCACGCTATTTTCACTACCATAGCTTTTTGCTGTATTCTTAAGTCAGGTAGTACAAGGCCTTCTGCGTCGCTTGTTTGACTAAAGATGGTATTAGCCATTCAGAAGTTTTTTGTTCATTTGCTTTTGGTTCCTTACAATTTTTGAAATTATTTACTTTCTAGTTCTGGGAAGAACATCCTTGATGCTCTTTTGGCAGGAAATAGCATTGACTTTGTAGACTGTTTTGGATAGAATAGACATTTTTAACAGTATTGATTGTAATCTATGAATGTGTTTTTGTACATGTGTGTATTTTCTTCATGTTTTTTTAATCTTGATCATATGTAGCTTTTATTGTATTAAGATATCTTCCTTCTAGGTAAGTTCCTATTGCTGAAGACACTATACACTTCACACATAGGGCCCAGAAGCCTCTGAGCTGGAATGGACCTGAATGCTTTGTCCTATGGACTAGTTTTCATGGCACCAGAAGGCTCCATGCAAGCATCCAAAGGAAAAGACTCCTAGGAGCCCTCCCATACCTGATCCTATGAACTACAACAAAAACCAACATGGCATGGTTATCCTAAAGGGGCAATATTGCCACTTCTACAATGGCAGTAATCTACAGGTTTCTAAAATTGGACTTAATGCATGTTCAACAAGAAGGAAGCCATGCCTGGGGATGAAATGAAGTCTGTATCTTGGAGAAAAATCTATAACCACCACCTTACTGCACCAGCATAGTCTCTAATCACACTCTAAATATTTGTCCCTATACCCAAATGTAGCACAAATAATAAAAACTCAGAGACAGAAATTGGGGTTCAACCTGAAGCTGACCTTCAGCAGCTTAATAAAATAAAAGCAAAATAACCAGCCACTGGCTCTACCTCAGTCCTAAACGGGGATCCTGCCTCCAGGAATCTCAGAATGAGACTGTGCCTGAGAGATGTCTCCTCCTGTCTTATATTCCTCTCCAAGGCTGGGATTAAAGCCTGCACCACTACTGCCCGATTTCCATAGTAAGCTAATGTGGCAACTGGGATAAAAAGGTGTGTGTCAGCACTGCCTGGTCCTTAAGGCTGACCAGGGCAGCTGTTCTCTAATTATCTCTAATCACACTCTAAATATTTTTCCTTATACCCACAAGTAAGTGTTCTCATCCCTTATCAGGGAAACTTTTCTTTGCAAAACATGGAGAACATTACAGTAGTATATGAGGTCCTGTATTTCTGTTGCTTTCATTGGTTAAATAAAGAGGTTGCCTTGGCCTTTTGATAGGGCAGCCCTTAGGTGGATGTAGTAGACAGAACAGAATGCTGGGAAGAAGGGAAGTGTGGCAGATG
>JAQHUG010000173.1:1675339-1692564 GCA_028555095.1 Dicrostonyx torquatus | reverse complement strand
AGAAGAAGAAGAAGAAGAAGAAGCTTGTTTAAAACATGCAAGTATTAAACGATGGAATCAGAATTTAAACTTCGATTCTCTAGCTTGACAGCCCATCCTCATAACCACGATGCTCTACTACTGTTCCAAGTGAACACAAGATTAGGGTAGAGGAGATCTGGTCATTATGCATCACTTAGCAGGTCATTTTTCATCCTGAGTTTAACTCTTAAGAGGTAGGTATTAATACTCTTTTTTGGAGACAAGGATTTCAAAAAGTTAAAGAACTTAGAAAATTTGCAAGAAGTCAAAGCCATGACTAAAATCCAAGCCCATGACTTTACTCAAAAGGTATACTTTCTTCTGATGTTTAAATTAACTTCATGAAGTAAGTTTTCAATAAACTAGGTTATTGTGATTTATGAAGGAACCACTCCCGTGTAAGAAAACTCTGCCTTAATAATTATAAAAAATATTTTTCAGGAAGCTAAACATATCCGACACCTACTTTTTAAATTTGAATGTGCTTTTAAAAGCAAGGACTATCCATGTTGTGCAAATGTATATTAGGTAGGATGGGATTTGATTCCTATAACAGTGAAAATATATATCATATGACTGTGTGCTAAGACAATTTCTCTTTCTCATCTGTACAGATAATAAAACATGATTTAAATGTTGTAATAAAAAGAAGTCCATGGTTGATCCTTTCTGTTTTATATACCATGAATCGTCAGCTGGACTTTACTCTGAGTTCTGGACTGCCCACAACTATATTAAAATTCAAATGGGGGGAAGGGAGTATTTGAGTGTCTGCAATTAACCTTCTGCTTCCAGCTTCATGACTTAGAAATAGTTTACATGCTATCTAATACTCGAAAAGCAATAAAAGAGTATGATATTGCTTTTTTTTTTTTTACGCTCCATACTTTTTCCTTGGAAAATAAATACTAAAGGTTTTGTAAAAGCTGTAAGTCTAAGTAAGAGGATCAAGCGTTTGACTGGCACAGTGGCTGTGCATTAGAAAACCTCTTTACCGGAAACCTAAGGGAGCAGCCCGTGTGGAGAGCTCCTCCTGGGAGTGAAACACAAAGTGTCCTTGGCCTCCCCACCTAGCTCCCTTCGAGTGAGACAGTGTTGAAAGATGTCTGCTCCCTTTCAAACTGCTAATTAGCAACCTCAACTCGCAGACTTTGCGAGTGAGCCATAATGTTCATAGTTTAAATGATGCTTGAGTTAGGAAGTCGTTAGTAGCTTAAAGCAAGAAGAAGGATTCTGTAGTTGTATTTAAACTTAGCCGCGTTTGTTCCATGTTTGATAAAGTGTCTCTGAGTAGAAGACAAAAGTGCGGGCATTCGTTCGCAGGATCTTCTTTTTGCGTGTTAATGTTTAAGCTGTACTTTGAGACGTTATAATTCATATTTAAATACTTTTAATTTATGAAAAGCTTCTTAAAATAAGGTAAAGTTGAGATACAAAAAAAATTTAAAATATTGGGAGAAAAAGAATTTGCGCTCAGATTCTCCTCTGAAGACCTACATGAGGCATCTGTAGTCCCCCTTGCATGACCTGATTTTAGAACCATTTCGCACGGGTACAGCTTTGTGTATTAACATTGTTAAGTAATTTTCAAAATTGGTGTGCATCCTAATCAGAAGTTAGACTGATTTCTGGAGACAGACATTAACTTTAAAAGAAAAACTGTTCCTACTTCAAATTCAACCACAAAATTGACAATTGAGTTTTTAATCTGAGAATAACTAATTTTATACCTTGAATTATTTTTCCTACATTTCTTTCATTTATTTTTGTTCAAGAACGACCTAAGATTGCTTCTATTAACTACTCACGAATGAGAGTATCCTTAAAACCTGACGTGTTAGTAGAATTCAGCTCTACCAGTTTTTACGAAATAAGAATTTTGTTTTTACTGACTTAAACTTTCCCCCTACCATTTCTTCCTCTGTGCTGAACTCCAGATCCCACGGAGAGTTTTAAACTGGCTGTTAAGAAGGAACCCATTTTAAGAATTCACGGGAAACGTGCCCTGTTCATCAGTGTGTATTTACTGTCCGCGGCTGAGATAGCTGAGAGGCTTTAGCCCCAATTGATCCATTGCGCACGTCCCTCCCCAGGTTGAGGCCGTGCTTCTATTTGCATAAGGCCCTGGGCAAGGTTCTTTCTTGCATTGATCGCCCTGTCCAAGGCTGCAAGTTCTCCCGTGACTTTTGTCTTTTCTTTTCTAGGCAGTATTACGGGGTGGGGTGAGGGGTGGGGGGGTCATCCCAAACTTTCTGGGGAGAAAGTAAAACTTAACTACAGGTGTCTCAGTTTGATTCAGAGACCTGTAGGCCTTTCCCCCCCTTTTTTCTTTTCTTTTCTTTTCTTTTATGAGGATAAGATTGCTTTCCTTCTGCGAGCTTGAAAGTTTTTGTAGTTTGCACTGTGGACTAGATTATGTCCGAAAAAGAAAATTGTCGGAATGTATACCAGTTATCTTGGGCTACTTTTGTTGGCCAGTGTACTTTGGTTCCACCTTAAAGCCATTTTCTTTAAAGATGGTCCCAAAGCTGGCCATGAACTAAAATTTACGAGTATTTGGACGTCAATACCCTCTGTCTTAGTTCGAGTGAACTGTGTGTTGCTTTATGCATTTAGGAAGATAAGGACCCATGTTTGTTCCCCCGTGAGTCTGTGCTCTCCAGTGGCTTTCCGGACACTGCTTAGCAGTCTTGGCACTGTTGGCATGGGTCATCCAGCCCTGACAGACATACTGGACGAGGACCCATGTGTCAGTTACTGATAGGATGGGTTTCATATCATACGACCACAGGAGCCTCAGTTTGAGGCAAAGCTGTAAAAAAAAAAAAAAATGAGCAGTGAATATTATAAAACCTAGTAACTTTTGTTATTTGCAAGTCCTTAAATTAACATTATAGTTAATTTCCAACAACTACCCATTCCTTCCTAAGCTATTTCTAATGGACTGAGGAACTGAGCAGACGAATGTTTGCCTCTGTCAGGGTCGGGGCTCCGCGCTCCTCCAGACCTGTGTCTCCTCAGAGTCCACTGAGTGCTCTGGAAGGTTAGTTTGGGCAGCTCTCAAAATGTGTCCCGGCTCAACTTCATTCTTTGGCCGTTGATGCTGAATTCTAATGATTTTAGAAACCTTGCTTAACAGAACCTACTAAAGCCAAGATAACTTTTTATGATGTGTTATTTTCATTAAATGGGTCATTGTTTCTATATACGGTTCAAATAATTGAAATTAAAAACTTAAAGATAAAAGCAATGGTATCAACATTTCCCTCAGTAATATCACTCAGCCATAATAATTTTCCTTTAATGATTGTTTTCAACACTTTAAGGATAAAATGTTACAGATCCCATTGTTAAATTGTGAATGTTATTTATCATTTTAAGATGCCCTGTAAAAATTATAGCATTAAAGAAACATACCTGAATTCCATGACCTCTGTCCAGTCAATATCCATAAATAGAATTACTGCTAATATAAACAACATATTTTAGGAACTGTGAACTTACATTGAAAAATAAGGTTTATGTGTAATTGGAGCTTCATAAGAATGCTTTAAATTGTTAATCATTCTGTTGCACATAAGTCATAAAGTATAAAAAGGGATTTGTAAAGTAGTGTAATGGTGCTTTGATCATTTAATCATTTGATCATTAATATTGTTTGGTAGTTTGAAGAAATTTTTTTATGAAAATGCCAATGAAAAGACATAGGAATATGAGACTGGAAAACCACGGGTCTTCAGAACCGAAGCACTTAGTGGAAGCAGGAATGACCTTGCAGCTTGCGTATTCCTGGCATCTCAGGTGCAGTTGCAGGTCTGAGAACTGCGATGATGCAGTGTTTGCACATCTTTACTGATGAATGGAATGCGCATCATCTTGCACCATTCACTTGTCTCTGGCGATCAAACGCGCGGAACTGAATGAGTGCATGCATAGCTTGAACTTCTCTCGATATGAAATATGCCACGCGTGGGAGGGAACTCTTACCTCTGAAGTCTGAAGAGTCTGTGTGTTTAATGCATGATCAAACACGCTAGTTCTCATGCTGGGCGTACGTCTCCTTAGCTATGCTGAAAGAAAAGTGGCTGTGTGCAGCCAACAACTTTGTGGGCTGCAGGAGATTCCCTGTAACCCTCGAATCCAAGTGATCCACTGCAGCTGCAGAGAGCTGCAAGGGTGTACATGAGCCAAGGAGATTTCGTCAAATAATTTGTTCAAAATTGCTTTATTGCTTCCCCCCAGATTTAAACCACATTATTAATTTCTTTCTGAACCTACATTGGAAAACTATTACTATATTTGATGCTTAAAACTTACATTTAGTGGGAATTATATGTGAAAGTTCATAAGTCATAAGAAATATCAAACATTAAAAATCTCAGTTTAAAAAGATATACTATAGTTTCTGTGAAATTATTAAGCTAAAAATATATACAGTTGCAGAGACTGGATGGGGAGGCTCTGGAGGAAGGGATGGGCACTAAGAACCAAGTGTAGTTTGTTTGTGTGTGTGTGTGTGTGTGTGTGTGTGTGTGTGTGTGCTCACATATGAACGTGATATATAGCAAAACATATTACATTGTGTGGTAACTTAAAAATTATTTCAAAAACACAAAAATTGCATAGCTTTCCGAATAGTATGATATTTTACTCACTTTTATGACTACTTCTTACCCCTTCACATTGGCTAGTAAGCAAACTGTAGCTTCGTTGGTAAATATGAGGTGGTCAGATGCTGTGTAATGTCCATTAGTAAAGAAATCCTACCCGAAGGCCAGTAAGTGCTGTACTCGCTGTGTGTTCTTTCAGTTGGGAGTCGTCTGTGAAATTTTTCTATAGTTTAATCTTCATGGATGAGCCTATGGGTATATTAAGAGGTGTTGATTTTATGTTGCTCATTATTTGTTAGATAGTTGTCATTCATTTAAGTGTATGGAACTTCTTACCAAACAGTCTGTAACCATATGTACATGAAGAATCGAGTAATAATTAGAAATTTGGATAAATGTAAGTACAATAAGGAACTGCCTCCCTTTGAAATTATTTATACGCTGTACTATTTTTCCACCTAGAAGACTTTTATAAGACTCCTCTCATTGGTTGTTGTTTCTAACCCACATGTCAAAAAAAAAAAAATCATACTGAAAGAAAAGAACTGTAGTCATGGGCTGGGAATGCAGTTAGCAGAGTGAGCATATGGATTGTGGACATTTTCCTTTCGCTTCTTCTAGCCTTTGGAGAACACTGAGACTTCCAGACGACTTTCTGCACAGCTGTGTAAGATGGGAACTGCACGCCCCGCAGACCTGCCGGTCCTCTTGGCACACAACAGGCGCAGGCCTGCTTGCCTTCCCCTTTTCCTAAAGCAGGCCTATCATGAGTCTGAGTGTTTCATCATACGTCCCCTAAACCAGGACAATACAAAACAGTTCTGGGGTAAATGAAAAGCTCTTAATGACTGGCTTCAGAAGCATGTCTTAGTGAGATTAGCCTATGGAAGCCGACCCTGTATTCTTGGGTTCTGCAGATTCAATATAGGCAGCTAACACGGTTATCAGAATTCTCACATCACTGGAAAATCAATACTAATAGTCGAAGGAAAGATGGAAACTGTAAATGCCCGCGAAAATAAAACTTTATTTAAAATGTAAAGGAATGTGACAAGTGTCTATTGTAATGTTTTAGCTTATTTAAAAGTTGCGAGAAATCCCTCGCTCCGTGGCCATTGCCGTCGCCAGCATTCGAGTGTTGCTCTGCAGGCAGAGCCCCTGTGCTACCTGCTCAGGTTTCGCTCTTCACCATCACGTCTTGGTACTGACATGTGCTTTAAAGATTCCCTTTTCTAAAGAGACTTTTGTAAGAAAGTTCACAATTTTTAATTCAACAAAAATCTGTAATTATATAAATAATGTAAAATAGTCTGCTTTTGTTTGATTTCCTTCTGGACATCAGTTAAATGGTGTTAGAAAGGAGAAGGGATTTTTGTTGTTCTTCTTACATCCCGGAGATGGCTAATAGTCTTAGCAAAGGTAAGTTTTTTTTTTTGTTTTGTTTTTTTTTAAGTAGCATTTTGTATTTTAGAACATTTCTCTAAATTTAGGTCACTGAAGTGTCTGTTTCTGTGTCAGGCAAGATTATGATAAAGGTTTAAATGGTCACCTACTTTTAAAGATTTTTGTGGGCATTCTCTTCAGGCCATATAAAATAGTGCATTTTCACTGCCTTTGTCCTAAAAACAGCAAAGGAAATGCACGTGGGACTATTCATAAAAGCATAATTATGTTTCTTGCTTTTTAAACTGTAAAACTATTAGTATGTACATTATTGTTCTGTTTTGAAAAGTAATTCACAAGTGGATTCTTATACAATGAATGCTTTCAATAGCATTGAACCCTTTTTTTTGCCTTGCTTTTTTTTTCTTTTGCAAATAAAATTATGTGATAGTTTTTGCTCTTAGTTTTCCATCAGTACTTTCTTTGAGAGATAGCATCTGTCACTCCTGTGTTATCTATGTTATTGTTATGTTTTTATTTGCATGAGTGCTTTACTCTTTTCCATTATTTATTGATTTTTTTTTTAGTTATTGATAAATGAAGTAGTTTGGAGACTGAAAATTGTTGTCTTTTTACTACAGGGCCACCCTTTCCTTACCTTACTGCCCTTTAAATACAACTTTTCAGCTTTTCCATGCATTAAATTCATCAGAAAAATATATCCCTACTTAAATTCCATAAAATATCAATTATATATTCTTGCAACAAAAGATATATTTTATTTATTTAATATTAAGTATTAAGAATGCACAGTAAAAGTTACAGCATTTTCAGTGTCACTCTCGACAAAGTATAGCTATTCTAACCACCAACAGGAAAACTCCACATCGTGGGGTGGGCTGGAAGCCTTTGCAGTTCGTAGCCATTACAGTTCGTCATTTAGGCCCTGCTGCTTGTATTGTCCACCCAGCAGTTCCTATTGGATGTCTTCGCAGTGAGGGATCTACTCGGCCTTCAGACCTTGGATCACAGCGAGTGATCTACTAGGCCTTCAGAACGTTCCAGCTGCCTGGAACATTTAAGTCGTCTTGGCTGTGTCGGTGTGTGTAAAATGGTGTGTGTCGGGGGGTGTGTTTGCTTGCACATACGTGTGCACATCTTCAAACACATTACTATGCAAATCCATACTTAGCAAATGGTTGGTGTACCTTCATATTTAAAATAGGTATTGGGAATAATGATGAATTTATAACACATTGCATATGTAATTTTGATGCTATAGCGAACGTTTGCAATTTAGCTCCTCTTGTCTGTAGTTACGGACACTAGGGGGCACTGCTCATCCTCAGTTATGTCTTTCTCCACGAAATTAAAACTATTCAGCTGATTACTTTGCTCTTACTTTAATTAACAATTGAATTTAGAGAGTTGTGGGGTGTTTGAGTCTTTGTGACTTACACTGATATATAGTGATCACAAGGAAGGAGAGCTACGGAATCTTAGAAACAAATACAGTCTCAAGTGTCCCGTACAGTAACTTCTCTTTTTCCCACTGGAAATGTCACTCTTGGCATAACCATAAGGGCAAGTTTGTCCAGTGATGAGGTTTAGATCCCTTGCCAGCTGTGCTTCCAGCCTTCACGAGTTAGTGGGATCCATTTGGATAAAGGTCAAGAGAACGATGCCCGAAGGGTTTGAGTGACGAGCACAAATAGCATGATTTGCACTTTGACTTATGTCAATGTATTTTAGTTATCCTACTTGTTAGTAGTGACTCACAGCGTTTCTCAACCACTCTAAGCATCATCTAATCCACTGTTTAACTCACTCCTCAAATACGAGTGCAGGAGTGCAGTGAGCGCTACCCTTCATGGCCCTGACATGCCAACGCCGCGGCGCCCACGGGAAAGCAGGAAGCAGCGCAGTTAACTGGAGATTTTCCATTCACAGTCACAGCCTGAGATGCTTCTAGAGACTAATTGTATCCTGCTCACCCTTGTCTAATCTTTACTGTTTGGGTTTCAGAGCAAGGCACCGCCTGCGACCCCAAAGGACAGAAATGCCATTTGTACTTCCTCTACCTTCTCTCCCTCCCTGTAGACCCTCCTCCAAATCGAATCTAGAGAACACCATCCCGCCCTGCCGATGAATGTCATCTGTTATAGGATAGTACGTGATATGTTGACATGTCATACTTTGGCCAGATTTTATGTGTATGAGATTCCAATCATCCTTTATTAGTGAAAGATGTTGAGTTCTTTCATATACGTAGTTAGAATAAAGTTTTCTTGCATATGTTAAGGTTTTATGGCTTGCATTTGGTATTGTGACAAAACAAGAGGTTCTTAATGTACGTAAATTTTGTCAGAATGCTAGTGGATGTTGGAATATGAACACGCGGACAGTTAAGTAAAGTTCCTTAGTGTTGTAGCATCCCAGATTACGTTTTCCTAAATAAGTACTTTAATAAGAAATTGTTTTAAAGTATCTATAAAAAGATGCATAAAGACAGTGCCTTAGATTCATTTCTTCATATTTCAAGTTCCCAGAGTGGTTTTTTTTTTGAATTTTTAAAAAATTTAAAATTTTATTTCTTATTATTATTGTGCATGTTTACAGTGCCCCAGCGTGTCTGGGAAGGTCACAGGGACAACTTTATGGCGTTGGGCGTCTCCTTCCACTGTGTGTAGACTCTGGAATTCCAGTTCAGTCTTCAGGCTCACCCCACAGCTACTGTTCCTAAGGAGCGGTCTCTCCAGCAACGAAGGGATTTCTTGAAGTGTGTATTGAGTAGCACACATTTCACAATGCACACGTGGCTAACTGTTCTAATTCCTAAGAAAGTAACCTCAAGTCTAATAAGAAGTTCAGGGAGAAATGTTGTGCCTTGCTTTCTTTTCCTAATTTCTTCCATCCTAAGAACATTAACAGAGACGGGTTCATCTGTGACCTTTGATAACGGGTCTGTCACTCACTGAGCACACTGACCACCGAGCTCCCCCTCATCAGTTCATAAGCAAGAGCTGACTATCAGGATGGGGCAGCTTTTGTTAAAGTCACCGTTTTGTAACGTGAGACGCTATTTTCTGGTACTGTCTACAGGTGTTCAGATGCGAGCGCATCTATACGGGTTTTTCCCCTCCCTCCATCAGGATGTTGCGTTTGGCTATAAAAAGTTAATTTCAGATCCTTATGTACTTGCATTCATTTCTGAGACACTGGCTGGGTATAGAATGATGGAGAATAACACGAACATCCCACTGTGCTGGAGCTAACTGTTTAGCACCTCAAGCCGGTGGCGCGGAGTTAGCGTGAAGGCTTCAGCGTGTCTGTGGAGAAGATGAAGGTGACTGACGTCTCAGAGACAGCGTCATGAGCTTTCTCCAAGAGGAGGGATGCAGAGCGAGCGTGAAAACAACGTGGCGCTACAGAGAGGGGAACTGCTGTATTTCCCACAGCTCTGGACATCTTTGGAAGTTTTATGATTAGAATAAATTACTCTCTTGAATAGCAGACCACATCTTTTCTCCAAGCGCCTTGCTTCAGAATGGGAAAGCCCGTGGTAGGGTTATCTTTTCTGAGCATACGTGTTCTCTAAAAGCATATGACTGCCATGTTCATCAGCTGGGATGTTTGCTGTAATTCACCAATAAATTTGAATAATTTGACATAATTTCTGACAAAGATGAATGTTTCCGTGTTCATTTCCATAGCAAGGCAGTGTCTACAGGAAGAAACTATTTGACTGACTTGACCTGCCAAATTGATCAGGAAAAGAACAGAAACAAGAGCTATTCAGCCCACAGAATTAAAGCGGTTTGTGTGTGTAAACTGCTTTTGCGGGCTGTCAACCCACAACGAGCATCACAGTGAGTCACTCTGGAGCTGCCCTGTTCTTGGGAAGCAGAGCGCTGGGCTGTGCCCTCTCAGTTAGGAACAGTCTGTGGCTGCATGAGTGGAGCCCTCGACCCTCGTGGATGCTTGGCGTCCCATCCTAATGCTATTCCTTGTCACGCTGCAGGGCACGTCTAAGTTTCTTCACCTATTTTCTCTTCTGAACAAACAACAATTGGATACTCTGTTCCGTCTTTGACAGTCTTTCATTCTTGTCTTCTTTGTGAGGCTGTGGGGCAGCAGCCACGTCATTGTTAATATTTAAATTGGTCTTAGCAACTCATGATGTTAACCTACAAATTCATTGGACTCTCGGAGACATCATTACACTACAGTCATGACTATTAGAATGTAAATTTTAAAACAGTAGGCTCTAACCCAACCACTCTCGGCTAATAAAAAGTGACATCAACATTAAATTACCTCCGAGAAATTTTAATTCAATTACTGGAAAATTCAGCACTAAGTTTATCGTCCTTTCTGTTTAAGGAATGGAACTCATAGATGATAGCGTATGCTGGCGGCTGTGTGGGAAGAGACAGGCGTAGGGACGCTCTGCTTCGCTGACAGCTCAGTGACAGAAAGTAGTATGGTAGATTTCATCATGACACCCACAGCGAGGAGTGGCACGATGAGTTCAGTTAGAAGGGTAAGGAGTAAGAAGTCTAGAAGCACCGCGTTACCGAGTTGTTTCCTGTGCATGGTCTTTCATAGTTTGCGGCTTCTCTCCATTTTGTGGTTTTTCTGGTTGACATAAATCTTCCCTTCAGAAAGCCACTTTTACCGGTTTCTGTCCAGTTTTCTTTGAACTCCTCTAGAATGTCATTCACCCTCTTCTTCAGTCACAGTGACATTTTGTTGCTGTAGCGCCACATTTGTCTCATGTGTTTACCCCTACAAGAGCATTTTGGGAGCAGTCTAGCAGTGTGCACGCCATGGTGTGTCTGGTGATTTTTTTTTTTCTCTGAAGGCTTCTTTCTCTCTTGGTCGTTTACATCTACAGTGTCATCATATAAAAGCTGTGTGATTCTATTTTTGTATATTGCTTTTTATATTATTAACTCTGCAAAAACTGGTGTACGGATCTCTGCGTGCTCTACTGTCAATCTGGCACCTTCCATGAACTGTTTCAAGATTCTGAAAATGGAAATGAAGTACTTAATCCGATATGAAGCAGTGACATATTATTGACTCTCTAAATTAGTGAACTACTGACTCTTTATTGTATCATTGCCGTTTTACAGGATTTTATATCGGCTAAATTAGCTACTTAACAAAAGGTGTGATGTAACAAATCCTGCCTCCTATCGCCATCCACACAGATGCTTATTAAATATCTTATACTGGGTAAACTAAGTACCATGGTTATTTTAAGTTATTGCTGTGTGAATTATTTCAGACTTATGAATTTGCAGAAAAGTTTCCTAATAGTAAGGATAGAGGATGCAAATTGTGCACTCAGCTGCCCGTACACACGTGCCTGCATGTGCACGCTTGCACACACGCGCGCGTGCACACACACACACACGCCCACATGTCCACACTCGCGCGCGCGCACACACACACACACACACACACACACACACACACACAAGCGAAAGACGTGCTAAGGAATGGACACATGAAAGAAAATGGAATTTTCAAACTATCCTAGAGAAAAATTCTCCTTTACCCCTTGTCAGCTTCCTCAGTGTAACTTCTCCACACTCAGACATCAGAGCTGTGGTCAGATGGCTAAGTGCCGGGTTTGAGGTTCTCTCTCTGTTAGTGAGCTGAGGCTCGGCTGTGGTGTGTTCCGTTGGGGTAACTTCTCCACGCTCAGACATCAGAGCTGTGGTCAGATGGCTCACTGCGGGGTTTGAGGTTCTCTCTCTGTTAGTGGGCTGAGGCTCTGCTGTGGTGTGTTCCGTTGGGGTGGATGTCTATAGAGGACACTCAGTGTGCAGTGATCGCTGCTTACGGCTCACTAGTGTATGAACTCTCAGGTGCTCGTTCCTAATGTTGAATGTGTCCATGCTCACTACATGATGTGCAGCCATATACCTGCAAGTAAACAGCCACTTTCAACCCAGTCTCACCTTTCTCCTACAAGACGCCGTGAGATATCTGTAAAAATAAAATTCCCAAAAGCCTTATCTCAAAATACAACATTTCCAATGTTCATTTCGGCAGAATTGTATTCTGAATCCCTCCTTTAAATTTTCCCTGTACTTGCCTATCAGTGTAGTGTACATTTATTTTTATAAGAAATGCTAGTTTTGTTTTTAATGATAAATGTAACGATTTAAATCTGAACAATTTCACAACTATTGCCTCTTCTGCTATGTTTCTCTTTCATTGAAAATAGATTTTTTTTCATACAAGATACTCTGTTTATGGTTTCTCCTTGTTCTTCCAAGCTCCTCCTCTCCTTCCCTCCCATCTGGATCTGCACCTTTTTTTAATCTATCCTTACAAAACAAACAAGTATTTTAGGAGTAATAATGAAATAAAATAAATGAAATATAAATGAATCCAAATATGACCAAGCAACCAAACAAGAGGAAAAAGCCAAAGAAAAAATACAAGAAACAAACATAGATGAAGAGACACACAAGTTCACTCAGGAATCCTATTAGAAAACCAAACTGGATGCCATAAGGATGGCCTATAAGGCAAAAATAAGGTAAAAGGCCCTGACTTAATATTGTGAGACAAAGAGCCTGCAGAGATGCCACTGAGTCCATTTTGTGTTGACCATCTACTACAAGACATGGGGTCCTGGTGTACGAGGTCCTTCTGTCTATGTGTTGCTTTTATTGGTTAATGAGTAAAGAAACTGCCTTGGGCCTGTTGATAGGGCAGAACTTAGGTAGGCAGAGAAAACTGGACTGAATGCTGGGAGAAGGAAGGAAGAAAGAGGGACACTATAGAGCCACAACCAGAGATAAATGTCCTGAAATTTTGCTGGTAGCCCACGACCTCGTGGTGATACACAGATGAATAGAAATGGGTTAAATTAATATGTAAGAGTTAGCGAATAAGAAACTAGAGCTAATGGGCCAAGCAGTGATTTAATGAATACAGTTTCTGTATGATTATTTCGGGTCTAAGCTTGCCAGGTGGCCGGGAAGAACAAGCAGCCTCCTTCCAACAAATTGGCACCCAACATGGGGCCCAGACCCACGACCTAGAGATTAAGAGTCTACCGACTGAGCTAGCCCCAGCCAGGTGACTGGGAAGAGCATAAGCCTCCTTTCACAGGGTTCACCCTTTAAATCGTGTTCTAAGTAGTTGGTTGAAAAAGAATATCTTATGAAAACAGCATTTGATTGAATGTTGAAGCAGAAACAGAAGTCTTAGATATTTAACATAAGTTCCTAGGTAAGTGCAACCATCTAGAGATCCTTGCTCAAATATTTTCAAAAAGTACATGAAGCTGGTAACTTATAGTTACGATGCTATCCTTTACCCATCTAAAAATGGGAGTCAGCCTGTCATGTTATACAGTGACCATGATAATCCTCACTTTATTAGCATATCCTGCTTTAAGAATATTCAAAGGATTTTAATTTAGCTAATCAGGAGATTCCCCACCTCATATATACAGACCATATTGATACTACCATTGAACTTGTGAAAAATCAAAGCCTACATTGAAGAAAAGTGATCAAATGAAGACACCTTGGACGTCTAGAGGCAAAAAGTTAGAAACAATGTTTCAGAATGAGTCAAATGTGTTTACTTCACAGATTTACAGCACGGTTTTGTTTTATCTGTATTATAAGTAAGAAGACTGAAATTTGATAACCTCACTTGATCGCTCTTTAGGGACAACTCTCAGGCCATGTGTTGTCCTCCCAAAGCTTGACCTTGTCTCAGATCATGTGGAGTAGTGGCTTTCCTATGTTTCATTTGAAGCTCAGATTACTTTGTATTTAAGTACATTCAGGTTTGAAGTCATATATAGATTGACCTTTAATGTCCTGCATGATACACCTTGCTTTATCTGACATACATGCCATCTGAAATTTAGAAAATCAAATCGTTTCCACTAGACTTTACAGAATACAGTTTGAAACTTTTGTTTGCTTTTCAACAGTCAATACTAGTTATTTACCCACCTTGTTCTTTTAGTTTCGTATTTTTTTCCATGATCTTTACATGGGGGATAATGCAAAATTTAGTGAGATAATACGTGTGAAAATGTGAAATGACTTAAATCTAAGAGAAATCTCTTTGGTCTGTTAGACATTCACAGTTTAAATCATGATGTGAATATAGAATGCATAGGTCAGAGTAAACCGTTAGGCACACTGGAAGGTCAGGTCAGGTTGAGCAGACTGTAAGCAGAAACTGGGCTTGGGTTTCAGCTGGGGTGGACTTGGTGATACACTGCGCACTTGCAGTTCAGTCATGACCTACTGTCCCAGCTGTTTAGGTATGTTCGTTCATACAAAGCAGCCTCCACCTGTCTGCTACATCAGGATGGCTTGAGTCACTTAGACCCAACGGTGGAATCATATGAGTCATTAAAGACAGAGCTATCTAGACCTAGCTTTGGACAACACTGAAGGATCATCCCTGATTTAGACTTGCCCTGTAGTTATGCATGGCTATTACTGGGCCTTGAATATCCTCCTACCCCCACTGCCTAGTGTTGTAAGTGGTGGAGAGGTTCATGTTGTATTCCCGCTAAGGAGCGGCCAAATGTTCCCAGCACCCAGCCCCCAGCCGCTGGCCCGCTCAGCTGCTGGTTGCTTGCTTATGCCCGAAATAACCACATGACAATTATATTCATTTAAACTCTGCCTGGCGCATTATCACCAGCCTATTCTTGGCTAGCCCTCACATCATAAACTAACCCATTATAAAAAGTCTGTATGTCACCACAAGGTGGTGACTTACCGGAAAAGTCTAACCTGCATCCTTCTGCGGTGGGAGCCTCATGGCGACTGACCCACTTCCTTTCTTCTCAGAACTTCCATTCTGTCTACTCCACCCACCTAAGGGCTGACCTATCTTACAAACCAGGCAGCTTCTTTATTCAACCAATGAGAGTAATACAAAATACAGGAGAACACTCCCACATCAGCCTCGTGTGTCACTCTTTTCTCGTCGTCATCTGTTGATACAGGACTGTCCTTCATAAACATCTTACATGCTGGATACTGAGAAGTACAACATGTAATGTAAAATGTTTCTAAATCTTCAAAGGAGATATGTCACTAGCTTCCTAAGTACCCTCCCCCGATGTCGTTCATCTCTTTTAATGTACACCCGTCCACAAAAAAACTTCAGAAATCCTTGTGTGATAGTGTGTGATGTTCTAGCCAATGGGCAGCAAATAAGAATGTGTTTTTGGCAAAATGTGAACTTACCTTCTAAAATCCTCCATCTTAGCAGGAAAGAGGCAGTGAGCAATGACTTCCCAATATTTCAGGAAAGAAAATGTGGGCTATCATATGCAGATAATAAGGACATAGGATTGAGTTGGACAGTGTAGCTGTACCATGTACCGTGTAAACATGGGCAAATTAATTTTCCTTATATATAAAAACAAGTGCATAATCTCTCAACTGCCAGGCTACTTAAAAAAGAAACTACTTGATGTAAATACAGAGACCCACAGTCAGACATTATACAGAGAGTGAAAGACCTGGGGACACTCAGCTCTAAGCAAGAGGTCTTCACCAAATCCCTCCCCTTCCCTGAAGAAGAGGAGGCAGAAAGGGTGTAAGAGCCGAGGAGATGAAGGCCACCAGGAGAATATATTGTGTGAGAAAAAAAGCTATTTTCAATGAAAGAAAAAAGTTCCATGATATACATGTAATTTACCACTTATTAAATATTAAAGCAATTTCCACACTGAAAAAAATGTTTCTGTGAAATGAGACATATGTATATGTATACTCAACTAATGACCTATACAGAACATATATGAATCCATTTCCCTCCTAAATTGTGAACTCTTTCTAAAGGTCATAAAACATCTATTACAGTTTATAAACAAGAATACGGTTTTTTCTGTTCATGACATATAACAGAGTTCATGATCAAAGAATATCTAAAACAATATAGGTAATAAGAATCTTTGTTTTAATTTGCATTACATTATTATTTATTTTGTGCATGTATATATGTTGGGGGGTGAGCCATACATAGCATTACACATGGATGTCACGGAACAACTTGTAGGGATCAGCTTTTTCCTTCTATGGGTTTCAGGGATTGAACTCGGGTCATCAGACTCAGCAGCAGGTTTATATATTCCTGAAGGAAAAAAAAAAACTCCTTTATCTTCTGTTTTCCAAACTAAAAGACTGTGTGTTGCTGTGCGCCTTGACGACTGTCAGCCTGCTCCCTGTGAATGTTCCCTGCACCCCTCAATCGAAACAGTGTATGTTTTCTGCGAATTCTTAAACCATTGAATATTTGGTATTTCCTGAGTGCGCATATACTAATAACTACTTAATAGTGTACCTACGTATATTTCTAGAACATATCAATCAACAAAAGCTCAGAACTGATTTTAAATGGATAGTATACATATGAAGTGATTTGTGTCAGAATTTCTTAGTATCAAACAAATTCATAAAGTTTTAATAAATATATCATCTTTAATTCCAAATTTTAAATGTTTTTCTTGCTAAGACTGCCTCACACTTGGAGGCTGACAGTGTTTATTTCTCACTTATAATATGTCCTTTTAATATACATTCATTATAATTGCCAAGTCTGTGTTTTATGATATCTTACCTTCTGTGGTCTATCTTATAAAACCAAACCTCTTCATCAAACGAGCCGTTCTGAGCATTTCTTAAGCTGTTTACCTGGCACTGACATTCTTTTGTTTCCTCACAGTTTCATTGACTCTGGTGTAAGAGATGCTAGGTAGCTATCTTCTTGATTCACAGAGTATCTTTTCGGTTACTGTCTTTCCCCCTCATATCATATATTTTCTTTTCTTTTACTGATTCCAGAAGCCTGCATGTGACAGCATGGTCTAGGCAGGAAAGGAAGAGGAAGTCATTGCTACTCTCTTCTGACCGCCTGCATTATCATAGTTTGCCATTTGCTCTCTGTGACTTATCTTCCTAAATGCATGGGACCCAAGAAACTTAATGTGTGCAGGCCCTGGCCCTTGGTGTCCTTGCCTGTGGGGAGTTTTTCCTTCCTGAAACCAGACAAAGGTTGCAAGAATTGGAACGAGAGCTTCAAAGGAGAGGAAAAGAAAATGTGTCGCATCCTGTTGCTGCATGGAGACCCAGCTAGCGGGGTGTGAACCTGCATGTCTGATGTGAGGGGCTCTGCAGGTGCTCAGACCTGCTCTTACTT
>JAQHUG010000173.1:1641717-1652132 GCA_028555095.1 Dicrostonyx torquatus | reverse complement strand
CCCCTTCCACTCAAAGGGCACACTCTAATCTGTTAGCTAATAGCACTGCTCGGGCAGTCGTTGTGGAACTGGCCCTGTGGCTTCTACTCATCGTTTGGTTTCCCTGTTCCTTTTTTTCTGCTGTTATAATTGTCCTAAATGTATGGCATGAGTGTTCTGAGTGATCCCCAAGAATTATGTGTTCAGTGAATTCTTCATTAGAAATAACTAGAATCTGGAATTCTGAGGAAGTCATTGAAGAGAATTTAAGGAACCTATCTAAATATGTTTCTCATCTGTGTAGTCAGGTGTGGTGCTCTCTAATTTCTATCACAGTGAAGATAAGTAGTCTCACTTCAGAAATCTCACTTTTGAAATTAAATAGCCACCGCATTTGTTGTTGTTGTTTCTCAGTTTTCTAAAACAACTCGTGAGGAAACCTTCAAAGAGTTGGGCATTTAGTAAAGGTGGCAGCTTTCCTTTGACTAAAATGTACTCTTTAAAGATGAAAATCAAAACCGATTATCCTTAGAATGCTTTTGGATAAATAACTGAATAATATGAATTTTTATGTGTTCTTTAAAATTAGTTATAATTGTCAGGAAGGTTAAATTGGCCCTGACTTTCAGTCTTCCCATCTAGAAATTCTTGGTTGTCCCAGCCCGTAAAATCCCCTCGCCCCTAGCCTACACATCTGTCTTCTCTACCCTTCATGTGTGGCTTGAATGGGTCCACGTGCCTTTCATTTCTCTTGGACTGTGGCCTGTGCGTCCCACAGCCCCAAATATGTTTCTTCACCAGTGTACCTTCCTCCTTCTGCTTAAGTGCCTGGTGAGAGACAGAGAGCGATGTGAAGTCAATAATCCTTGATTCTAAAATGAAAATACCCCGTGACCATTCGCCAATGTACATAGTACAGATATTTTCTCCTTACTGAATTCTAAGATATCCAAAGTTGGAAAGCAGTCACATGAAATACCAGGCAATGGTTTAAGGCAGCAAATACATTGGTGTGTGTCAGAATACATGGGCAAGACCTCCCCAAGAGGTGAGCTACATCCTACAAGGTTATTCGTTACCAAGTCTTCCACCCTTTTCTGATTCTGAACCGGTGGATCCTGAGAGTCATATTTACTTCTGAGAAAGAGAGATTTAAAGAAAACTCGGGAATACAAATCCTTATACTTGGTGCATTTACGTTTCCACTTAAAACCCCCCTTTTTTAATAAATAAATCAATTTTATTTTATTTTAAATATTTATTTATTATGTGTACAATATTCTGTCTGCATGTATGCCTGCAGGCCAGAAGAGGGCACCAGACTTTGTTACAGATGGTTGTGAGCCACCATGTGGTTGCTGGGAAATGAACTCAGGACCTTTGGAAGAGCAGGCAATGCTCTTAACTGCTAAGCCATCTCTCCAGCCCCAAAACCCCTTTTTCAGAGCTCTATGCTAATAATAGAATGCTTCCCCCTTGGGTCAGTTCTCCTGGCTTGGTCTTCTGGCAGTCTGACTCTCTTCTCCCCCAATAATGCCTGGGAGTCAGAGGCTTCATACTTTTTGTGCTTCTCTGTAACTCCCGTGGAGAGGTGTGACCCGAGTCTTACATTGTCATCTCTAAGCTCTCATGAAGAGGTCCCATGTTTGGTGAAGGTCATGGTTTAGCCTTCGAAGCACTTCGGTCCAAGCAGCACTGGTTGTCTTGGGTATTCCCACAGTTGCTTTCTCTGATCTCTG
Organism: Dicrostonyx torquatus; assembly: GCA_028555095.1. NCBI lineage: Eukaryota > Metazoa > Chordata > Mammalia > Rodentia > Cricetidae > Dicrostonyx > Dicrostonyx torquatus. The sequence goes on along the minus strand of JAQHUG010000173.1, from coordinate 1,650,414 downwards.
TTATGCCAGCCAAATACACTGCTTCTTATTTCCTCTGCTCACACTGTTACCATAGTTACCATTAAATGTACTTGTAAAGAGATACCAGGATTTCCTTAGCTGTGTGAGTTCAGTTCCCCTTTGTCCTGCCCCAAGCCCCATATGCACAAACCAGGAGATGTGCACTTTGGCAAATGAGGTTCAGCTGAGTAACTGACAATACCCAAGTCAATTTTAAAACTCAATGAGTTAATATAGCCTCACTTTTAAATTTATTGTTTTTAGATACTTTGTTTTAACTCATTTAATACAATAAAGCTTAGTTCAAATTCATTTGAACTCATCATTTTTTTTTCCAATTCACTAAATGTTTCTATTCAACTATTGTTTTTAAACAACTAATGAATCTTTTCTCTCTGGTTCTCTTGTACAAGTGAGGAATTTTTTTCTATGCAAACCTTAATGTATAATTGTCCTGTCTCTCCTTTATCTTTCTTTGTGATCCACCTTAGCAGACACTGGTTACTTTGTGAGCTGAGGGGAAGGGGGCATGCATGTATGCATGGAAAGAATAGGTATCAGCTCAGCTACTCCTTAGTGAAATTCTTTACATTGTAAGCTGTGTTTCAGAGGCTGTCATCCAATTCAAGCATAGAAGTCTTTTCAGCACTGATGCTGCAGAGGTTCATTTATTTAATAGTAAGTTGACATTTCTTCTCCTAGCACCACAAAAATAAATGAATAAATAAACGTCTCTTTGTACTGTGAGGGCCGGGGAGCCAGCAGTAAGACCAGCATCCTGCCTTTAGCCCAGACTTATTCTAGCAGAAACTGATAAACTTGAAATAAGTCAGCTACTCAGTCTGCAGATACGACGTTCGATTTGCTGATCCGGAACTTCAAGGTCATATCTTGGTTGGGTCTCATTGCTGTGAAGAGACACCATGACCACAGCAACTCTTATACATAAAAATCATGTGATTGGGGGGTCTTACATTTTCAGAGGTTTAGACCATTATCATCATGGTGCAACATGGTGATGTCCAGGCAGACACAGTGCCGGAGGAGGAGCTGAGAGTCCTCTGTGTTGACTCACAGGCAGTAGTAAGTAGTCTGAGAGACTAGGCATAGCATGAACGTATATGAGACCTCAAAGCCCACTTGCACACTGTTAGGCTTCCTCCAACATCTCCATACCCGCCCTAACAAAGCCACACCTCCTAATAGTGCCACTCCCTTTGGGGGCCATTTCCTTTTAAACCACCACATCAGCAATCTTATTTGCTGTAGTTTTGAGTCTGATTTAGTGTCAAAATGCCCCCTCATCCTGAGAGGGTTATATGACAAGTCCCATGTTGCAGTATAAGACGGGAAAGGTGATGGCATCCTGAAGTCAAGCCTTCTTGTTACATTGGGACTACTTTATGGTCAATATCATAAAAGTCACCGTTCAACAGAAGTGTATTGTGCACTCTATTAGTCAGGGTTCTCTCATGTTCTAGACTTACTGATTCCCCCCAAGAATGATCTTAAATTGAAAAGATGGAGACATAGAAGAATTGTTGATGTCTACTCCAATAGAGAATCAAAAATGTAAAATTAACTATGAGAGGAATGCTCCCAAAGCAGCCTCTTTTCTTCCTGGAGGAAGGTCTCCGTGCGGGGATATCTGACCTGAGTCTTATAGGTAACAGAAGGTACAGCACACTTCCTTTATTCACTGACTACCTTGTATGTGCCAGATACTCTAGTTGACGCTGTCGACACAGCAGCAGAAAGCATACAGTGGACACATACATAAATGTTTACTAGATAGCAGGACACACTAAGGCCAAAGTAAAGTAGGTGAGAGGGGAGAACAGGGTAGCAAGGGTTGTGCTTTGCAGACGGTGATCAGGGATATCATTTTCTAGAGAGAATATGTGAGCAGACTCCTAAACAGTAATGAGACTAAGAAGCAGAGGAGTCATTTCAGGCAGGAGGAAGAACATAAACAAGGGCACACAGGTACAGACGATCTTTAGGGGAAAAGAGCAGGTTTTCTTCTTGACTGAGGTATGACAGGAGAAGGTGTGATGGATAGTCCCGGAATGAAGTAGAGTAAAGTTCTGTGACCAGTCCTCATGGCCAGCTGAGAGAAGAGGGGCCGGCTTTGGAGCTCTTTGAAGGACCAAAGTGATGCCATTAGTTTTTCTTTGGTTATTTCAGATTTGGATTGGTTTGAGTTTGCTTTTTAAAACGTTATCTATAGCAGCAGTTTGAAAGATGGACCTGAAAGAGAAGCAGAAGAAACCAACTATAAGCCAGTTCTTATTGTAGCGCCCGTGCGAAATCGCAGAGACAGAAAGTTGTGGTGTCCCCGGAGGCCTGCTCTCCACTTTCTGATGCCTTATCCATGTCAGAAAGTTGGGTGTCTGATTTATAATCATGTGGCCTCTGGAGGAGAAGCAGGAAATAATGCACTTGGACCAGCAGAAATACAGATGTGGAAGTCAGGAAACAAGTCAAGGAAGAGTTGGCTAATACCCCCACATACATTTTTTTAAAGGAACAGTGGAAAGAAATACTTCTTCTTGCCAGGCCCTGCAGAGAACATTCGTTGACTGTGGATTCTTACGATGCTATCGGGGTTTGATACCGGGAAGGCTATCAGTGACCTCAAGAAGGCCAGTTTCGGTAGACATGAGTAGAGACATGGTAGAGAAAGAGCTGAATGAAAGGGCACGAGGCTGAGGTCTCCCAAGCAAGGTTGTTGTTGTTGTTGTGTTGTTGTTGTGTTGTTGTGTTGTTGTTGTGTTGTTCTCCTCCTCCTCCTCCTTCTTCCTCTTCCTCTTTCTCCTTCTCCTCCACTTTATCCTTCCCCTTCTTCTTCCGAAGCTTTAGACCTATTAGATTTCTCCTCTCCTTTCTTTCTTTGTTTTCCCCACTTGGGGCCCAGAGCTGAATGCCTAAGCCAGGAGCACAGTAGAAAGATAGAGATCTCTGTAGCTGTGGTAGGAAAGAAGCCAGGTACAAGTGCCTGGTGGTGTTGAGTCAGATAGGACAAGGAGTGATCTCAGTGACCAGCTACAGGTCATGTGAGCCCAGAAACGTGTCTCCAGGGGGGAATGGATGACAGACTTTGTTATCTATTTGAGTGAAGCTTGAATGGGAAGCTGAGTTGGAGTGCACGTTTGCACGGCTGCTGGGAGAAACATTCATTTCCTCCAGAAATTCTGCTGGTGAAGGAGTGGGGAGTGGTGGCACAGTGTGGGCCTAAGTCCTCGATCTGAGGCAGTAAACTGACCCTACTTAGAAACTGATATGCACAGGAAAAACTTTGACATAAAAGATGGTAGAGATGGAGCAGTTAATGAATGAACAGATACAGTCAGCAAGGCCTGACATAGGAGGTGGCTTGTTGGTGTTTGTGAAACCAAGATGGGGACACCTGAGCTTCTGCTAGCTCAAGGTCAGTGCTTGGGTCCCATTCAAGGATAGGATCCAGGGAGAGACTGAGGGCCTTACTGCATAGAGGTGCAAAACTTCAGATTTGTCTAAGTTAGGAGTTAAAAGCAACGGTCAGGACAAGAGACTGTGTGTGTTTCCAGCCCTGAGAACTCAGTAAGTTCCCAGTCTCCAAGCCTCGAATCCCAAACACTTTGATCCTGTCACTGGCTTGCATTGCTGTCCCCGCCCACTGGGGGCGGGGCTCGAGGGCGAGCTTAGTGGCTGTTCAGAAGCCTCGAGAGCCATCAGTTCCTACCAGACTCTTTCTGGGGGTGCCGTCACCCTATGGCCTTCCGCAAGTCTTTAAACGTTTACCCTCTTTCAGGCAGTAGTGGTGGCGGCCCGGAAGGGCCAGTGCCCATGCGAGTTGACACCCCAGCCTGGTTGAGCAGTCAAGCAGCCACAGAAAGGTTAATGGTGCAGCCACCAGTCAGCTGTCCAGGCCCTGAGATGTGGGAAGGGCCTCAGGGTCCCTCACCTCATAAATTCCGAGGTGAGAAAGCACCCTGCGGAGCTGGTGAAACAAGGGCCTGGTCTCCGAATTCCTCTGAGGATGCCAATCCAGGACCCTACATCGCCCTGAGGTACATGCCAAATTTGGCACTGACAGAGGACGTTTCAGGTATACAGAAAGAGATGGAGCAGCTGGCCAAGGAGCTGAGAGAGAAGAGGATGACCCTGGGGTACTCACAGGCCGATGTGGGGTTTGCTGTAGGAGCTATGTTTGGGAAGGGTCTCAGTCAGACGACCATTTGCCGCTTCGAGGCCCAGCAGCTTAGCCTTGCCAACATGTGGAAGCTGCGACCCCTGCTCAAAATGTGGCTAGAGGAAGTAGATGAGAAGAACCTTCGGGGCATATGCAGAATGGAGACGATCCTGCAGCAGGCCCGGAAGCGGAGACGTGCTAGCAGAGAGAGACGCATCCGGAGCAATCTGGAGAAACTGTTCTCGCAGTGTCCAGAGCCCACACCCCAACAAATCAGCTGTATTGCTGGGCGCCTCCGGCTACAGAAGGATCTGGTCCAAGTTTGGTTTTCTAACCGGAGCCAGATGGGCACTTGGCCAACCACTGATACCTCCCAGAGGGAGAATGTGGGGGCAACTGGGCCTCCCTTCCCAGGGCCACCAGGGGGCTTTCCCTCGGCACCGGGGCCCCACTTTGACTTCCCCCACTATGGGGGGGTCATGTCTTACACCCCTGTACTCCTCTGCCACATTTCCCGTGTGAGGAGCCCTTCTGTGTGCCCCAGCCACCACTCTGAGCCTCCCCCGGCTGTCAAGCTGAGGGGCCTTCTCTGCAGGAAGAATACCAGAGAATAGAGAGGAATAGAGATTGTTTCAGGGGGTTTAGCCTTTAGTTCTCTGCCTAAAGAATTTAAACAAACTAAGGGAGAGGGTGGGAATTCCTTCGGAAGGGTCGGGAAGAAAGTTCAAGCTCGCTTCATTTTGTTCTTACCTTTGTTCCTGGCGTTGGCATTACGATATATTTGTGGATCCAACGTTTGTTTCTCTTCTTTTATTATTAATTAAAGACATGTTCATTGTTCCTTATTGTTTCAGGAATTATAAAGAGTTTCTTTATTAACACAGTATAAAATTTAAAACGCAAGTCACAAAAAACTACTCCAGCAGCTTTTATTAAAAACAAACTGACCTTTTCACAGACACAAAATCCAAGGTAACGGTTACTCCTCGGAAAGGGCCGAGAAATGGAACTGGAAGGCAGCAGGAAGGCCCTTTCAGCCTCGCAAAGCCCCATTTCCCCACCCACCTTTTCCCTTGCAGCCAGTGTGCTAGGGTGGCTGTGAGGGTCTCCGCTGGGTCTCCACCTCCTCCCGGTATGCACCTGCACCGTCCCGGGCCTTCTTGCTTACCCTGACTTTGAAGACATTCTAATCTAAATCTGTTTGTTACTAATCTAAATCTAAAGCCGGACCACCACAGTCCTCAGCCCCAACTCTCTGTTTCTTCCAGATCTCTCGGTCTGTGCTCTGGGAATACCTGTTACTTTGTTTTGAGATGACGTGCCTTGAGGATCACGCTTGTGATCCTTCCTGGTGCTTTGACTGTTGGTGGCAGAGCTCTGTTCTGCCCGCTGTCCACACTTGTCTCCACAGCCTGTTTCCCAACAGGCACTTAAGTCCCTTTTCCCCAAAACTGATTTTTTTTTCAAGTCTTCCACTCTCTTTCTTCCACAAACTTCCTGTTTGGGGCTGGGGAAAGTTGCTGAGGATAGAGCATGCAAAGTCCCCTGGTTTGATCCCAGATCAAAAAAAAAGAAAAAACTTTAAATCTCTTTGCCTTTTGATTTTTCTGCTATAAACCTGCATGCAGGGTGTATTAAAATTCCATCACTCAGATATAACTGAGACAAAGACTGCGCACCGGGCAGCTTCTGCGGCGGGCATTTTCTTCATTGTGTTTTGAGTGACTTATCTGGGGTATTCTCAAAGGTCATACCTTAGTACTTTTACTTTGCACTTTGTTTTCCGAGTTAACTTTGGTTTTTATTTTTATTCATGGCCTTTTCCTGGTTTCCTCTGGTTCTTTTCATTATTCTTGTTTCTATTGTGTTTTTGAAACGACTACTTTTTTTTTTTTTAACGTGGTGTTTTCTGGTGCTGTTTGTTCTGCTTTCTGGCACCTGTTGGAGAGAGGCCTCTGTGGCGTCAGAAGCAGAAGCCAGAGCGAGCTACATCCTGAGCTTGTTCCTCAGATTCCATGACTGATTTGATCAGCACATAATCCAGACAGACCTAATGCCTCTAGTTCATATTTTCTTCCTCATTATAGAGACTGCTACTTCGCCATTAACTGACATGCCTGGTAAAAGTTGCCAATTGCAACCATTTTTAAGTGTGAATTCAGTTTGTTCAACTAAATTATATCAGAATGTACAACTTTACTGCCATCCTGGTGCGGTTCTGTGCCGCGGCTCTAAAATGTGACCTCCTCACCCCAGCCATCTGCTCTGGGTCTGTGAGGTTGTGTATTTCTCGATATTTGTATTAATAGATTCACATAATTGTTCCTGTGTCTGGATTATTTCACTTGGCACATCTTCAAGGCTCGTATACGCTGCAGTGTTTGTCAGAGCCCGTCTTTTTTACGGCTCGACAGTATTCCCCTGCGTGAACTCCATGGTTTTGGTATTGGCTCAACTCCTTGGTTAGTCTCACCTGCCGTCTACCGAGCGTGATATTGCTGTGGAGAGCTGTCGTAAAGAATCTATTGAATCCCTGGTTTCGCTTCTCTTGAGTAAATACCTAGGAATGGAACTGCTGAGTCGAGTGGTTCGATCAACTTCTTATTTATTTTCTTTTAATAACATATTCTTTGAGAATTCCCTTCAATATACTGTTCACATTCATTCCCAGATCCCAACTCCTCCCAGATCCCTCCCCATCTCTCCACTCACCCAACTTTTTTTTCCCCCTCAATCTGTTTTTTTCTTGCTCCCATCTAATCCAGTTTATGTCCAGGTGTGAGGCCTGCCCTGGAGTGTGCTCCACCTACCCCAGGTCACACCATTAAAGAAAACTGACTCTCCTCCTCCCAGAGCTACTGAATGCCAGTATCCCATCAACTAGGGCTCGGAGTCCAGCCCGCCTTGAACTTGCAAGGGTCTCGCACATGCTGCCACTGTAGATTCACGTGCAGAGACCCTGCTGTGTCCGGAAGACACCGTTTCCTGGGAGCCGTCCACTACCCCTGGCTCTCGCAGTGCTGCCACCGCACTCCCTTTGGGGACTGGTTTAATACAGATGTCCTGTTCAGAGATGAGCACTCTGAAGTCTCTTATTCTACGTGTTGACCGGTTGTGGCTCCCCGCTGATTGCAGGATTATTAACTCTTTGAGACACTGAAGGTCTTCCTCAGCAGATGTGCCATTTTTAATCTCCTCTAGGAACGAATAGGGTTCGGTTTCACCTCATTTCTACCAACATTTGTTATCCCCTATCATTTTTTCCATTATACCCATCTTAGTAGATGCAAAGTGATAGTTCATTGTGGCTTATGTTTGCATTTCTCCAATGAATGATATTTCACAAATAGTATTAAGCTTCTTTTCATATGCTAATTGTCATTTGTTTTTTTTCTTCTTGAAGAAATTACTCAATTTTGCCCATTTTTAAATTAGTATCTTTATATATTCTACATGTTAAAACCTTTATTAGATATGTAAATTGCAAACATTTTCTTTTTGTGGATTGTCCTTTTAGTTTTCACATTGTCCTTGTGATGTACAAACGTCTTTAATATGATGTAGTGCCCTAGTTACATATACAAGATGTTGTAAAACTATAGTACTTTATACACTATGATGGGGGAAAAAATCACAGAAATAAAAATTTGATTTCTCGGTTCCTTGGAATGCAAATTGGTGCCACCGTCATGAAAGGCTGTTAGATAATTCACATGAAAACCTTTTAAGTTTTCTATGACCCGTCATTTTTTTTTCTATCACCTTATATTTGTGGTCTTTTTCCCTTTTACAATCTATTTATTTATTTTTTAAAAACTATCTTTTCTCATTTACATGCCAAATCCATTTCCCACCCCATCCCCTCCTCCTGCTCCCTTCATCTTCTGCCCCCCACACTCCATCCCACCCCCATCCACTCCTCAGAGAGGTTAAGGCTTCCCGCTTTGAGGCAGGACCAAGGCCCTCCCCCACTATATCTAGGTTGAGCAAGGTATCCCTTTAGGGAGAATGGGTTCCAAAAAAAAAAAAAAAACAGAACAAACAGTAGGGATACATCCTAACCTCACTGCCAGTGACCCCACAGTCCGCCCCAGCCATGCAGCTGTCACCCATATTCAGAGGGCCTGGTTTGATCCTATGCTGAGTCCCTTTCTGTCAGGCCGGAGTTGGAAAGCTTCCATTAGCTCAGGTAAGCTGTTTTAGTGGGTATCTTTATCATGGTCTTGACTTCTCCTCGTATTCTCACTCCTCCCACTCTTCAACTCGACTTTGGGAGCTCAGCCCAGTGCTTCGCTGTGATTCTCTGCATCTCCTTCCATCAGTTGCTGGATGAAGGTTCTATGATGACACTTAAGATAGCCATCAATCTGACTGCAGGGCAAGGCCAGTTCGGGCACCTTCTCTGCTATTGCTTAGGGTCTTAGCTGGGGTCATCCTTGTGGATTCCTGGGAATTTCTCTAGTGCCAGTTTTTTGTTAACCCCATAATAACTCCCTTAATCAAGATATCTCTTTCCTGTTCTC
>JAQHUG010000173.1:1609889-1637866 GCA_028555095.1 Dicrostonyx torquatus | reverse complement strand
CGAGGGCTGTTATTATGAAGAACTGTAGATGTGGTTTTTGCCTCTCAGTCTGTTTATGTGGTGGATTACATTTATAAATTTACATATATCCCTACAACTATTTTTTAAGAAAATATATACGAAGTTTAACAATCTTGAGTCATACCTTTATCTTTGTCATCTTTGTAAAATAGTAATTTCTAATTATAAAGTACTTCTTAATAGAATTAATGTAACTTTTTTCAATTTTGCTTGTGTTTGTTATTTCTATAAAACACATTTCTTTAAACAGGAGAACTACGCCATATTCATAGACACACACACACACACTCACACACACATGTAGTATGTTTGGTGTTAGAAGACATTGCTGAAAATTAATATTTCAGGGATTTTTTTTAAAAAACCAAATGCCTGTTAATTCAGAAGAGTGTAGTATTGCTCAGGAAGTGTAGACACCTGCCATATGTCTGTTTTCTTGTGCACCAGAGTAATTCACGATTACTATCTGTGTGTTTATATACCTTTGTGGAGTTAACCCATATTTAGAGTATAATATAACTCAAATCATTTCTGTGTTTCCGAATGTTTATTTTCAATTAAAAAAAATATTCAAAAATACAAAATTCTACTCTTAGCACAGAATCTTCCATGCTTGTCATTTCTGAAGCAGCCAAACAAATGCAAATGAGAGTTATGGATTTGTAGATTGAAAGGCAGGGTCAGTTTAGTTTCTAGGATGCTTTCTCCATCCGGTTGAAGCCATCTTGGTACCCAGTAGAATCCTTAAACCGAGCCCTGGTGACATCAGAGAAGAACAACACTACAGGAAGGCCAGGGAGAGGCCACTATGCCACCTCTCTGCAGCTAGAAGACCTGCTGTGAACTCTGCACAGAATTAGCTACTTTGGCTTGAATTCGGTCTGACATCTTAGGCTTCCCTCCTCCTGGCTTCCAACAAAATGACAAAATAAAACTGACTGTACTTACTGGTATTCAGTCTTCTACTGCCTGCCTGCCAAAAACTCAGTTGAAACAGGAAAATTTGGGACCTTCTGAAAAAGTCACTACATTTCAGATTCATTCCTTCTAAAACTGCCCAGCTTGTTTGGAATTCCTCTGCAAGGGCATGACTGTATTGTTTCCCAGTTGGTGCTCTTTTTTTTTTTTTTTAGCATATATAGACTAAGGCCTTTCCTAGTACGGGGTACAATTGTCAGGGCAATATTATGACATATACTTATTTAATTTAATTTATTGTTTTTGAATGGATAATAACGCACAAATTTAAAACTCCTGATTGTGTAGGGTAAAATCTTTTCTATGTATCAGAATTGGAGGTTTTATTAAAGATACTTTTAAAGGCTGATGTGGAATGTTTAAGAAACTAAGAGGTACTAAAAAGACGAGCACAGGCTCCTCAAAGATAGTTGATCTCTGTTGTCCTGAGAGTAGCTGTACAAGCTATTTCAATAGTTTTTGTTTCTTTGTAATGTTTATTTATTCTTTGAGAACTTCATACAAGTATACCATTATTTTTATCTTCCGCACCCCTGTCCCCACTCCCCACTCACCCGGCTTTCCCCAACACATTCTTCTCCCTACTTTGTGTCCTGTTCTCTTTTATTATTTTGTAATCTACTTAATCCAGTTATAAACCTTTTCAGCTGAAAACAAATCTGTGTTGGTATGGCATTATATAAGACTCTCAAACAAAATATGCTGGGTTAGCTGGTTTAGACATCAGAAATCTATCTCCACACTCTTCTGGAGTCTGGATGTAAGATCTAGGAGTGAGCATGGTTAGTTCTTTCTGAGAGCACCGAGAGAAGGATCTGTTCAAGTTTGTCTCCTTGACTCACGGACACCCTCCTTCTCCTTCTTCATTATCCGTTTTCTGCGTGTCTTGCTCACATCGCTCGTGTATTTGTGGTATATCTAATAATCTCTTTTTGCTTACCTGTCTGTAAAGAGCCTATTTCTGTCATAACCTGGGATTAATACCTCGGTGTGGGAATATTTTTGGAGATCCTCTTCCTCCCATAAATAAACTAAACATTTAAGTTAAGTTGAGCTGTTTGTACGTAGTCAGATAGTCGATGATTTATTACTTGGGGTGTGTGTACACATACATAGAAGTGTTTGTTTCTGGGTTTCAGTTTGGGTTCAGTAGCCTGCTGTCCCTGTGACTTTAATCAGTTACTTCATTCAAAAGCCTTGGTTTTCATCTGTCAGGGACGACATGGTAAAAGTTGGTAAGAATGAATTTGGAAACTATTGAAAGAAATCCTCAGGAGATCTCTCTTACTCAGTACTCAATGATTGTTTCCTCATGATGCTGTTGTCATAGTTTACCTATGATTTGCTGATTGCTCAAAAAAAATCATTCTTCTGCTTCCCTGTAAACTGGAAAACATTTAACAACTGGTAGCGCAAACTAAATAAGAGAGCAGAGAGTGCAGTCATTAGTCTCAGTCGCCAGAATCACTGCTGATGACAGTGGTTGAAATAAAGCTGGATATGGTGACACACACCGTACTCCCTGCAACCAGGAGGCCGAGGCACGTAGATCTCTGTACGCAGATCTTCACAGCCAGACTGAACTACTGAAAAGTAAGACTCTGTCTCAAAAGAGATTAGAGGTGGGGGGAGATTTATAAAATCTGTTCCCTTAGTTGACAACTAGGTAATGGGACAAATGATGATGGTTTCACTTGAAGGATCAAATCGTTCTGAAAACCAGATAGCATTCTGTAATTTAAACGAATGATCTCTCTTGTTTCCAGCCTGTAAGAGCATAGTATCCACAAGTAAGAACGAAGCAGCATTACTGGGATTGATACCAGGTTGGTGATGCAGAATGCAGACGTGAAGACAGGGGGCAGCACACTGGTCAGGCTGTCAGCTGCACAGAAGCTTGCCTTCTTGACCAGCTGTTTCTCGTTTCCTCCTCCCAGCTACAAGCGTGTCCCTCCCACTGTCCATACAATCTCTTCATTGAAACAGCATTCAATCATGTAGATGTAGAAAAGTCCAGATGTCCTTAAAAGTCTACACATTAAAGGTTTGGCCTCTACCTTGGTCCAGCTGGAAAATGGTTGTGCCTTTAGGAAGGGAGACCTAATAGAAAGGCTTTCATTTGTTTAGGGGCATACTCTTGAAGAGACAGTGGGACCTGGCACCTCCCCTTTATCTTTTCGCATTCTGGACATAAGAGGAATGTCTTTGGTCTACCACATTCTCCTACCTAAAGCCCAAATAAGCAGGACCAACTGACTATGGACTGAACACTTCAAAACAGTGAACCTAGATAAACCTTTTCTCCTCAGAAGTTGATTATCTCAGGTATTTGTTACAGTGACAGAAATTGGACCAGTATTAATAACCATGTACTCACTGACTTTTGTAAGACCTTCTATTCCAGCTTGCTAGAGCTATCAAGGTACCTCAGAATAGATAGCTTAAGCCAGAAACTATTGTCCCTGGAGACTGAAAGTCTAAGATGAATGTCTGGGAGAGGCTGTTTCATTGACAAGGTGTAAACAACGGTGTCTTCCACTTTTCCCTTGCTTGAAGTCGCCTCTCTGTGACTCTCCTGTCGTCTTCCCTCTATGCATATCTTTGTCCATATTTCCTTATTATATAAAGGTGCTAGTCATACTGGTATGCTTAGTGCCTGACCTACCCTAATAACTCCTTTAAATTTATCACCTCTATAAAGGCCTCATCTCCAGTAAGATCATAGTTTAAGATATGAAAACTTAGAATATAAACTTGAAGGGAACACAATTCAACCCATAACACCTACCACTCCTGGGGAAAATTGAGGTTTGTGCTGGGAAATAGATATAAGAAGACAGTCGGAAAGAAGACTGTTGTTTCCTACAAAGAAATTAAATAGAAGATAATAACATAATAAAAAGGAAAACTCCTTAGATATGGAGTCATACTGTTTCAGATCTGTATTATATCTTTCCTTTTCTTTCTTTTTTTTAATTATATAACTATAATTACTTTTTTGATTTTTCGAGACAGGGTTTCTCTGTAGCTTTGGAGTCTGTCCTGGAACTAGCTCTTGTAGACCAGGCTGGTCTCGAACTCACAGAGATCCGCCTGCCTCTGCCTCCCCAGTACTGGGATTAAAGGAGTGCGCCACCACCGCCCGACAACGCCCGGCCCTGCAATCTATCTTTTTGACACTTATCTAGATAATATCCCTATTGTATAAATACCTTATCAGGAAGAAGGTGTGTGTGTGTGTGTGTGTATGTGTGTAAGAGGGATTTTCTGGGACCCAAATCCAGAGCTTTACACATACCAACCACACCCTTTGCAACTGGGCTGTACCCAGTGTCTCTTCTCTGGAAATTTGAAAATATGTCTCGGCTAAAAACTCTGGGGCTTCTTATATATAAACAATAAACAGGTTGAGAAAGAACTCAAAAAATCAACACCCTTTACAATAGACTCAAATAATATAAAATATCTTGTTGTAATTCTAATCAAGCAAGTGAAAGACCTGTATGATAAGAACTTAAAGTCTTTGAAGAAAGAAATTGAAGATATCAGAAGATGGAAAGATCTCCCATGCTCATAGATCAGTAGAGTTAACATAGTAAAAATGGCCATCTTACCGAAACAATCTATAGATTCAATGCAATTACCATTAAAATCCCAACACAATTCGCTACAAACCTTGAAAGAACAATACTCAACTTCATGTGGAAAAACAAAAGTCCAGGAGAGCCAAAACAATCCTGTGTAATAAAAAGAACTTCCAGAAATATCACCATCCCTGATTTTAAGCTCTGCCTCACACCTGTAGTAATACAAACTGCATGGTATTGGCATAACAGCAGACACGTGGATCAATGGAAATGAATTGAAGACACTGATGTAAACCCACACACAAATGAGAACCTGATGAAACTGATTTTCAACAAGGAAGCCAAAATTCTACAGTGGCAAAAAGAAAGCATCTGAAACAAATGGTGCTGATGTAACTGGGTGCTGGCATGTGGAATACAAGTCAGTCCAAACTGCACGAAACTATCACTCTGCACAAAACCCAAGTCCTAGTGGATGGAAATCCAGACCTCCCTGGGAAGGGGAAAGAGAAAAGGTGTGATTGGACAGAGGGCAGGTGGGGATGGAAACATGAGCTGTCAGGTTGCTGGGAGACGGAAGGGAAACAGTGCTGAAGGGAACTGCTGGGGGTAGGGGCACAGAGGCCTAGCCCAGGGCAATCTCCAAGGAGTCTATGGGGAGGACCCCAGGTTAGACTCCTAGCAATAGTGGATAAGGAGTCTGAACTGGCCATCTCTTGTGACCACTTTGGCACCTGAGTTGTCATTTGAGAGTTCACATCAAGCAACTAACTGATTGAGGCAGGCAGATAGAGAGACCCGTAGCCAAACATACAGGAGGAGGAGAAAGAAGTGTAGGAACCAGAGGGGTCACGGATACCATGAAGGCTCACACAATGTACTAACCTGGTTCATAGGGTCTAACAGAGACTGATGCGACAACCAGAGAGCCTGCATGAGACTGAACTAGGCACTCTACAGATGTTCCAGTTGTGTAGCTTGATCCTAACAGTGGGGACAGTAGCTGTCTCTGACTCTTTTACTGGCTTTTGGAAACTGGGTTGCCTTGCCCAGCCTTAATCCATGGGGAGGTGCTCAGTCTTGCTATAACTTGATATGCCAATTTTTATTGATACTTATAGGAGACCTGCCCTTTCCTGAATGGAGACAGGAGAGGAGGAGAGTGGGGTGAGAAGGGAGAGAATGTGAGGGACAGGGACTGGGAGAAGATAATGGGGAGGTGTTGCAGCCAGTATATAAAATAGATAGATGAATAACTTAAAAATTCATAAAAATCTGTGTATTGAAAAGAAATAGTGCCACTCAGTGTAGTTTGTTAAGGTTAAATATTTATTAGAAGATGAAATTTAAAAAAAACTGGGGCTAAAAATGTTAGTAGGTAATTATGTTAATCTATTTTGAAAACAGGATAGTTGACCCATTGGTGAGAGTAAAAACCATTGCTTGGGAAGAGATCGTGGATACCTTGATGAAGATATAATTCATTTTCCTAAAGAGATACCTGGCATCAGGCACTTGACCTTCTGAACCATCCCACCAGACTGAGTCTGACCATAATACTATGAAGCATTGCCAATCACTAGAACCATCAAATTTGTGTGTCATGATCAATCTTGTCACTCATCTTCAATTTTTTCTGATTTTATGCACTTATAAAACAGCTAAAAACAGCATAGACTATGTTCAGACAGTGGGTTATTGTTTCTATAGACACTTTTA
Organism: Dicrostonyx torquatus; assembly: GCA_028555095.1. Classification (NCBI taxonomy): domain Eukaryota; kingdom Metazoa; phylum Chordata; class Mammalia; order Rodentia; family Cricetidae; genus Dicrostonyx; species Dicrostonyx torquatus. The sequence goes on along the minus strand of JAQHUG010000173.1, from coordinate 1,631,561 downwards.
AGAATATTGCTAACTATAAGGAAACACCGAGTATGGTTTTTTAACTATAACCTTAAATCATCTTTCTGTTATAATCAGGCATACAGGTGATCACGTCCAGATATTGCATGCCATTAGCGTGCTTGGTAAATGTGTGCTACCTTCAAAATGTAAGCTGTTTTCTTTATCCCCCAAAAAGCAATCATGCTTACACCATGGATAGAAAGAGAATTTTTTTTTGCCTCTTTGTCACACCATTAAAGTAGCTAACCAGCCATAAATTTTTATCTTCTAGGCCAAGAAATTTTAAATAAAATACTAACATAAATGTGATATTTTTCATGACAAGTGAAAGAAAGGGTCTTTATCCTTTTTATTTGGGGTGCCAGGTACTGGCACAATCCATTAAAAAATGATACCATTTTAATTTTTAAACAGTTTACTACATTAGTCAGTAAAAAGTTTATTTGATGAATATTATTTGTGAAAATATCTGTGCCGTGTGAACACCTGAAAAACAGAAGGGCCTTGAAACTGTGATTGAAGTATTTTCTCACAGTTGATCCAGTGATGCTTTTGTTGAAATAAACCATACATAAATGAAATATCACTTCCTATTAAACGGCAAGTCGATATTTTCAGTCATTGTTTTAGTGAGGACAACAGTGAATCATTTGTTTGAATCTAAGATTCAAACTGTAACAATCTACCTGCCCTAATCACAGGCGTGTGCTTATATTTTACCATGTTGTCTGACTATATGCATTTTATGGTACTTATTTCACAGATGTTAAAGTTTGGAGCTATGTAAGAACAATGATTTGACTTCTCACATTCGTCTTAGTACTTGTACATATATTCATTAATACTCATATTTTAAATTCATCAGACAAAAATATCAATGTATCAGAACATGGCAAGCAAAATAAAAATACCCAGCCTCACCCAGATGTGAACGTCCCTAAACTTGAGATCAAGTGGCTGTGACCATTTCCCAGCAACTTTTCTCTGGCCCTTAACAAATGTCTTTTCTTCCTCATATTCTTATAGACATCAACATTGTCCCTGTATGCTTGTTCTTCAGAGATATCTAAAGGACAAAAAACTTGAGAAATAGACAGGGAGTGCACATGCTGAGTAAGAAAGGAATCCAAAGGTTGAGGAGAACTCCCAAATGGCGAGTTTTAGAGGACTGTACAAACTAGCTCTACAGAGAAATCAACCAGGAGCCAGTGAGAGGCATGTAACCGTTTGGAAGACTTGTCATCACCAGGAGGTAAGAGGGGGACCAGGAGGAGAAACAGACAGCAAACCAGCGTAGGAGACATCATGGAAAGACTGCTCTTCAGGCCTTCCCTATGGCTTGTAGTAGTATTCCCTCACTGCCTTCAAAAGAGAATGTATTCATTTACTTAACCATACCCCAAGACAATTCAGTGCTATCTCTCCCCTAGGCCAGAGTGTGGGTGGAAGTTTCAGTCCTGCCTGGTCCCTCAACCATCATTCCAAAAGAAATGCACAGAGGCTTATATCAATTATAAATGGTTTGGCCTATTAGTTTAGGCTTATTATTAAGTAGCTCTTACAGGTTAAATTAACCTATAATTCTTAGCCACGTGGCTTGGTTACTTGGTTCAGTGAGGCATTCTCATCTTGCTTCCTCTGTGTCTGACTGGTGACTGCCTCTCTGCCTTTTTTCTCCCCAGAATCCTCTTACTCTGGTTGTCTCTCCTATACTTCCTGCCCGGTTACGGCCAGTCAGTGTTCTTTTAAACTAATACGAGTGGCAGAGCTTCACAGTATACAAGAGCGTTATCCCACGGCAACAGAGCTGACCTGAAAACACATAGAGATAGTTTATTAGTACTGACCCTGCCTTATCTGCTAAAATAGCGAATTTAATATTCCAAAGGTGAATCACAGATAGTTCATGATTTCAAAGTATTGAGTATTTATTCCTCGTTATTGATTATTTTCCTTTATGGTACTGTTGATCAAACACTGGGTCTTGAGCACACCAGTCAACTGATCTATTATATATATATTCGCCATGGTGATTCTCTCTCCTGATCTTACTTTCATTGGTCTCTGTCATGTGGTAAACAATGAAAGAATGTCATGATCTATTTGAAAAATATTTTGGAGTTTTCAAGTTCTGTATATTTTTCATTTTACTTGTTTCTATGCTTCAATAAAAATAGTTCCTAAATCTCATACATAAATATATCTTTTTTGGGTGGGTGGGGGTTCAAAGCAAGGTCTCATTATGTAAGTCTGTCTTGAAACTTGCTGTGTATACCAGGATGGCCTCTAACTCAGAAAGATGAGCCTACCTCATAAGCCTCATAGTTTCTTGCTCCAAGAAGGAAGAACCAGGGCACAGTGACAATCTGAACAAAGTAAAACCAAACTCTAACACTGGCAAAGAAGTCAGTGTCCAACGTGTGAGATTCACTCAAGGTAAAGTGGGAGTGTTGTGTGTGGATGGCTGGTTGGCCCTTGTGATTCTTCACTTCTCAGTGTCTCACCTAGATCAGATTTTTGCTAGTAAACAAAATCTTATAGGAACACTAGATTTGACTCTAAAAATCCATTTTTGTAAAACAGTTTCTTCTTTTGATGTTAGACATCATTACTTAATATATCTGCTTTATAAAATCAGGTTTTCATTACTTTATTCACCTCAAGCATCCTTAGCTTACCTTGCTTTTCTCTCATTTTTTGTTAACTGAAAATAGTCTTTTCTCATTCAATATATCCTGATTAAAGTATTTTCCCCTTCCTCTAACCCTTCCAGTCCTCCCCTCATCTTCTCCTCTTTGCATTCACTCCCTTTTAGTCTCTCATTAGAAAAGAACAGACTCCTAAGAGATAACAACCACACATGACAAAATAAAATACAATAAGATGAAGCCAAGACTATCATATCGAAGGGGACACGGCAAGTCTCCCAGGACGAGCAGAGTGCCAAGAGTAGGCACAGGAGTCAGAGATTACTACTGGTTCTCACCGTCAGAAGCCCCATAGCAATATTATGCTAATCTTAGCTTACCTTTTGGCTCCACCTTTCTACTTTTTATGTTTTCATAGTTTTATATTTTTAGATACTAATAACTTATGTTTAAGATTTAGCGGGAACTTTGTAGATTCCATTCAAAGTAAAACCGTGCTGCCATTAAGAACCTGTCGTTCGTTCCTGTGTGTAAAGCTATTCATACAAATCCTGGTAATTCAGGTGTGGCTCTGGCTGTAAATCTCTGTGGTGTGTTTCTGTTCTGATTTAGTGCCTTGCTTAAAATTTACTGCAGCATCCCAGATGGTATTTGAATCTTTGTGGGCTTTGGAATCCTGTGCTCAGCTCTTATAATCTTAGGTTAACATTAATAAAAACGTTGGGCTTTAAATAGTTCTTTAAAATAATGGGAGAAATTTCATTATCATTTCTCAAAATCATAAATTTCGGATAGATTACTTAGCTACCAAATTTAAAGTAAAACATGTTCCCTCTGGACAAAAATCACAAGCCCCATTTGTTGAACATGAGCATAAAAGGGATGCTATATTAGATTTTTACAAATCATTCTAAAGATCTAGTCACAGAAGTTTCTGTTCATCCTTTTACGAGCTTCCCTTATGAAATGCGGTATAGAATTCACAAACACACATTGCTTTTAGTGTCTGTCCTTTGATGTCTATAAAAGACTCTTTCAAAGCTGGAGGTGAGTGCTCCTAATGCGCACAGCAGAACTTGCCGAAGTTATTTGAAGCTATTAGCGATAACCTTTCTCTGCATGTCTTTGGGGGTGGGGAAAAACTGGTACCAACAATACCAGCTAAGCTATAATTAGTGTAACTAACAACTAATATGGGAGAGCAGACTAGAGGTCACCCTTAAGAATTTAGTGGTATTAACAGGTTAAGGTTGTAGGGCGTCCCTATCCCGCAGCTTAATCTGTTGCCTGAGCTGGGGAGATTTGTTGAAGTCATCAGTGCCCTCTAACCCCAAGGTGTTGCTCTCTTGTAATTTATTGGTCACATGCCAAGTTCCTCTTTCCTGCCTAGTGAGATGACTTTGGGAATGGCAAATTCATCTTAAAGTCCTTGTTACAAGTGCCTGCAGATCTTCAGTCCTTCACTGTAGCTGAAAGAGTATATTCTGATTTACTTTAATGTTCTTGTCCTACGCTCCTTACAATGCACTGGAATTGCCATTTTGCTTCGTTATAAAATTTGATGCATTGTTACCGTTTAATGTGCATTATAAGAACAAAATTTAAACGCCAGCTACTAAATCAGGTGGTGTATAAGTGATGTGCTCACAGTAAATATTGCGCTTTTATAAGCCACTTCTTCAGATTTAATCGCTTACCAGTGGCTCGGTTTATGTTTGCCGCCGACTCTAATGCACTTTCGGATTTAGCAGGGCATCCTGTGTTTTCCTGCACCACAGCTGTCCCTCTTCAGTAGCCCGCTTTCTCTCTTCCTCGTTTCACTTTGTGGTCCCAACACGTAAACAAGGGTAACTGTCATAGAACTTCTGTTGTTCCTTTCCTTTCCCATCAAACCCATGCATGTGTGACAGTTTCTTTAATTTCTATCAAGAAAACCTAGAATCTTTTTTTCTTTTGAAGCAATAGGCAACCGCTTTACTCTGCTGATAAAGATTCCAAAGGAAACGTTTTTCTTTTTAACTTTCAGGTTACTACGTTAGTCTTGGGTGTCCACAGTATTTTACTTTAAAGTTTTTGTTTATTTAACTATTGATCCTTTGCTGTCTACAAAGTAAGCGGGACAAGTCTCGATAACTGAACAAACAATCACGGTGACTGTCATCAAGTCATACAACTCCAAATAAAATAATGTTTTTCTTTAGTTATCCTACTTCTCTAGGCATGTGGACATTTGAATATCTTAGGTGCATTAGTTCTCATTTAAATAAAAGAAATGGCCAGGAAAGTAACTGCCTCTACGCTTGAGCAGAATGCTCTCCGTATTTAAACTAGCCATGGGTAGTTTGTGAGTGAATTGTAGTTTGAATTATTATTTTCAGTGTGACCTGTATTAGAAAAAGATTTATATGGCATACAAAAGTAGATTAAGTTTGTTTTATTTCACTTAGAATTAAGCAAATAAAGAAAGTGAGTAATAAAAATATAAATAAAAATAAAAAAATAAAGAAAGTAAGGAAAATGTTAGAGCCCCAGGAATGTCGCTCAAAATAAAAATAAAAATAAAAATAAAAAAATAAAGAAAGTAAGGAAAATGTTAGAGCCCCAGGAATGTCGCTCAGTGGTGGAGCACTTGCATAAGATCCTGATGAGATTTACAGGACTATATAAAAAAGGAAGAGGAGGAGAGTAGGAGTCAGGCATACGTATTATATATGATATATAGTCTGATAGATAGACCGCCACTTAAAGAAAATGCGAAGCCGGGCGGTGGTGGTGGCGCACGCCTTTAATCCCAGCACTCGGGAGGCAGAGGCAGGCGGATCTCTGTGAGTTCGAGACCAGCCTGGTCTACAAGAGCTAGTTCCAGGACAGGCTCCAAAGCTACAGAGAAACCCTGTCTCGAAAAACCAAAAAAAAAAAAAAAAGAAAGAAAGAAAGAAAAGAAAATGCGAGGCAATAGGCAAATGATGTAGTTACAACTTCAAAAACTAAAATACAGAAGCATAATTATAATGCATTTGCAAATACAGCAAATATTTGAAATAAAGTAAAATTTGTAACTTTCAAAAATGTGCCGAGTATTTTGATAGTGCTGACAGTCTGTGCTTCCAGGGCAGTACATGGAAGTGCGGACGAGCGAGTGGAGCTGGAGAAACAAACAGTGCTCTCCCTGAACAGGAGGTCCCTTCGCGTTTTCTTTCAGCATAGAACTTACAAGACATTCTTACTCATTTCTCTCGGTTCTGATTTATTAATGCGCATGTATTCTTGGTAGTGCTGTCTCTTGTTTCTAATACAAGGCAGCTTTTCTGCCCTTGTGGGTGTCATGAAGTCTATAGCTTTTTGTAAGTTTTAATTCCCTACCAAAAGCTCATAGATCTTGTAAGTTTCTTAAATTAGAAAACACACCCAGTTATTTAATATCAGTAATACTTGACATATAAGAAGACAAAATCATCATTAATGTTAATTCCTTCTAATTGTCTCATATATTCTTAGAGTTTCACGCATATACAAATATGCAAATGAATAAAGAGCATTGGCTATTGTATTAATAATTGAAGCTTTTTAGAAATAGAGGGCGGGCCCATGCTATACTTAAAATTCATAGAAACACTGGTCTTTTTTGACATGCTAAGATTTCTTGAGTAAAATGACCAAGGACAGAATTGGAAAGTCTTATTTTCCCTCCTCCACCCTATCATAGGACAGCTGTCCAACATCAAAGCTGAACTAACTTCAAAGCCTAGGACACTTCCTGTTTGCAGCTCTTACTGTAGCGGCCACTTCACCTTGACAGCCGCTCATCCCACAGAGCTGCAGGAAGAGGCTCCTCTCGCGTGCTTCCCACCTTGCCCCATTCCAAACCATCATATTAAAACTGCTTCTGAAATAAGCCAGTCCAGAGAATTAGCACAGTTGTTGAATTTTAGGATTTGCCATTTATTATTTACTCCTTCCAGAATTATGCCTTTTACTACAAGGCTTTGGTGTTTCTGGGCATTAAATGTAATGTTTCTTACTATGTTTGTTTCAAAAATAAAATGTATACATGTATGTAAGATTGTGTGTATACTTTCTACCTACTTAGACATCATGCAGCAACGTGATGAGTGTGGTATTTGGCCCCATGAATCCTGAAGGAAAAGGAGAAAATCCAAAACATAGATAAGTACCTAAGATGTAATAATACTTAGAAGTACATGCTTTTCTGAAATAAAAGAAATAAAAACTCATGATCAGACTTTTCAGGTTGGAATTAAAATATTATACACTATATTTTATATTGTTTTTTAAAACAATAGAATTGTGTTATTTATTCATTGGCAACTTCATGCATGTAAACAATTATATGAACCTCAACTCCCCCTCACACTCCCCTCAGGAACTCCTCCCTGCTGCCTCCACCCCACGCACTCCCAACACATCACCCCCCCCCTTCATTTCTAAGCGTTGTTAGTGCCCCACTGAGTCTATCTCGCATAGCTGGTGAAATGCTCAGTCTTCTCACTGACCTGGTCTTTTGCAGGTAATCGTAGCTGCAGTTGAGTTCATGGTGTAAAGGTCATGCTGTGTGCCAAAGGCGGCATTTCCCAGCATGCCTCACTGTCCTTCAGCTCTTCCAGGCTTTCCATCCTTCTTCTAGTGTCTTCCCTGAGCCTTGAGATAGGAAGTGTTACAGATAACCCAGTTAGGGCTCAGCACTCGATGGAAAATTGTTCTCAGCAATTTGACTAGTTATGAAACTTACATCAACTATTGAACTCTGTCTCTGTCTCTCTCTCTCTCTCTGTCTCTCTCTCTCTCTGTCTTTCTCTCTCTCTCTGTCTTTCTCTCTCTCTCTCTCTCTCTCTCTCTCTCTCTCTCTCTCTCTCTNTCTCTCTCTCTCTCTCTCTCTCTCTCTCTCTCTCTCTCTCTCTCTCTGAAGACAAAGTTCTTCACGTGTGGCTCTTGTCAATTGAAGTCAATCTTTTTTGTTGTTGTTTTAACGGTCCACTTAAATTCTTAAATTTATTTTCCTTGAATTCCCCAGTCCATTTGATGGTAGATATCTGGTACCATTGGGAGAAAGCATCTCTTGAGATCTGTGAGATGGTCTGCACATCTAAAAGTTCAGCTTCCAAAGGAACTCATAAAGGTACTTAATGAGTTAGTTCTTCCTGACCCCAACCAGACATGAAGTTCCAAGTGGATCTGACAACAAAGGCTTCGATTGTACATGATGGAAATTAAACGGGCTCGATAGAGTGATGGAATTGTTTTCAGAAACACAGTGGGCTACATTATAAAGCAGCAAGCTTTCCATTTTTTTGACCATTTTCCATCTTTTATTTTTCTTGGTGCTGGTACTTCAACCAGGGCCTGTTGCTATCACTGAGCAACATCCCAAGCCTACTTTTCAAGACCTTGGTAAGGGAAGTCCATACACTCGATCTGTTAGAGCCAAGAATCTTTGAGATATATATATCTTTCAGTTCCACATTGTATATTTCCTAAAAGATGTGAACAAAAAGTTGATGATTAAGTGATAGGAATGACATGTAGCTATTGACTTCAGTCTAGTCGTTCATTTCATTGTTTTACAACCAAGACTTCTTTTTTTTTTTTTTTTGTTTTTTTTTTTTTTGAGACAGGGTTTCTCTGTAGCTTTGGAGCCTGCGCTGGAACTAGCTCTTATAGACCAGGCTGGTCTCGAACTCACAGAGATCCGCCTGCCTCTGCCTCCCGAGTGCTGGGATTAAAGGCGTGCGCCACACCACCCGGCCAACCAAGACATCTTAAATGGGTGGCCGAGGGATTTGAGAAGGAGAAGGGAAAGTCATGGTGACCTCACTAGATCAAGGGATGCGACAAAATGCTACAGGTGTCTTTTATTAATGGAGACTGCTAAATATAACAACCAAGTCTAAAGTGCCCAGAAAAGCAAGCGTGAGGAAAAGGAGAGAAAGAGCATGTTTTGTTTCAGAGTGGGACTTCATATGAATTTTCAGAAACCAAAGTATTTTCTGTCTGTCTTACATAAGAAAGGGGAACAAATAGATGGGGGGAGGAAGATTTTAAAATTTCAGTTTTCGATGATAAATGGTAATGAACATCTTTAGACGTTTGGTTTTACGTAGGAAACATACTACAAGGAGCAGGAGCCCGGGAACAAGTCAGCCTTTTCCCAGGCAAGAAAGGGAGAATTGTGGGAGGAGAGGATGCAGGAATCGTATTGAGATGTGATGAGAAAGCACACAGAAGGTTTAACACTTGAAAAAAGACTATTTTTGTTCAAAGTAGTAGAAATTTTGTCTGCAGACAGTCTCACAACTGACAGCTCTCCACAGTCACCTTGTGAGACACTGCTAAGTGAAAGAGACGATGACAACAGATGGAGAGGCGTACAGAACGGTGGAACTGACCGGAAATGACCCACATGTGCCTTTGATCAACAGGCGCCTCTGAGCCCCTTATCATGTTAAGTATTGGATAACCATGTGGGTTGTTTTCATGGTTGTTTACAGCTCTGGGTCATCCTTTCGTGCCTTTCTTTATTTGCATACCATTAAATCAGCACTCTACCAAAGAATTCATGTAGATCAAATGTTTCAGTTTGTAGGAGCTGATTGTTTTTTTCCTTTGGACTAAGGACAAGAGCTGAGGTAGAAACATAGGTTAATTTGGGAAAGATGCTTAAATTGATCTTGTTATTTTAAGGCATATAAACGTTTTGGACACTCTCCTGTGTGGGCAAGTATGAAGAGAGGATAGTGTTGCAGAAATGGAATAGCACTTGCAGAAGTCAAGGAAGTCCCTAGCCTATTGGCTTTAAAGAAATGACACAGGAGAGACCATTGACAGGCGTCTAAAGAAGACAGCCAAAGATGAGCAGTGTTGCCTCAACAACATAGCTACATAGGAAGCAAGACAGTGATTTGATTCACTGGGAATAAAGAAATAGAGAACTCTCATCAATGGATGACTTCCTGTGTAGGGGGAGATGCTACCCAGAGCCATTATAAAGGTGAGGAAAAGCTACAATGTGTTAAATTTATATGAACTGTCATTTAACCTAAATTCACTTATACAGTTAGGTCCTTTTCTCAGTAATATAGGATTCCCCATGTAAAAAGGGCAGATCCCTTTTTTTTTTTGCCGTTGGCAGTGTTGTTTCCAATTCCCCAAGACTATATTAAGGCCATACAATTAACTGAAGATTATATATAACTACTGGGATATTTGAAATTTTTTGTGTTGTATGTATACAGGTATGCATGTGTGCGTATGTACACGTTTGTAAAGCTAGAGGTCAGCTAGGGCACGCGTCCTCAGAAGCCAGCCATTTCATTTCTTGAGACAGTGTCTTACAAGGGTTTATGTCAATATGCAATTTAATTAGGACTTTTATGCTCTGGGGTTATTTTCCAAGGGATATTATCCTGGATTTTTTTGAATACCAGACAAGTTCCATTTCACTGACGTGGTCTTAGCAATATTGTAACTATAGTCTATCTTGAAGCAAGATTATGAATGTCACTAAAATGATTATTTCTAGCAATATTAACATCTCCCAATACACAAACATCTTTCCAGTGTTAGTTTCTGATACGGAACATATTCCTATTCTCTCTTTAATGGCACCATTAATCTATGAATTAAATTTGTCTTATGAATGGCACAGCGGTGGTACGTTTGTAGTCGGTGTAGCAGTCCGACTGTTCTGTAGTCATCTGCCTCCAGCGCTGTGCGGTGGTACCTTCTGCTCAGCTGCACATCGTTAATCCATTCACAGATTCTTACCAAAGCAATTGCCAAATGCGTACGTGTAGTTCTCTGAGATTTCTTTGCTTTCTTATTTTCCGCACGTCTTGCCCTTTTAACAATTCCAAAGCCAATATCTCTTTCCTCAGAAAAGGGATGTGGGTTAGGGAGCCACTATGACCACCGTCCCTAGTCCCTTGGCTGAAGTCCGACTTTCTGCTTGTTTGGCCGCACTTGGTTCCACATCGCTGAGCTGAGAAGACCCTGTGCTGATCTGTCGGTCATGATCACTCCTCCTTCATCTCTATATACTTCTGCATATGAGCACCTATGTGCGGCAACAAGAGAATACGCCAAAATGTGCAGTAGATTAGCTATAGCTCTAGATCCTCTGTGGGTGGTTTTTTTTTTCAGTGCTGTATCATAAATTTCACTTGTTAAAAAAAAAGCATAAAGTCTTTAAAACCTAAATGAAGTATGTATCTCAAAGTATTATCATAAGTAGTGTACATTTATACTGACCTAGAGAGTGTATTTAAGCCTTCATTAAGAGACGTAAGAGTTATAAATGGCTGAATATACTGTGCACAAGGAATGAGACTATCACACTTCGAAATAAATTCTATTATGGAATAAGGCAGAACTTCAGTTCTGAATTCATACAATTCATCATATTGTGGGTTTTCCCATTGAAGAGGGCATTTCTCTGTCATAAACTGTGCTGAGTATGAACAGCGGAGTCATTTGAGGTTCATTGAAAATATAGGAGAGCATCCTGTGTCTGGTCCTTTTGTTAGGCCTGGCATATTGATTTTCTTTTACACAGCTTGCAGCACAGAAATGTGATATATAGCTATGGCAAGAAAAGCTAAGCGCACGTGAAGTGTTTGAGTGCTGCTGGGGGAGCAGACACTGCCTGAGCAGACAGCAAGGTTTGACTTCCTCGGGGACTCTCTGTGAGTTAATACATTTGAAACAACATGTTTTGCTATTCTTGCTCCGAATAAATCATTAGCAAAAATTATTTTCTTTTGATCACTCATTTTTGCCTTCAGTTTTTGTATTTTAAGGAAAGTAATAAATATGTATAATCTGAACCAAAGTTCAAAGTCAAATACAGGAACGGTAAAGACACAAAAAATGTTACCTATTATTTTAGCAATATTTTAAATTTCGTTGAACTAATTTTCAGTTTTTATTTGATGTTGCCATTGCTGTTTTTTTTTAAACAGCCTTCAATGTCTAAGCTCTGTGTCTCCTTTAGTGTCGCAGGTAGCAAGATTTCAACCTGACTGCTATGTCATTCTGCACTTAAGTATGGAGCCTGTGGCAGTGCTTGTGTGAAGGAGCTGTGTCTTTCTTCTAACCCTCTCCGTACACCCCCTTCTTGAATATGTCCATTGTGTAGTTGGCTTATGTGGCTTCAGAGTAGACAGGGGGAACTCAGCAGAGTGAGTTCCTGGGGCCCCTTAGACGTGTCAGTGTATTACCTGGTGTGTTCATTGAGTTCTCAGAACCAGATAAATGTGTTCAGTTGTCTCCAAAGTAAAACTGTCTCTTTAAAGCTAGAAAGACTTCATAGTACTTACACTAGGTAGTGTTGTCACTTGTCTTTCGTAAAAATACTCTAAAATATTCTAGTGTCTCTACATAAAGACGTCTTTCCAACAAGATGTGGCGACTTTACTGCATAGTTCATTGGAACGTGTAGAGTGCATTGGGGCGGGCACTGAAGTTTGAGTGGCAGTGTTCATCTACCCGGGTTACTTTTTGTTTGTTTGTTTGTTCGCAAGTTTTTTTTTATAATAAAGTGATCTTATTTTTTAAAATAGCATACATGTTCTCTTCCCTCAAAAATTTATTTGAAAAGAATTTGTTTTCAAATTTTTCTTATTATGCTTTTGTTACTTTTAAACAGGTAGACATCTTAGGAAATTGCATGCCAAATTCATTATAAGGCCGTCTTTTTAAATTACCTGTTAAAAGCATAAAGCATGAGTTGTTTCCATAATAGATGGGATGGGGAGGAGGGGTCGAGCAGAGAAGAAAGTGGCACTGGTTTGTGTTAGGTGACACTGTGCCCTGGTTGTCTAACTTGATTACACAGAGCCCCTGAAGCCCCAGGCAAAGCTGATTTTAGCTATAATCAGCTTCTTAACCTTTGGAGAACCAGCGTAAACACTCCCTGGCAGTGCTAAGTTGTGCTCTGCTGCTCACTGTGGAGTGCAAAGGTAACAGTGCCCAACTGCAGTAACACATGTCATGGCCCAATGTAACAACGTGTCTGGGGATCGCCACAGAACAGCCTGTAGTTGTGGCAAATTTGAAATTAATAACCTAAGGGCGCATTTTCTAAAACATTAGCATAGTTTTCAAATTCTGTTCGTAGGTGATAACGCTGTGCACTTTCAGTTTACTAGCCTGACATTAGCGCTCCTCTGTAAACTCTTAGGAGTTTAGACCTGTACCTGTAATTACAGTTTCCAATTACAGGACTATTTATAGATTTCTTTCATTTTTAGAATAAACAAAGGTGATTGTAATATCCATATAAGTAAAATCTTCTTGGTTCCCTTTTATGGGCAGTGAAATTTCATTAGGGAAGGAGTTGAACTTTCTAGTTAGATGGACCTGCTGTACTTAATATAGGCAAGAGCCTAACTTTTTTTTTTTTTATTAAAACAAGAACGCTTAGTACAGGAGTATGATGTGCCATATGGGAAATTCATATGTAAGATGATTTTTCTGCCTATAGTTGGTGTGAATCTGGTGCGGTGATACAACTACTGGGGTGGAAAACTATAAAGAGTAAATACCATCCTATCCAAAGCTGCAGCTTCAACGCCATAGTTGCTGGAGAAATATAGGCATGCTCTCGTGAGTCCAAGTTGCAGGTGACCAAGAGGACATGTGGAGCTGTAAGCTTTAGTCTTTCCTGGCCGACTTCAGGACTGGCAGACCTACCTGCAATTCCATGTTCTGGGAAGCCTGTGACCAGAAACATCTTAAGTCTCCAGCAGTGCACATATAAGTGAGGAAGGGAGAGTTGAAATTATAGAGTCTGAAATGATGTAGGACAGACCCAGGTCAGTGACTCATATGTCACACACATGCATTATACAGTTTATATTATGCAATGTGGTTTACACTGTGGGTGCAGGGCACTTAGAACCTGGCAGAGAAGAAGCAGTTTTAGACGCTGGACTCCATGGGCCTCTCAGAGCTCTGAGGCATTGGCGAACATTCACGGGTAGTGTGGCTAGCAGCTTTGACCGGACTTGCCAAGGCGATGAAGAAGCTGACCTCATTAGTGAATAACTTCGATTTGTTGATATAAATATCATGTAAAAGGGAAAAGAAGGCTTTGTATGCCTAGTGCTATGGGATAAAAGGAGCCGGATATCAAGCAGCCCGATGTCTTCGAGGCCCTGAGAGACATGTTTGAATTGTTTTCCTGTCTTGAAATCAGGTTGATAGGCTTCTTTTTAGATTATTTGTGTTATATAAACCCCTCACTCCAGCTGTGTGTAGTCACCTTTTCTTCACAGTGCTGTTGTTTTTGTAGCACAAGGTGCATCTGCCCAGCAGCAGTCAGGCGCAGACAGGAAGGGGATGCTGGAGCCTGAGACCACTGCTGCGGGGGGGGGATGGGGTCCAGTTGACCCATGGGTCACCCTTGGAGCTGAGGAATCACTGTCTCTGCACCCTAGAACACACTCACTCATCGTCCATTGCTGTGTGCATGTAACTTCAAAGAACTCATTCTTTTTTGGGTTCTGTATTAGGAGAAATGCTCCCCAGAATTTTATTTTTTTGTTTTTATTTTTTATTAAATTTTAAGGAAAAATTTACATTTACTCCCCTTGTCCCATGCCCTCCCGCTCCCCCACTACCCCACCACCCTCCCCCTGCTTCCTTAAGATGAGGCAGGATACCCTGCCCTGTGGAAAGCCCAAGACCCTCCCCTCTCCATCTCGGCCTAAGAAGGTGTGCATCCATATAGAATAGGTTCCCAAAAAGCCAATACATGCAGAAGAGATAGATAGGTCCCTGTGCCATTATCATTGGCTTCTCAGTCAGTCCCCATTGGCAGCCTCATTCAGAGAGTCCGGTTTGGTCATATGCTCCTTCAGTCCTGGTCCGGCTACCCTAAACAGCTGTTTGTTTTTATATTAAGGGCAATGAAAATCCTACAATGCAACACTTCCAAACTTTGCGCCGTAAAAGCATAACCCAGCCAGCCAAAGTCCCTTCCGAATTAGAATCCATTCAGAATGTCCGCTGTGAGAGCCGGGCACCAGTCTGTTCAAAGATGCCCGGTCCTCTGCACATCTGGGAACTTGATGTACAGATGCCGTCCTCTCCGAGGTCTACATCTGGAAACACAGAGCTAAATCCACATCCCCTCTGCAGCAACTGTTCGGGAATAGTCACACCCATCCGTGCTGTCTTACCTACTTTCTGACTTCTTCAAAACTTTCAGCATTTCTGCAAACTTTTATTGTGTCACCTGTAACACTAATGAAGTGTATTTACGTATATAAGATATACCAATTCTAAGTGTATAATTCATTGATCTTTAGTAAATTATACTTCCAGAGTCACTATCATATTCCACGTTTAGAATATTCCCCTCGCTCCAAAGGTTGTTGAGTCCTCCGTTGTGTTGGTCGCGCTCTGTCCTGCGGCCTTCACCAAGCTGCCCTCGTCATCGGGTTTCCTTTGGTAAAACACCATACACATGCAGGGACTGCAGACATGGGTCAGCTGTTGAGAGCACTGGCTGCTCGTCCAGAGGACCTAGGTTCAGTTCCCAGCACCCACGTGGCAGCTCATAACTCTTTCTGTCTTCAGTTCTGGGGATCTGGTATCCTCACAGAGACAAACATGCAGGCAAGCCACCATTGCACAAGAAATAAAAACAAATCATTTAAAAAACTTTTTTTTTTTGGCTTTTCGAGACAGGTTTTCTCTGTAGCTTTGGAGCCTGTCCTGGAACTAGCTCTTGTAGACCAGGCTGGTCTCGAACTCACAGAGATCCGCCTGCCTCTGCCTCCCGAGTGTTGGGATTAAAGGCGTGTGCCACCACCGCCCGACTTCATTCAAAAATCTTAAGCTATGGGTCTGGAGAGATGGCTCAGAGGTTAAGAACATTGCCTGCTCTTCCAAAGGTCCTGAGTTCAGTTCCCAGCAACCATGTGGTGGCTCAAAACCATCTGTAATGGAGTCTGGTGCCCTCTTCTGGCCTTCAGGCATACACACAGACAGAATATTGTATACATAATAAATAAATATTTTTTAAAAAATCTTAAGCTATGTACATGAAAAAGAAGACGTTTTCAGCTTCTTTTGCTTATAGTAGTGTCCATGAGCTTCCTCAGTGCTGTAGTGTGTATTAATCATCTTCCTTTGGTTACTAAATAGGATCCCAATTGTCAGTATTCTGCATCTTATTATCCACCCAGCAGTTATAGGATATTTGAGCATCTCATCCTCCTGCTGTGAACTTTCACATTCAAGTCAGTGCAGGCCTATGCTTCCGACTCTCTTGGGATGTACACCAGATTAAATTATATTCAGCTTTTTAAGAAGCTACAAGTCATTTTCATAGCAAGCTATATCCCTCTACATTTACATAAAAACCCCTACAGGTTCCCGTGGCCCCACACCTTTGCCAGCAGCTAGTATAGTCCACCTTGTTACCACAGCCACTCTAGTGACGGGCATTGTTATCCCATTGGGGTTTTTAACTTGTATTGTGCCAATAGCAACTTGGGTACTAATTGTACACTCATTTTTCATGAATCATCTATACTTCTTTTGATGAGTTTTTTATTTCTTGGTTGTCTTATTATTGAGATCTAGAAGTTATTTATGTGGTTACAACTTCTTTATGAGGTAGGTAGGGAAAGCGTAACTCTAAATCCTGACTGTCGTACCTTGAGGATAATCTCTCAGGTTTTATTTATTCAGTTCTGATTTTAGGCACTTGCTTGAATTTAATCTTAAATATCTGTCTCCCCATCACAGTACACACACTGTCATCTCTGCGAGATTGTCCTTGGCTTATCTGGCACGATGATCAGAATGATTTTTTTTTTCTTCTCAATTTCACTCAAGCCAAGAAGGCTCTGTGAGTGAAGCCATGTTTTTATGTGTACCCTGCGTTTTTCTTTCCCCGTGTGCTTTTCTGGCCCACGTTGCCAGTATTCAGCTTTCCAGTCCTCTCCCCCACTGGGTTTCTGACTGTTGTGCTTGCCTGCCCCTACTGTACGTCCTCGGACAATCAGGACCAGGGCCTTTTACAGTAGTTTCCCACCCAGCCTCGCTCTAGTTGCTAGTCTTACCACTGAGCGTGGATGTCTGTCCTACTGCACGTCCATCCGGTCTCTGGAACAGCGGCAGTACTGCAGGCTCTCACAAGCCCGTCTTCCCTGGAAGCCGTGTGTGTCCACTGATGGTCGCTGTCCTTACCTGCATCTGGAAGAGGTCCGTCAGCATGCACTTCTCAGCGTCTTGTCTGACTTCTCCAGTGCTGCAGTGGTTGTAGTTGACAATTTTGTCACCTTTCATATTGCTCTAGGGAGATGTTTTTGTTTCTTCACTTGCCATCACTGGGTGTCTAGCCTGGGCTCATTTATGTGTGCTTGAAACTCTTTTTCAGAGCAAAGTAAAGATTAAATAAATCAGAGTAAATAAAAGTAAAATAAATATAAAATATGAATACAAAATCCCTAGCAATCATGTCAGCACCTGTAAGAGATAAATTCCTAGTGTCCCTAGGAATTAAGTGTCTTGGTATGACAGTAGGTTTTACTGTTAGAAAATGAAACTGAAACAAATCACTTTTGGTGATTAGCCATTGTGAGGTACAGCAAGAGATAGGAAAAGTATGTGTGCAACTAAAAAAAAAAAAAAGTCATGGACCATAATATTACCCTGTTTTATTCCGTCTTCTCTCAAAGGCCAGATTTCACAAATTTGTCCAAATTTATACGGGGGGGGGTGCTTCAGAAAATGTGCCGCGATGAAGCTGCGAGACTGAGGGCTTCTTAGGCCCTCCTGTCCAGAGTCGGCAGGCATGCTTACAGCTAGTCGTTACGGTCAGAGCGCGCACTCTCCGTGTCTGACTTTATCTTGGTGCCAGAGCGTGTTCTAGCACCAGGAAGTGTGAGGTAGCAGAGGGAGGTGTTTGGTATGCTGGAACCTACTTTTTTTTTTTTTTCTTAGCTCCTTAGTTCAGGTCAAAAGTGAGTTAAAATATATGCATAAGAAACGACGCCTGTAAACTAAGAAAAACGTTCCAGATAAAGTGTGCCATTTGTTTTATTTAACACACAGATCAAACTGATCGAACTATTTATTATCTCCCATAAAGGAAAAAAACGTAACTGTTTCTGAATAGCTGCAGTGCGGGGAACAGGTTCTCCTTCACGGTTTTGTACGGACAGTACAGGTGACCTCTGAATACTGCAGTCCCCATTGTATCTGTAAGCTAGTAATCCTAATGTAGGAGGTAACCACATGTGTATAACCCTCAGTTAGGGAAGCTAACAAGTATCATTAGAATTCTCTGGTTGATGTCAGCTCTTACTACTCGGTTCTGAGTTATGATTTCTGTTCATTAATCATAATTAGGGCCTCGGCTTTATGACGGGCAGCGTTAACTCAAACGTCTGCTGACGGACAGCGTGCAGAGTCAGCAAGTTTTCCAGAAGAGCCCGAAATATACATGATTAGTTGAAATTTATATAAGAGTTTCCTCCGGGCGATGGTGGCGCACGCCTTTAATCCCAGCACTTGGGAGGCTGAGACAAGTGGATCGCTGTGAGTTCAAAGCCAGCCTCGTCTCCAAAGCCAGTTCCAGGAGAGCCAGGGCTCTCTGTTGTGAGAAACCCTGCTGTGAAAAACCAAATAAATAAATAAATAAATAGAATAATAATAAAAAGAATTTCTATGAGAGCCAGTTGTGATGATACACACCTTTAGTCCCAGCACTTCAGAAGCAGAAGCACATGGAGGTCAGCCAGGTATCACCATGGAGACCTGATCGCTAATCTACATAGTGAGTTCCCAGTCAACCAGGACCACGACTGTGAGACCCGCTCCAAAAAAATTAAAAAATGGAATTGCAACCAACTTGAAATTCAAAACTAGTTGGGGCCCAGTGTGATGGCAGCCTCTGCCTGGTTTTTCATCACGTGTCTCTTGCACGTGACGGATGGATCCCCTGGAAAGCACTGAGGTTGTGTGTTTTACCGGGAAGTTCACTGACCCCAACATCTGTGAACTGCGATTCTGAAGCTTAGGTCTTACGCCTTTCATAGACCAGCCAGGCTCGGGTCTAGGTGCTTCATATGTATCGATTCAGTAAGTTATTGTTTGCGTTTTGCTTTTTAAAGTTTTGATAATTAGGTCAGCCATTGAACCTGTGTAGATCTACTTCACTACTTGAAAATTATAGGCAAAGCAAAGTTATGCCCTCGTTCTTTTCTTCTATTTGGGCCAGAATGATAAAGGTGTTCTTATGAGAATATCCGTAAGTACCCAGGTGACTGGATACTGTCCACTTCAACGAGTACAGCCTGATCAGCACACTGAATTGAGCTGTTACGAATTTTTAGAAAGGGTATCTATGATTTTACCCAATTTTTAATTTCAACAGAAAAATTGGGTTTACTCATATCTCTCTTCCACCAAATTATAATAAAATCAGAAAGCATTCTGGTGATTTTTTTTTTTTAACCACAGCAAAATTTACATGGCATCGACTATGCCACTGTAACTACTTCCAGTGCATTCAGAACGTTGTCCAAACATTGTCACTGCTTAATTTCAGAACTTTTCTATAACTCCTAAAAGCAGTCCCCTAGTCCTTTACGGTCACTCTAGCCGTTTTCTTTTATTTCCAGCACTTGGCACCTAGTGACTGACTTTCTGTCCCTGTGCATGTACCAGAGTGACATTCTGTGGCCGTGGAAGCGTGTCGTCTTTGCTCTTCTGCCTGGCTTCTTTCCCCTGGCGTATTCTCACGGCTTTCCCATGTTGCAGCATGTGTCAGTTGTTCATTATTTCTGTGTCGAATAATAATGCATTGTGTGAATATACCACATTCAGCATTCTTTTTTAATATTTATTTATTTATCATATATATACAATATTCTGTCTGTGTGTATGCCTGCAGGCCAGAAGAGGGCACCAGACCTCATTACAGATGGTTGTGAGCCACCATGTGGCTGCTGGGAACTGAACTCAGGACCTCTGGAAGAGCAGGCAATGCTCTTAACCTCTGAGCCATCTCTCCAGCCCCCCACCTTCGGCATTCTTAAACCGAAAGACATTTAGATTGTCTTGTGTTTTTATTGTTATAGATTACATGAATATTCATATTTAGGTTTTTGTTTAAACTATATTTGTTTTTCTTTTCAGAAGGAATTGTTGTCATATAACATTTCCAAATGTAAGCTTTTGAGGAATCCACAAAGTATTTTCCTGGACACATTCTCATCAAAATTTTTAAGACCAATACGTGGGGGGAAAATGATACTTTAAGTTAAGCACTTCCAGACTCATCTACACGCAGAATCCGACAAGTGGCTATGAATAAGGACCTGACCTCGGCTTCACAGTGGACCCAGTTCACAGTTCTCTGTTATTCTCTGAACTCTGACCTGTATTTGCTTAATCAGAGAGTAAGGGAGGGGCAGCTAGTGGTTAGAATTTGACACAAGACATCTTCACACACATACTTGCACGCACACACGCGCGCGCGCGCGCGTACACACACACACACACACACAAGCACTATTTTTCTAAATTTTGCCTTCATTTGAACGGGACAAGTGCTTTACCCTACAATTTACAAGCATGATACCAGGAAATGTCAGACCCTGATCTGATGTATCTTAAAATAGTTATAAATTACGGAGGTATCTTCCAAGTTCTCAATAACTGTGTTTTAGATTTGCTAGTGTATTTTTGAAAAGATCAACAAATCTCCGTTAGGACCTGTTCCAATATGCTTCTCAACAATTGCCAGCCCTTTTGTTTAAAATGTTTATATGGTTAAAATATCTATGAAGTTTGTAAATTTCATGAGAAATTAAAATATTAGACTTTCTAAGATACAAGAAAATTTTAGCCTATATGTTTTATGCTTTAAGATTTCAGACCATGATTAGTACCCCATGAAGCTAAAATATTCTGTAGCTGGAGTGAGGCCAAGTCTACTACCAGCATGTATTTAACTCACATTGTATGCATTCAAGTTCTGACATTTGAATGGTCTTTTCCTTCATCTGAATTCATTCTGACTTAAGGAAAAGTAATATTTAACATTAAAAGCTTCTTTTCTCTATTTAGTACAGACTTCTAGGAATTCAGCCAAAGAACACATTGTTCTCTGTGTATGAAGGCTTGGTCTGACCTCTTCTCCCTGGTGTGTCATCTCAAAGCAAGCCCAGAATGGGGGTACTTGATGAGAAAAGGTGGTGAGCATATGTCAGTGTCCGCCAAAAGCCACAGATAGTGGGTAGCCACACAGTACCTAAAGACTGTGGTAGCGGGTGTCCATTGTGCTGGAACGCCCAGAGCAGAGACATGGGATACTGCCAGGTGCATGTGTCTTGGACCACATGCTGTACCTCTCCTCACACCTTTATCTTCACCTCCAGACCTGACAACAGGACAGTCACTTGATCTTGCTAGGTCATAGCATCATCTTCTTCACGTCTCTGCAAGCCAGTGCTAGAAATCTCCAGACCATCCCTAAGGTACCAAGCAGTCAAAATGCTCCAGGCCCAGGACAGATGTCAGCGTTTCCAGGCTCCTCTTAACTGTTCCTATCCTGCTTCAGCCCCAGCTCCACTCCCATAGGAGCAGCAATCAGAGGAGAAGATGTTGGTATCTTTCCTGCTGTCGGTTTGAGAAAGGTCTTTAAAGGACTGGAGAGACAAATGGCTTAGGGGTGAAGAGCTGTTCTTCTAGTGGCCCTGAGTTTTAATGTCAGCATAAATGTCTTTCAACTGGACAGAGCAGACAATCTAGAATTATCCTGTTACCTTCTGAACAGGAAGACCTCCCAGAGAGGCCTAACACTGCCCTGCAAGCATTGGCTCCAGGCCCTTCAGTCTCAAAGTTCTTGTAAAAACTAAACTCAGTATGATCCCTCCAAACAGTCTCATCCCCACCATCACAGTGGCCCCAGCCCAGGCAGCAACAAGACCCCCAATTTTTATTAAAAATAGATTTTGTTTATAATACAATATATTCTGATCAC
>JAQHUG010000173.1:1590193-1601407 GCA_028555095.1 Dicrostonyx torquatus | reverse complement strand
CTGAGTACTGTGTGACACAGTCTGTACTGTGTACTGAGTGACACAGTCACTCAGTCTGAGAATTTGGTAGAAGTACGAACTAGTGGCTGCCCTGCTTCTCTGATCTTTCAGCTTTCACCCTCTAATATCTATCTGACTTTGGGTTTTTATTATTAGGACCAATTAGAAAACGTGCTACATTCACCGTATTCATTCTGACCAGCCTTAGCTTTAATCATTGTAACTAGCATTGCCCTAAATGCAGTTGGTGAAATCACTTTGCCTATTGTACTCCGTATTTACACCTGCATCTGACTTTCCTCCAACAGTCTTTGTGATGTGTTCATCAGTTAAACTGTGAGAGCATTCTGTCTTGATGGATCTGGCCTTCAGACTTACTCAGAAATCTTTACTGTTACCTAGTGTTGGGGACATCACACCTGAAAACAACCAAGGATGTAGTAGATAAATGCATGTAATTTATATAAAATTTTACACACAGGTTTTGCTGAATCATTCAGTGACTTTCAGCTGTGGATATTATTGGGAAAGTAGCGACGATCTTTAAAATGATAGGGTTCTAATTCCCTGGCCAGCTCTTCTACATTTTCTTGTATAATTGCTCTTCTTATGTTTATGTCTTTCTTTACAAGCATTCCAGTTGAAATTGTGTCACTTACCATTGTCAGACATCATTATTCCCTCAACAGTAAGAGCTGGTGGGATATCCAGATGGAATTCTAGTTATTTAGTCAAGGAGTTGGACATGGTAACAGGGCAATCATCAATTCCTGGGTGTCTTTTAAACAAAGCTCTGTGAGCTTCCGTAACCCACTCTTACACTCACACCCACAGATCCTTCCGCTTTCACTTCTCTACTCATTTTATCAAGATCGTTGATGCCATTTCTATTTGGAATATTCACTACCTGGAAACTCACTGGTACATTGAAATAAGTCGGAAACTTGTTGCATTGTGTAGAATATCCCTGTGGTCTGATGCAGCACTAACTAAGCTGCCATCCCCGTGTGAAGACAGCTCTGGAGACAGAGTGGAGACTCCGGAAAATATGGATTTTAAAACCTCCTTTGTAGAAGCTGAGCATTAGCTGAAGTCTGTGTCATCCACTAGACAATTGTCAAGAAAGTAATTCTTTATTTTTGAAGACTGTCAGGATGGGGAAAGAAAGACCTCCAAAGAGTTGTCTTTTTCCAGTCTTTGTACATCAATGGTTGGTGTGAGTGTGACGTCAAAAACTCATACAGGTGGCTGGATTTAGTTGTTAGTCAAAAAGACTTTCTACATTCAATGCCATGCTGATAAACGCTGCTAGAATCGATCTTCTGCGCTGGTCTGTTATCACAGATGCAGGAATGTGAAGACAGAGAGCAGCAGCTCGGGAGCCATCCTGACTGAGCTGGTGTACTCCCCCTGCCTCTGTGGATAGCCTGCCTAACCTCACTTCCCTTCACCAAGATGTCAGGAGGATTCAGTACATGTATAGCATATATTATTTTGTTCTCCGTGCAGTTTGTTCTGATATCCATTCATGGAAATGAAAGATTAACTTCTGGTCATGTTCCTTCTATCGTTCTGTCTCCTGTGGTCTGGAAGAGCCTTTCCCGTTCTCCGCTCTGCGTCCCCCTGTGCCACTCCCACCATAGTATACCATATACTGTTGTCTCTCCTGCCCCATTAACTGTAAGCTTCCTGGGGTTCAAACTTTATTTATTGTCATAACTGCTTCCATAGCTGGCTCACTTTGTGTTCGATAAAAGTTTATTGGAGACCCAGATGTGCTGGTGCCTGTCATTAATCCCAAATACTCAGGAGACTGGGGAGGAAGAATTTCAGTTCAAAGCCACCTCGGGCCACCAGAGACAAAATCACAGAAGAAATTGAGTGAATGTTAAATAGGCCATAATAAAAAGCCACAAGTGTTACTTAATATGTATAAATTTTATTTTATTATATGACTTTCCTGATATAAGCAGATGCTGCCTTCAATGGATGATTAGTTTTAGCTTCCTTTCACTGATACTCATCTACAACATCTTGCCTTTTGGGTCCTTCACATCTTTATTCAAATGCCACCTTCTCGGTTATTCCTATCCAGACTTCCTTTTCTCTTTTTTATTATTGAAAATAATCTTATATAATATATACTGATTACAGTTTTCCTTTCCTCATCTCCTCCCAGATACTCCTCACCCACTTCCATCAAATTCCTCCTTCTCTGTCTCTGTCTCTGTCTCTGTCTCTGTCTCTCTCTCTCTCTCTCTCTTTCTCTCTCTCTCTCTCTCTCTCACACACACACACACACAGAGGCAAATTTAAAAAACCAGAGTTTTGTTGTTTTATCTCCTGCAGAAAACCAGAAAATGGAAAGAAGGCTAAGCTCTTGAAAATCTCTCTCTCTCTCTCTCTCTCTAACATAAATTATTTTGTGATGATTTTGAAAGTGAAACAGTTGGAGTCAAGGCTGGAGAGAGCTAAGGCTGTCAGACCGACTTCAAAGAGAGATTTTCGTGGTCCAAGCTACTTGTAAGTGTTCATGACATCCTTGTCCATGCCAAGGCTCGGGCTCATGTTCTTCTGCAGTGTTACATTTATCGAGTGCTGATAGGAAACCACAGTGACCTTAATGACTCCAGAACAGAAGTTCTCACCTCTTGTGTGTTGCTGAGTTGTCTGAACTCAGCTAGTCGGGTCTTGCCTAGGATCCCTAGTCATCTCAAAATGTACTGCCCTCCACATCCAGGACAGCTCATGCACGTGGCTGGCAGTTCCTGCTCGCTCTCAACTTGAAATTCCTCTGAGGCGTTCTACTGTGGTGCTCCACATGACGTCTCTATATTGGGTTTCCCTTCGTGGGCCTAGGAAGATGTAAGTATTTTGAGAATGCCCGAGGGAAGCTACATAACTCATGACATAGAATCCAAAGCCATCAACAGCATTTCCACCTTATCCTGTGTTTAAAAAGTTATGAAATAGCTACTCAAGATAAGAAAATCAGCAATAGATATTGCTCCAGCCCTAAACAAGTCCCTTAAACCAAGAAACATGGCCAGTGAGGGAACCGGAAGTACAAACAGGAAGATAGAGAGAAGGGTTGTGAAAGGCCCTTTCCTAGACTCCTAGATAATTGCCGTAATGCTTAGCTGACACCACCTGAAGTTAGTGATGACACTGGGCCCACTTAAGGCCAGCCCCATCAACAGTCAGTCAGAACAAGGGTTCTTGGGCCCTACCCTTTTCTTCTGAACTACTGGTTGTGGGTAGATCTGAAAGGAGAATCACTGGCTTTTGTTATGTATCTGCTGTTGTTCCGATCACCAGGCTCCTTCCAAAAGCGCCAAGCACATAAATGATGCTGACTGACACAGATTAAGGCACAGACACAATGCCAACTTTACACCAACAGCAAAGGGGCTGTGGCATCTTCTCCACGATCAGGAGAGCTGCTGAGGTCAGTTGTTGCTGGTTAAGTTTTGCTCTTATTGTCCATTACTCTTCAGGCTCTTGGGGGGCCTGCCACCCAGCTCCCAAATAATCAAACACAGAGAGGCTTATTACTTATAAATGCCTGGCTTTAGCTTGACTTGTTTCTAACCAGTTTTTCTTATCTTAAATTATGTCTTTATATATAAGATATATATATATATCATTGCCTCTGGATTTTGATCTTTTTCTTACTTCTGTAATCTTACTTTCACTGTTACCCTGTGGCTGGCTGTGTAGCTAGTGGCTAATCCCTGACGTCCTCTCTCCTTGTTCTCTCTGCCTACCAGCCTCACCTATCCCTTTCTCCTGCCCCACTATTGGCTGTTCAGCTCTTTATGAGCCCATCAGGTGTTTTAGACAGACAGAGAATCACAGCTTCACAGAGATAAACAAACGCAACCTAAAAGAATGCAACACATCTTTGCATCGTTAAAGAAAATGTTCCACAAATAAACGAATGTACCACATCTTAAAGTAATATTCTACAACAGGCAGGTGTGTGGCAGGGGAGTCCCTGCATGGAGGCTCTGAGAGGCTATTGTGTGGAGCTGTGAGAGGGAAGCCTGGATGGGGCTGGAGAGGCCGGGGCCAAGAGATGCCTGCCAGAGAGAGCCGTAGCTAGGCAGCGGGGAGAGGAGTGTGCTGCAGGCGGCAGGGCCGGAATGGACTCCTAACCTTCTGAAATCAGGCTCGGAGCTACAGCCTGGGAAGTTCTCCAGCTGGGTTTGCGTGCAGTCTTCCTCACTCTGTCCACTCCCTTCCTTTTAGGATGGTGTTGACATTGTGTGCTGGAAGTAAGTCATTTGCTTTTTTTCATTTCATCTGGGGCTGCAATTAAGAAATTGTCTGAATCTCACAAAGACTTTGGATTTTGCTCTCTTAAATAGTATTGAGTCTGTAAACATTTAAAATTGGACTAAATACATTTTGCGTTACGATATGGCCACCAATCTATAGGGTGTAGGAAGAGGAACATGACAGTTCAAATGAGAATGGGTCCCACAGGCTCATATATGTGAATATGGCTCCCAGAAGTTGGATCTGTCTGCACAGGGTTAGGAAGTGTGACCTTGTCAAAGGCGTGTCACTGCAGGTAGACTTTGAAGTTTCAAAAGACTAGCACCATCTCTCCTCCCTCCTTTTCTCTCTCCCCCCTGCTTTCTACCTGCTGATCGAGACGCGGCTCTCCTGCCACCATGCCTTTGCTTTGCCATCATAAACTCTAAAAGAATAAGCCCAAATTAAACATTTTCTTCCATGAGTCATCTTGGTCATGAACTTCAGCAATAGAAAAGTCACTAAGACAATTAGCCGAACCCGCCAGCTACAGGTTCAGTGAGAAGCCCTGCCTCAAGAAGTAAAGCGGAGAGGAACTGGGCAAGATGCCTCCTGTCACCCTGTGACCTCCACATGCACACACACGCTTCTATCTGAGACCTTTTCCCTTGGAGGGAATACGTGTCTTATCCTGTAAACCCCGTCAAAAATCCATGGCTGAGGCGGTCGTGGACCAAAGGGAATCTCACTGCTGTGGCTCAGCTAAGTTGGCATGGCACCTAACTGAAGTTTAGATATATGTAGTCATGACATCTCTGAGGACTTGTGTTGCATCCCTGGCCTTGCAAACAGCAATGGGGGGTCGGGGCAGGTGAAGTATGACTTTACATTTCTTAGTGGGCATTGGCTAGATTTGATAAGGGACTGGATTAAAGAATGACTGATTATAAAGGTAATGGAGAAATTCTCATAAATGTTTTTGTTGTACTGTCTATAAAATAAATTTCAGAAAGTTTCCAGGGTTGGCACGTACATAGTGCTCACGTCTGTGGCCGTATTGCTCTGTGAGTGTGGGTGCTCATACAGCAGATGCTGCTGCTTCGATCTTCACTGGCCTGCAGAGAAACCCTCAATTAAATCCATATTACTGGACAAGAAAAGAGGTCAAGTACATTTTATGTAATTATTGGCCTGTTACATTTTTTAAATTTTATTTATTTATTTTACACATTTTGCCTGCATGTGTCTGTGCACCACATGTATGATTAGACAGCTGTGAGCTGCCATGTGGGTGCTGGGCATTGAACCCGGGTCCTCTGGAAGTCTCTTGGCCGTTATATTCATTTTGCAAATTGCCAAATCTTTGACTTTCTGCTATGTCTGTCATTTCCCTCTGGAGTCATAAGAGTCCTTTATGAACAGTGGCTGATGATCTGTATGATAGGTGATGAGTATTTGCCACTTGCTTTTATGGTTTTACATCAGTATCCTAATTCCAAAAGAGTTACTTAGTATTCCATGGACCATGGCTAAGATGCAGTGATGAACTTCTTGTGGTGGTCACAGTCTGTCTATCCGTAGGGGACAAGCTCCTAAGTAGACTCTACGGCACGGCCAGCAAGAAAACACAATGTGATTTCAGACCATGGACTCCAAACTGTTAATTGAGAAGTGAAAACATAAGAGGAAAGTAGAGGGGGGAAAAGTGTTAAATGCCCTAAAAACCCTATAAGGCTTTCTTTACAGGTAAGAAAAGGGAAATATGTATGTTAGATGCTTAAAGGTATAGGGGCTGGGCTGGAGAGATGGCTCAGTGGTTAAGAGCACTGCCTGCTCTTCCAAAGGTCCTGAGTTCAATTCCCAGCAACCACATGGTGGCTCACAACCATCTGTAATGAGGTCTGGTGCCCTCTTCTGGCCTGCAGGTATACACACAGACAGAATATTGTATACATAATAAATAAATAAGTATTTTAAAAAGGTATAGGGGCTGTCAAACTAGAAGAGTCTGGATTTCCATATTCGGGAGAGTACTCCAGTATACAGAACAGAACTTCAAGTCTGGATGGTTGGAGTCGAATGGAGGAAAAAGAGAACTGGAAATTAAAGATTGTGAAGGTCTGAACAGTAGCCGAGATTCTTCATTTGGCTGACAAGAGCCCTACCCCTGGAGGATGGCTGCAATTCGGCCAGAACATCTGTAGTCTCCCGCCTACACTCTGACCACTCTCATTCCCCCCAAGAGACTTCTCCACGGTTGCTAAAGAACAGAAAACGTTTGTTAGAGCTCATACAGTCAGACCATTATCCTAAAACTACTGCTGGCAAAATACTCATGTTTGCAGTTTTTATATGGAAATAGCAACTAACAGTGTTCACGTCTGACATGTTAATGTACCCAATTCATTATAATTATTATCTTCAGATGGCCTTTATGAGTTTTTAATTGTTAATTGGTATTCCTTTCAACTTTTGTGTATGTGTGTGTACATGTATGTATGTCCACATGTGGACACATGTGGAGGCCAGAGGTTCGTATTGGGGGTCTTCTATTATCCCTTTACCTTGTCCTTAAGGCAGGGCCTCTCATTGGACCTGGAGTCTGTTGATTTGGTTAGGCCGGCTGGCCGGCTACCTACAGGGATCAGCCTTCCTTGGCACTCACTTCCCCAGCACTGGTATTCCAAAGCTCCACACCTAGGCTTTGCTTTTGTCTTCACAATGAGACAGTTAAGGAAAGTATAACTCTGTTGCTGCTACTTTAGCCATTGACTGTGGTGTACATGTTAGAATTTAATCTATAACAGCACTGCAAGAAACATAAATGTCGCCAATTGACTCTCAAAGTCGCTAAATAATATGAAGATTTTATTATTTGCCCATTTTAAAAATTATGTGTTGGTTTGGTTTTAATTTTGTTTTGTATCATATTTTTAGTATAAATGAACCAAAACTCTCTGCTAAGGCACTACCAAAATCAACAAGCAAATTTAAAAAAAAAAAAAAAACAACTCAGCCAAAATAACTGAATTTTGTCTCTTAAAATTATTGTTTGGGCCAGTCAGTGGTGGTGCACGCCTTTAATCCCAGCACTCGGGAGGCAAAGGCAGGCAGATCTCTGTGAGTTCAAGGCCAGCCTGGTCTACAAGAGCTAGTTCCAGGACAGGCTCCAAAGCCACAGGTTAACCCTGTCTCGGAAAAAATACTGTTTGGGGGCTTGGGAGATGGCTCAGTGGCTAAGAGCAGTGCTGCTCTTTCAGAAGACCCGGGTTCAATTCCCAGCACCCACATGGCAGCTCATAACTGTCTGTAACTCCTGTACCAGGGGATGCGACATCCTCTTGCAGACATACATGCAGACAAAACACCAATGTCCATAAAAAATAAATTATTAAAAATTACTATTTATCTGAATCCTTCCAAAATACGCGCTAATGGTAGTCAAACATTGCGTATGCAAGTGACAACTGCTCTCCACTGGCCCAGCCCGTCACAGCATGCTGTCAGGGAGCTTGTGCTGTGTGCCTAAGACAAGAAGACGCTGATATTGGTATGACAGCTAATGAACAATCACTGCTCCCAAAAGGAAAGATTTTTGTGGACTCCCTCCTAGTAAGTATCGGAAGGCAGCTCTGCTGTGGCATGGAGAGGGGAGGAGACAGTCAGAACGGGCAGCTCAGCAGTAGTGCAAACAGGATGTGAGCAGTGCACGTCTGACTCTGACAGCAGCTCGCCGCTCGAGCACTGTCCCAGATCTCGTTTCCTCTGAGAGCCCATGCGGGGGCGATTCACTGTCTTGTAAGCGTTTGCTGTCTACTGTGTATCAGCCACAGTCCCAACCCTGAGTTGCCGTGATGGGGACTGACTGTCTGCTCCATGGCTCTTGATTCCCATGGCCTCTACTAGGGATATTTTGAAGCATATTAAAACAGGAATTACCCAGAAAAGCAGTAGGAATCGCAAGAACTGTTAACTTTTTGGCCAGAATGCATGTCTCAAAAAAACGCCGCATGCCCGGCGGTGATGGCGCACGCCTTTAATCCCAGCACTCGGGAGGCAGAGGCAGGCGGATCTCTGTGAGTTCGAGGCCAGCCTGGTCTACAAGAGCTATTTCCAGGACAGGCTCCAAAGCGACAGAGAAACCCTGTCTCGAAAAAAAAAATTCATTTTGTAATTACAATGTGCATTAACACATTAAAGGCTTATACCAGAGAAATCCACAATTTTACAAGACATTTACGTATCAAAGTCTCTGTTCACTACGTGCCAATCACCTTCAGCAAGCTCCCCAAATGTAAGTGTGAAATTTGATCTTATCAGTCTCCTGGTGGTGGCGGGAGTAAAGGAACATCTGAAATCCCCCTTTTTTTCCCCTCCAGAAAGAAATAAGGAAATCACATAATTGACTTGCCTTCCTTCCAGGTAATCTGAGACTGAATGTCATCCTCAATTTTATTTTGTGTGTGGAGCAGGTGTTTTGCCTGCACGCATGTCTGTGCATACCATGCATGCAATTCCGGTGGAGGTCAGAAGAGGGCGTCCGATCCCTTGGGACTGGAGTTGACAGATGGTTGTGAACGGCCAAATGGGTGTTGCAGTTTGAACCCTGGTCCTCTAGGAGGAGCAACCAGCGTTCTTTGCAGCTGAGCCATTAGTCTAGCCACCAGGCTACCTGTGCTTTTGACAGCTCCCAGTCGAATTAGGTAGTGCATTCAAGTTGTTGCCAGTTTTCTCTCCTTTACTAGACCATAAATACCCCCAAACTAATATTAGCTCATTTTAGAGTCTTTATGATCTCTCCGCCTGACTGATACTAGATTATGGAAGAATATTTCTTAAACTGGACAAACTTACAAACTAGAGAGCCGGTGCCTGTTGTCGCACAGAAAGGTGGTAGGTAGCGGGAATGCACTGAAGGGAAACAAAGTGTAGCGGGATGTTTGAAACTTTAGGTGTGGGAATGCCAAAAACTTTGGAGATGGAACCCTTGCGTGATTTTAAAGACAACTAACTCGGGCTGGAGAGATGGCTCAGCGGTTAAGAGCACTGACTGCTCTTCCAGATGGACCTGGGTTCATTTCCCAGCACCCACATGGCAGCTCACAACTGTCTGAAGATCCAGTTCCAAGGAGATCTGACACCTTCACCCCAATGCACATAAAATAAAGTTAAATAAATCATTAAAAATACTTAAAAAAAAAGACAACTAACTCTAGGCAGCTCTACAGAGTCGACATGACTTTCCGACTCTGGGAAGGTATTTCTTCATCCCAGTTCCAGCTCCAAACACTGGGGAATCTCCATGTTTTACAACATTTCATCAAAATTGACTAAATGTGATTTCTTTGACACTGGGAATAGTCTAATGAGGAACCACATTTAAATACAAGAGCTAAGTATTTCTTTAATTTATACTTGTGTAATATTCGCGAACTTGACTTCCTTTTCTTGTTTCCTCCTCTGTCTGGCCGATGAGCGTGATGAAATCTCGAACCCCGGCAGCCGTGTGCTTTTATATAATATTAGGCCTGGCACTGAGACCCGTAAGATGAGAGGCTCGAGTTCTCAGAGGATCATAAAGGCTTTGCTTTTAAGGACTGTTAAAATTCACCTTCTGTGAGATCTCAGCTTTGGGATTTTTCTGACATTTCAAGGCTTAAATTGGAAAGTGTAGAATCTCTATGAATACAACATTACCACCCGCCCAAAAAAGTCAAGAAATGCAAAAGGTTAGATTCCTACTAAGGCCTTTCCCACATTATGCTCTAAATTGAGTTATGTGTGTTACATATGTAATCAGGAATACTTGATGTGAAATAGTTTGAATTATGACATATTAAGTTTCTCTCTGAATTTTGGAGAATAAAACCACGTATGTAAATCATTCAATAGCACATTTTTTTGCATGTGCCCTTAAGGCTTTTTTATGTTTTCTTCACATGGTCCCTCATTTACAACTTTATCTCGCTGTGGACGAACCATATGGGAAATCCACTATTTTAAACTTCAGCTATTTTTGTGGTGTTACTGCATAAGAAAATGCCGTGAGGGTAGAGAAATCATATACTTTTTAACCAGATTATACAAATAAAAACTAATTTTTCTGACGGTCACTTATTGTTTCAGTTCAAGGTACATAAGTTTAATCCCTAAATATTTCTGGAAAGCTCTGACTGCCGGGACCAAGCAGAATGGAAGACAGGAAGGGAGAAGCAGCACAGACCTGGCTGTTCTGGGTCTGCTGAAGACTTCAAGTGTGCGTGATTTACATGAGACGAGACGTAGAAATGAAAGGATAGACTTCACTGGGATTTTTTTTTTTTTGCTTGCTTGCTTTAAAAATAGGGTATTTCTCTCCTGCAGCAGCATCTCACATCTCATATATATGTGCATATTTAGCTTTCAGTCCCAAGAACACTAATTATAATTTTAAATTATCAATAAGATACAGGCTTGTACAGTAGATGTTGAATTTCTTATCTCTTATAAGATTCCCTGTCTAAAGAAAGAAGCTACTTTATGTCTTTATTTTCATTTTTTAGGATTCTTATGAACTTTATACTCATTTGTATTTCACCCTTTAAAGATGAAGACGGTACCTTGAATTTTGTGTGCTAAAAAGCATATTACTGAAAGTGGTATTTCTGAAAACAGTTTCTGCACATGGCAGAGCGGATGGGAAACTGACACGGGGGCCTTTGGTTCCGGCTGGACCACCTGGAAGTGTCTCTTTGTAGGCCGTCTTGGTCGTACCATACTTGCAAAATGGCTTCTGTAGGTTTGTTAGCTTGCTCAGGACTATTGATCAAAAAAAAAAAAAAAAAAAAAACCTTCTCCACACTGCACTCAGGGCTGTTTGGGGTTTGTTGTCTGTGTTTGTCATGGTTATCTTTGAAATGCTTCTACCTGCTGTGACTTCTGTGGCCTCCAGCAAATAATTGCCCGATAGTAGTT
>JAQHUG010000173.1:1556955-1567143 GCA_028555095.1 Dicrostonyx torquatus | reverse complement strand
CTTTAATCCCAGCACTCGGGAGGCAGAGGCAGAGGCAGGCGGATCTCTGTGAGTTCGAGACCAGCCTGGTCTACAAGAGCTAGTTCCAGGACAGGCTCCAAAGCCACAGAGAAACCCTGTCTCGAAAAAAAAAGAAGAAGAAGAAGAAGCCCAGCTCACCATCCAGAGACACGCGAGTCCTGTCTAGCATGGGCCATAGCCACTTTCTTAACTACAGTCTAGAAAACATGAGAATCTGCCTTAAGACAGGGCACATGCGAGCAAATCTGGGTTCTGATGTTCTTAGTAGGAGCCTAGACAACAACAAATGGTGCTTTCAAGGCTGCCACGTGCTTTCTGCTCTACGGTGTCTTTAAACTACAGGTGCAGGTTTTGGTTAACATCTCTCTACCGAAACAGAATCATCTTAAGTATTTTTAAGATATTTTCTGTTTGCTGGCAAATGCATGTGAAGGAAAAATCAATGGTGATTGATCTTGCATAAAGTCAGGAGTTGTAACGGAACTTTCTCACCATCTCCCTCGCTAGTGCAGCCGAGTAGGCTCTTAATGTTGGTCGTGTCAAGCAAACTGTATCCCAGGTTTCTCGTTCTTGTACTGCCTCTCACACAGTGGACACCTACAATTCTTGAAGAAGCACACAGGGTGGGGAGCATGCTGCCTTTGACCGTGCTCTGAGAGCGGCTGCCCCCAAATGGTCCGTGTGTTCCTTCCCTCTGCGGAGAAAGCGGAGAGTTCGCTTCTCTCTGCTCACACATCCGTCCCGTCCCAGTGTGTTCCCTCAGAGGTACGGAAGTCACGTTCTTCCATGGCCGCAGTTCCTACTCTCTGAGGCGTGACGTGTGTGAGGCACCTAGCGCATGGTGAGGTGGGAGGACAGCATGGAAACATTAAAAAGACGTGGATGACCCTGAGGAAGCTTTACCCAGCGGTTGTTAGTGCACACAAGGGCCCAGAATCGGGCTCTTAGGTATGAGTGAAGCTACCTCTTCCTTCCAGACTTCAGAGCTCGCTCTGCCATTTGTTTAGAGGAAGAAAAGAAAGATATGGAGTGTTTTAAATGTATTTAAGTGTTAAGAGATATAGAAATCAAAATAATAGAACAGTGCCCATTTCTTCTTACTACTTTTAAATAAAAAGAAAACAATGAATAAATCTGAATAATACTTGATCCTTAAGGTTATATCTATGGGATAGGAGCGGTTCTTCTTAGTGAGGTTCTCCTATTAATACAAAAACTAGAAAGTAGTTATATGTTGTGTAGAGCAAGGTCACATTTGTGTGCCCATCTCACCGGAATGCTGAGCTTCTGAGGAAAAAGAGGCCTCTCAGCAGATTAGAACCAGGATTTGCTCATCTCAGGCATGGTTCTCAGGATTTGGAGCCTGGCACCCATTTTTAAAGCAGGTAAAGAGCTTTGAATATTTATTTATTTATTTATTTATTTTGGTTTTTCGAGACAGGGTCTCTCTGTAGCTTTGGAGCCTGCGCTGGAACTAGCTCTTGTAGACCAGGCTGGTCTCGAACTCACAGAGATCCGCCTGCCTCTGCCTCCCGAGTGCTGGGATTAAAGGCGTGCGCCACCGCCGCCCCGCTAGAGCTTTGAATTTTTATTTTTATGATAATATATCAGTTTCTCTATAAAACAAAACATTTGAGATTAAGTCCTTACCTAAGGAGATTCTGTTTCTGGTTTTAATGAGGTTCAGTGTTCACTGAGCCAAGTGCACGTTACTTGCTCACCGTGCACAGATACTCACGGAGAAAGGACACAGCCATCGTCGTGGCAAAGGCTTACCGGGGTGGACGTCTTAAACAGAAATAAACAGCAAGCATGAGCCAGTATAAAAATCCATTAAATTAATTCCCAAACAAACAAATGATACCACATACAGGAAGTGTCTTGACAAAGCGGCGAGGCCGAGAGGGACTGGGACCGGAAAGCGTGGGGCGTGACTAGTGATTCTCCACCTGAGGACATGTGGGATGTTCTCTCTGTTCACTCTCTCGCCAGTGAGGCTGTCTGCTTCTCCTGCTGATGCTGTCCTTCACTTAAGAGCTTGAAGATGACAGCAGAACAACATGGTATCCTTAACTTTGATATTTCACCTCGGATGAGTAAAAGGAACACACCAGTCCACCGAAATGTCTCGCTCCTTCCCTTGTGAATTACTGACCAGCTTCCAAAGGTTTGCCAGGATAGGCTGATGTGTTCCTTTAGCCAATGGGAGCGAATCAGAAGCTAAGCATAAGAAAAAAATCACAGATGTCCTCTACACTTGCAATAGAGAAAACCGAAAGGCTACAAAGAGACTAGGGACTCAGAGTAAGATGGTGCCGAAAATAGACACATACTAGGCAGGGCAGAGCCTTTTCTGTTATTGTGTTATTTTAGCTATAAAACTGTCTTATAGAAAAAATCCTGTAAATTGCTACAAGGTTGTTTCCTCGTGTGTGTGTGTGTGTGTGTGTGTGTGTGTGTGTGTGAATGTAAACACTCCTGTAAACTGGCCTCGATGGATATGGTCAATGCAAACGGCAATATTTATAAAGGGAACCATTTAACAGTAATGTATCTAGGCTCAGGAATGAAGAACACAAGTATCACCGGGCGGTGGTGGCGCACGCCTTTAATCCCAGCACTCGGGAGGCAGAGGCAGGCGGATCTCTGTGAGTTCGAGGCCAGCCTGGTCTACAAGAGCTAGTTCCAGGACAGGCTCCAAAGCCAGAGAAACCCTGTCTCGAAAAACCAAAAAAAAAAAAAAAGAACACAAGTATCTCCCATATGTGGCACTGTAATTTATATTTCCATATGGATGCTTCTTTAGAAGGTCTAAAATTCTTTCTCATGTACAATTTTATAGATTCCACAAAAGTGACATAAAATGGGTATTATTGTTTCCACTTTATATGTGAAGGAACAGAGACTCTGCAAAGTGATTTCAGAGCCTCCTAAAGCTGCAAAGTGTTAAAAAAAATTTAAAAAAAGATGTGTTGCCCAGAGGTTGTGTGTCTAAGGCTAGGCTTGTGTGCTTTCCACTGCCAGTGTCTTCAAGAGGAGCCACACACAGACAGAAGTTATTAGAGATGCGATAGGACTGCGAATCTGAAAGTTTGACTGACATGTCCGTGGGAAAGCCATCAACAGACTCTTCTGGCAACAGATAGCTACTAGAACGTGAGCAGAAAAAAAAAAAATGGCTCCCAGATTCAATCAGAAAAACAACGGATGATTTTTATAAAGACCATTTCTAAACATAGAAATTGTATTCATAAAAGTTACACAAGTGTTCAGGATTTTAGAAAGACAAAGTGGAGCTTTTATGCTGAGCACACCCAAAGACTTTCTAACCAGGTGAGCACTAAAAATTAACGTTGGGTTATAGTTGATAGGAACACAGCAAGATGTGCCGTGTCACAGTGCAGCAGGGTGGCTCTGGACGCAGTAGCAAACAGTCTCAGAGCAGCATTGGAGGGATCTTGAAATGTTTCGTTGTGGAGAAAGTTAAACCTATTTAGTTTTTAAAATACATTTTAAAGATTTATTAGTCACCCCAACTCATCAGTTTTGGAAAGTAGGCCTTGCCAAAATAAAGGAAGACGGTGACAACTGGGAAATACTTGTGTTTTAATGTGAGATTCCCATGACCGAATCCTAAGCAGAAAGAGCACTTCTGGGTCTGAAGGTCTTTGTCAGTGATGAACCCACACAATCCCCAGGACCTTGTTAAAAACTCTGTCACCTATTGAGGACACTGAAGTGGACGTACAAAGTGAAGAGGGTATTTCCGACTAAATTACCTGTCTGCCCCCATCCCGGTGGTCTCTAAGAGCACTCCAGATACAGCATGCTAAGAGCTCACGTGTGTGCAAGGAGTACTCCAGATACAACATGCTAAGAGCTCACGTGTGTGCAAGAGCATGTGTGGCGCTTGTCCATCTGGGCCTGGGTCACCTTGCTCTTGGTTTTCCAGTTCCATCTGTTACCCTGCAAATTTCAGAATTCCCCTTTTTTCCTGACAATCAAATGAAACCTATCGTGACACGTTTCCGTTATCCATTCACCAGTTGATGTTTCTCCAGGGATGTAATGATTCATACTAGAAATCCACATAATAAAAGGGCAGGTGAGTTTTTACCAGGTTGTCCTCAGGGACTGTGATTTCCGCCACAGTGGAAGCTTGGCCCGCCCCTTGGCGCTCGTGCATTACCCTTCCCCTGGCAGGTGTGTGAGTGCGGTGAGTGCTGGCTCCCATCCTATGAACCTGGCAAGTTCTGTGCCTGCGAGTTACCAAGTATGCTTGATCACAGTACCACCGGCTTGTTTGCCTCTACAGATTAGCCAATGAGTCTGTTCTTCTGTGAGACAACGATGAGAGCCAAAAACTAAGAGCACTCTCGTCTAGACAGGTCGGCTTCTCTCACAGGGCTTTCAGGAGGAAGGAAGTCCTGAATAGGACACTGACCTTGCCTGAATCATGTGAGGAAAAAACTGTGTCCGACTCACAAAAGTTATGACAGAATGCAGAAGACCTGCCCAGGTTCTAGTGAGACAAATCTGCAGGAAGAGGGGAGGTGGGCATGGTCTCAACCTAACCAAGGAGCTGTTGACAGTTGATAGCTGATGGGAGAGGAAGAGCCAGTTTTCTGTAATAGTGCAGCCCCTGGTCGATTGACCGTCATCCACCGGAAGACCATGTTCCCAAGTGTACGTTGGTAGCAAAAGTTGGACTCAGTGGGTTTAAAAAAGCAAAGGTTAATACAAAATCGGGTGAATATGAAAGACAACATGGATCTGGGGGGAGTTGGAGGGTGGAGATGAATATGATTAAAAACACATTGTATGGAATTCTCAAAACACAGGCTGGAGAGAGATATCTCAGTGGTTAAGAGCACTGACTGTTCTTTCAGAGGACCTGAGTTCAATTCCCAGCACCTACATGGCAGCTCACAACTGTCTGTAACTCCAGTTCCATGAGATCTGACATCTTCACACAGACATGCATGCAGGCAAAACACCAATGCATATAGATTAAAGATTAAAAAAAAAAAAGCTGGGCAGTGGTGGCACACGCCTTTAATCCCAGCACTCGGGAGGCAGGTGACTGTCTGTGAGTTTGAGGCCGGCCTGGTCTATAAGAGCTAGTTCCAGGACAGTCCCCAAAGCTACAGAGAAACCCTGTCTCGGAGAAAAAAAAAAAAAAGAAAGAAAGAAAGAAAGAAAGAAAGAAAGAAAGAAAGAAAAAAGTTGTCAAAATACTAATTTTAAAAATTAAGAAAAGGAAAAAATGAAGAAAATTATGAAAAAAGACTGTCCTAAATCAATAATGTAAACTTATTCATTAATATTAACTGATTCTTATTTTATACATATCTGAAATATGATACCTTACTGTATTTAATAATAAGTTGTAATAAATAAATTATAATTTAATATAACATAATTATACTGTTTTATAATGTCATTATAACTATAATTAGTATAAAGTACTAGTATATATAGTGTGTATAAAGCATGATTAGGATATATAGTATAATTATATAACATAATTAGCATGTAATTTTATCTATCATTATATATTATTATATAACACAAAATAAATTGAAATAAAATATAAATTTTAATTTTTCATCTAGATTATACTCTTATATTTTAGGTATAAATTTTACATGTGACAGAATATCAGGGTTTCAATTTTCAACTTGTTGGGCTTCAAAAAGTTTGTCTACCTATATACTTTTGTGCTAAGTAGCTTACGACGAAGAAAAAGTTACCATCCCCTGGGTCTGGAGGCCAGGAAGTTAGAGACTGAGGGGCAAGCATGTGTTAAGGTGCTTTTTATTTTTTTTTTTTTACCCTTTTTCCATAGGGCAAAAATATGCCCAGAGAAAGCAAGTGTTTGAATTTATGGCCCAGCTCCTTTCCTAATTGGCCTTTACCCATTGATGAAGAACCAGGACGACCTAACCACTTCCCGATAGGCCCCCACCCCCCAACACTGTTGCTCTAACCATAAAACCTTTCATCATGTATTTTCCCTTTTTATTTTATGTAGTCTGGACTCCTATGTAGCCCAGTCTAGCATCCAGCTCAAGTAGCTGAGGACGACCTTGAACTTCTAATCCTCCTGCCTCCACCTTCTGAGTCCTGGCGTTGCAACTTTGTGCCACTGTGCCTGGATTATGGAGTGCCAGGGGTCACACCCAGGGCTGCGTGCCTGCTTGGCGAGCACCCTACCACGTTAGCTTTTCCCCAACCCTCACTTGGGATAAAGGATAAAAGGATAAAGGATAGGTTTTTGAAGGATGGATTCCAACCAGAGAAACTCATTGTAATTACCATTATAATAAACATCAAGAATATTAACATGACTTGATGAACACACCTCCTCCAATAAGGTCCCACCTCTTCATCTTTCCCAAACAGATCTCTATGGAGGCCATTCTCATCCAGACCGTCACAGACCTTCTGTGATGGGACATTCCGTAGGTGATGTGACATCCTGAGGCCCAGCTCCTCTGCCGGGTAGACCTTGGGTGTAATTCCGGGTGGCAATTCTTGTTCTAAGTCTTACCTAGGCGATCCACCTGTGCTGATAGCCGGAGGTGTTCTCCTTGTCTCTTACTTTGACTCCAGTTTGGTTTTGCTCCGGTTTCCTTGGCTGCTTAAAGTCTCTTGCGCGTTCAGCGAATGTGGTGTTGTTTTCTCCAGTGGCGGAATGTTATTCTTGCTATTAAAAGTCTGATAAATCGAGACCCACATCTCCTTCTTACATCTAGCAGTGTTTTGTTTTTTTATAAAATTAGATGATGTTCCTTCACTTAGCATATAAATTTATATTTTATTCTTATTATCCTCAAGTACTCTAGAATATATTTTGCTTATGTCTTCCTATTTAGCTTGTAAATTTCATAATATGCTGTACTGGTTGCACTTTTTTGTTATTCTTCCTTAGCAGGTCTAGTTTTCCGGTGGATTTATTCGCATTTTTAGGGATGGTGTTTGCTGAGTTCTTTTTCTTCTGGGTCCAGGATTCCCTTAAGCACCTTTTGTAATGCTGGTCTAGTGTTCCTGCATTCCCCTGATTTGTCTTTGTCATTGAAGGTCTTTGCTTCTCCTTCAACTGTGAAGAGACAGCCATGTTGGTTGGTACAGCAGTCTTGGTTGGTAGTTATGTTCATTCTGGACCCAAAGTATATCATTCTGTGCCCTTCCAGTATTTAGAGTTCCTTCTGAGAAACCTGCCATTTATCTAATGTATTTGCCTGTAAATGTTACTTGGTATTTCTCTCTTGCAGATTCTAATATTCTTTCTCTGTCCTGCACTTTTTCTAACCTAACTATAATATGTCATGGTTATATACTCCTATGGTCATCTGTATTTAAGGTTCTAAATGTCTTTATTTCAAAGATTGGAAAGTTATTATAAAGTATTCTTTTACTTGAGGAGGTTTTCTGTGCCTTCGACCTGTAGCTCTTCTCCCCCAGATTTTTCAGTGATCTGAATATTTGACTCTTTAGGGGTTTCCCAAAGCTCTTGCATTTTCTCCTTCTAATTTCCTACTTGTCTTTGTTCTATTTCACACTAACAGAAGACCTTTCTTCAAGCTCTGTGATTTTTTTTTTCTCGTGCTTGATCGAATTTTTTACTGAGACTGCCCACTGGTTTTTCTATCTGACCCTTAGAGTTTCTCATTTCCTCCGTGGTTCTGTCAAGTCCGTTTTCTGACCGTCTTGCCTTGAATTCTTTTAACTGTTTGTGTGTTTGTTTGTTTGTTTTTATTCTTCTTGTGTTCCTATGTTGAGAACTGGTCATTTTGTTGGCATTGGCATATTTTATAATATATGGTAGCCTCTCTCTTGATAATATATCTTGGGAGGAATACGTCTTGCGTTTGGTTCACAGCAGACTGTCTCATTCCTTCTGTAGTCACCAAGCCTAATTACCCACCATATTTTCCTGCTCATAGACCCCTCGCATCTAAACTTAGAAAGTGGTGAGCTGCGAGCTTCTGGTGAGTCTTCCCTGTTCCAGTCCCCACCCTACTCTGCAATCTTTGTTCTAGTTTTTATCACCATAGTTCTTTTTTTTTTCCTTTTCCGTGTTTGATTCCGTATAAATAACATACACAGCCTATATTCTGGGTTTGGCTTCTATCACCTAATAGGATGTTTTCAAGATCCATGCAAACTATTAAGTAGCTCAGTGTCTTAGTTTCTTCCCTCTTGCTGTATCAACACTCCGCAAAAACAACTTATGGGGGAAATAGTTTATTTCAGTCATAGTTCAACATACAGCTTCATCAAGACTGTAAGAGCGAAGCATCCGGAGCTTGAAACACGTGTTTACTCTGCAACCACAATCGGTAACGAGGGAGAAACGGGTTAAACACGTTTACACGACAACCACAGTCGGTAACGAGAGAGAAATGGGTTAAACACGTTTACACGACAACCACAGTCGGTAACGAGAGAGAAACGGGTTAAACACGTTTACACGACAACCACAGTCGGTAACGAGGGAGAAACGGGTTAAACACGTGTTTACCCTGCAACCACAGTCAGTAACGAGAGAGAAACGGGTTAAACACGTGTTTACCCTGCCACCACAGTCGGTAACGAGGGAGAAACGGGTTAAACACGTGTTTACCCTGCACCCACGAGAGAGAAATGGGTTAAACACGTGTTTACCCTGCACCCACGAGAGAGAAACGGGTTAAACACGTGTTTACCCTGCACCCACGAGAGAGAAACGGGTTAAACACGTGTTTACCCTGCACCCACGAGAGAGAAACGGGTTAAACACGTGTTTACCCTGCACCCACGAGGGAGAAACGGATTAAACACGTGTTTACCCTGCAACCACGAGAGAGAAATGGGTTGCGTGTTGCTGTGTGTGCTTTCTCCATTTCATGAGGTGCGGGACCCTCCTGCCTAAGGAATGATCTCACACAGGCTTAAGATGAACCCTCTCACATCAGTTGACCTAACCAAAAGAATCCCACAGGCACGCTCAGAGGTCCATCTCCTAGGTAATTTTTTAGCAGTGGTTCCCAGCCTGGGGGTCACGACCCCCCCCACAACAAACCTCATCTCCAAAAATATTGACATAATGATTCATAACTGTAATTTAGTTACCATTATGAAGTAGCAACAAAAATAATTTCATACTTGGCGTGAGGTTACAACAGTAGGAAGGTTGAGAGCTCTAGCTGACGGATGGTAGCCATCATATTCATGGTCTGTAACTGGTAAGTAGTGCTCACTAGGCAAATTTCCCACAATCCACCCATTTTCATTGTTGGTTGGCGTTAGAACTGTATTCAGTTTGGGGTTGCTGTGGCTAAGGCTGCTCTGAGTGTCTCTAAGCATTTGGTTAGGAGAGTAAAATAGCTCATAGTGAGAATGCAGTCATAGGATGA
Organism: Dicrostonyx torquatus; assembly: GCA_028555095.1. Lineage (NCBI taxonomy): Eukaryota > Metazoa > Chordata > Mammalia > Rodentia > Cricetidae > Dicrostonyx > Dicrostonyx torquatus. The sequence continues at coordinate 1,557,721 of JAQHUG010000173.1, read as the reverse complement.
GCTGGTATCTTGCTTTACTTTTCAAATATCTGACAAGTGATTTTAAAATTTAACTACACCATTTGACATGCTTGTGTGTAATCTATGGACATCCGTTGTACTGAGCTCCTGCGTCTTACACTGTCCATTCACATGCCTGTGAATGATTTACAGACATTAAATCTTCACCCATGTTCATTGTAGCCTTTTTATTAATAATTTTAATTGCAGTTGTTAGTACATTTAAATTTAACTACAATTGCTAGTACATTTGTGGTTTTTTATATGGTTGTTATGGCTGCCGTTATATGTAAGCCTCTGCTGTTTTTCCAGTCAATAATTTGTTCTTTCTCCTTTTTTCTTCTTAACTTGTGTTCGCCTGGAACTCCCTACTGTAGACCAGGCTGTCCTCAAACTCATAGTGGTTTGCCTGTTCCCTCCCAAGTCCTGGGATCAGAGGTGTGTGTGCTACCCCCAGACGCCTCCTGCCTCAGCTTCCTGAGTGATACATGGTCTACTGAGAATTGCCAGCGTGCACCGTAGCTGGCTTGGTAGTTCGCTTTGATGGTCCTGGTGGTCATTTCTAAGGGTGCTTTTGGTTTTTTTCTGCCTTCTCTCTGGTGTGCAGCATTTTCATTGTGCCTATTTGTAAATTGCTCCCTTCCGTGGTTGACGTCCTTCTATGAAGAATCTTCCTTCTTTGTTTCCAGTTTCCAGATCTTCTCATGTAGTAAGAGGTGCGGGTTGTATTCCCAGCACCTGAGAGGAGCGTGGGCCCTTTTGTTCC
>JAQHUG010000173.1:1526256-1539411 GCA_028555095.1 Dicrostonyx torquatus | reverse complement strand
TCCCCGGGAGGGCGGGGCTCCTCGCCGCCTGCGGGTGGCTGCACCCCCGCGAGACACCTTGTGATCCCGTGTGTGTGTCCCCGCAGGCACTGACCGCCACGAGCTAACGTCCTGGAAGAGCTTCCCGTCCATCTTCAAGTTCTTCGCGGAAGCCTCGGAGGCCAGGAGCAGCTCCCAGAAGCCCGCCCTGACGCGGCGCTCGCACCGGATCAAGCACGAGGAGCTGTGAGCTCGCCGCCGCCCGGCGCCCGAAGCCTCGGGTTCCCCCCGAGGTTGCTTTCTTCCTCCAGCCCGGGGTCGTCCTCCGTTCGTCTAAACCGCGTTTTTGCATTATTTCTAGATGAGTGCCACTGTCAAAGCAATATGGACTCGGCGGCCGCATTTCCTGAGGGCCGAGCTGGGGCTCCGCGCTGGGGTTGGCGGCCAGCGAGGCTGAGAGCGCCCCGAGCCCCTCTGTCCCCCTCCCCTCTGTCCCCCGCTTCCACCCGCCCCGCCGAGCCGCGGGCGCTGATGCCCGAGCGGCGTCTGCGCGGTCCTACCGCCCGCTGCAGCGCGGCCACTGCTGCCCGGCCTCCACCGTGCCCATTTTTACTCCCCCTTAACTTAGCAAGCTTTTACTCTAGACTTCAGACTGTAACCAGGTTTTTCCCTCGGGTCATCATGTGAGCACTCTCTTTTATAGAAGGCCACACTCCCGGGTCCGAGAAATGACAACTTTAAATTGAGAACGTGACCGCCGTGATGAATTATGTAGTTTGGGGAGTACAAATCGTTCTCTCTCCCTGTAACGACCTATTTCCATTTCAAGACCAAAAGAAAAACTTTGCGTAAAATGTTCATAAAGTACTGAATCCGAATTACTTTTTTTTCTGAACATTCCTGCCGAGTTGAGCAAGAGTCTTTATGTCTCTGACTTCAGGAAGATGTTCAGATATTTTAGATGTAGGTAGGAGGCCCTATTTTCACTGAAATTTCTAACTTTCTTGTAAGAACTGACCCTACTTTTAAATGTGTAACATAATGAGTGCATTTAGATTATACACTGAAGGTTTGCTGTCTGTGCACCAGCAGTGCGCAGCACCGGTGGTGGTTAGTATGAATATCCGTACTAAGTGTATTTGGACCTTTCATGTAGTAAACCCTTTCAGATACCGGATTTTTCTTTTTAACTATTGTCAAGAAAATGAAAGTTCATACCCTCGTCCTTCTGAAAAGCTAAGTAAGGTTTAAATGCTTCGGTTTTCATCTACACTAGGAAAAGAGAATCATTCTCTCTTTTAGGTCCAAATATGTAGTGTTTCACTTCCTCTGATGGGGGTTTCTTCCCTATCAGCCCCTGGGTTCTCTAACCTCACTGGGATCTGGCCGACACTGACATACAGAAGATGAAATAAGTTGACATTTTTACTGACTTTCAAATTAAAGCAGAACATTAGTTCCTTGAAGGATTTAATTAGTGAAGATTCTATCCAGTGGGTGAGATTGTGAATTTAATACTTCCAGTTCTTTCTTAAGTGAACTCAACAAGTAATGCATCTGCCTTCTTCGAGACCATGTAAAAGAAATGATTCTGTGGCACTGGCTACCGCCTCAGAAGGGTAACTTGCCCCCAACAAGCTTATGGAGAATTTGTCTTAATATCATGAACTAATTTCAGCAAGTTTTAAGACTGGTTGTATCTCATGTTCTTTGAAATATACATGCATTCAATAGTTCTGTTTCCAGTGCCAGGGAGATGAGGGGGCTAGTGGTCATGTCTGGCCATCTTCTGATATTACTTAAACAGAAGCAACTCGAGATGAATCAACATTGCATTTTATCCAGCTCCTGGGCAGTTTAAAACGTGCTACTCCAACAGTGTCAAGCACATGGCTCTGTCGCGGCAGCCCTCACATTTCTAATTTTAGAAGGACTGGTGATCTCTGTAACAATGATATCTTCCCCCAATGACTGGGTTTGAAAAGTTGCTGTTGATTGAACGTATCTTACCAAATGTTATACAGTATCTGATGTTTTCAGTACATGAAAATATTCACAAGAAACTGACTTCGTGACATTAAAACGAAAGCCAACACTTACGCGGGCATAAATTTGCTAAGCTTCAACAGCTGAGTTGGAGCAAGGTAAATGCACTCAGCTTGTGCACCAAAGGATCCCTGGTCCTTCCCTCCAGTTTTCTCACTTAGACGGAGAAAGCCACTGTTTCCTCCGGATGAGTACTTTTCAATCACTGGGCTGTTACCTTGTTACTTGTCTGGTAGAGAGCTGTTTACAAAGTTAGGTTTCGTAAATGTCTGCTCCCATTTGTAGATCTGCACTGTAGCAACCCTTATAATACAGGATCTCTTAACCTGTTGATTGGGATGCTATTGGTGTTTGTCTAGTAATGCTGGTCACCCTGATTTTCTTGGGCTGACTGCAAGCAGTTGACAGTACCCTGCCTGCAGAGTGGCGGTCAGTGGTAATATTTCTTCTCTGGCCTTCTCCCTGTTATTTCCTTTAAAAGATCCTAGGCATGTAATGGTTTAAAAGTAGGCTGTGCCCCCCCCTTAATGAGATGCTTAGTTCTTAGAGTAAACAGGTTGAGAAAGACATACATTGAGATTCCCAACAGTCCATTGAAGCTTCAGTGCCAGACAGTTGCTTTGGGACTTTCTCAAGTGACCTAACAGCAGTCCCTGAAAGTCACCCTAGGTGTCTGAAAGACCATTTCCTTGTAACAATTGTTCTTTCCTCAGAGTTCTGCCTTGTGCTTCCTGGAATGCATTTTTGTTTCTGTGTCAAAAAAAAATAAATAAATACACACATGAAGCACAAGAGTCTCCTATCATCTCTTTTCTGTTTACCATTTTAAAATAAATAAGGTTGTCAACAGCACCTGTGTTTCATTCCTCCTCAGCTCTTTTTCCATCACCTGCACAGAGGCCTTCGAAGCTGGGACCTCGAAGCAACCGGACCATGTACACCAACATTATAGGCCTTATAGCTACTTATTATTACTGTACAGCAATATCCTGACTTTAATACACGATCTATCTGGCTCCCTTATGTCATAAAGATAACATTTTTAGCCAAGTGTTTTTAATATTTAGATAAGGACGTTAGAACAACTTGTCTTCAAAATGCTTTAAAAAAAATAACCACTCATATACAGTAAATATGTTTTTCAAAGGGAGTCTAGTAAGATTAAGTTGGCCAAACTGCTAATGGTCAGACGGTGATAAAGTGTGTCCAGGTCAAAACTGACTTGTTTACATTTATGTTACATTTATGTTACAGCTATTCCTTGCAAAGCCACCCACTCCTTTGAAGGGGGTTTGGGCGAAACAGAATGTGGCAACTAAATTAGCACTGTTAATTTAAAATTAGATTTTTTCCCCTGTTTCTCTGGATTGCACAGTTCCAATTCAAACATGTATCTTACATGTTGTAATCATTGTTTAGATCGTTAACTTAAAGTTTCCTGTTAGAAACTGTACTCCAAATTCATTTGAGAAAAATTACTATTAAGTAGTTTTCACAGTATAAGGTTATACACTGCCAATTATTTGGGAAACATTTCTCATGTTTTGTGGGGGACAGGCTAAAAAAATCAACATTATATATTTGAAATATGATGGCAAAAGGGGTGATAATTGTGGTGACTACTTATATACCCTTTGTCATATTATAAAATAAAAGACTCCAAGACATACCCCTTTCAAAAAAACTGTAATACTTTCCTTACTTCCTGGATAGAATGACTGACTAGGAGTCTCTTGAACTGTTCATCTTCATTTTATCTAATGTTCTATTAATCTCCAGGAAAAAAAAAAGATTAGGTTGAGTCTGGGAAAGGGTTTTTAATCAACACTTCTCAGAGGTTAAAGCTACCCCACCCAAAGCATTAGCTCTGTGGGGTGGTTTGAGATTTAAACCATTGCTACTGCCATACACTGCACTCAAAGGATGCCCACCAACTGAAGATGCTGGAAGGGGGTAGCACCAAATGCATGCAGAGTGGTCCAAGAATAGAAATAGTTATCAAAACATTCCAGCACTCATCTTGAAATCTGCACCTTTAAACGACAATGATAATTTTTAAACCTCGCCCTAGATGGAATGGATGTTGATTTAACTGATTCACTTGGGTCAACGTTTTGAAAGCTTCACACCACTGCTTTCACCAAGTGCTGTCTTTAGACTTCTCCGGTTTCATCAGTGGGACCCTTCTTGACATTTAAAACCACTACCACAACCTTGCAATGGTAACTTTGGGACTGGGAAATCTCAAGACTCATGTGACTGATCGAATGAAGAATTGTTAACTCTCAGTATCGAGGTTTGTAGGAATCCTAATGGAAAATGAGTCACAGAACCGTAAGGTTTGCTGCTTAGAGAAAACAACTGGACATCATAGGATGGCCAGTATTTTCCTTGTAAATGTAAAACTTAGAAGGTGAAATTTTTACTTAAACCTTGTTATCTTTCCAGGCAGCTTTTCCTGGCGCTTGGCCTTGAAGTTTGTATAAAACCTTTCATTGTACTCTTTGTAGTTTTGAAACTGAACATTGTCTAGGTCACTATGAAACATGTTTCTAGGAGGAAATGTATGGAGGTCCCCGCACCTGCCTGTCCAGGTCACTCAGCTTTTTCTTCTGTGGCTGTTACACTGGGTGACATACGAAACTCTCATAGATAAAATGATATTGAACTTACTTTGTGACCAAAACAAAGACTCTGAAATGAAAAACACCCAACACCCCAAGAACGATATGTCTCTTTAAAGTTTACGATTTGAATAATGAACTCAGATGGAAAGTTGGCAGGAAAGCGCACCACGACACACACATCACAAACCATTTTCCCTTTTCTGTCCAATTTCAGAGTGCATGTGTTTGTGAGTATTTCACTAGATCAGTGACAGCTCTTTATTTGCATAATTATATGCTCTGGTCTGAAGAGAAAACTAACCCCCAAATTTCATGGGTCACCAGACTGCAACAATCAATGTTTTATCACGTATGTGAAGCAAAATCTAAGAAGCTATATGAAGTTTCTGGGGGAGTTTTTACTCCTCAGAAAATTAAAAGAGTTTTCCTCTCCTGAATAGATTCAAAATCTTTCCAAGTCCTTTGTAACAGAATTCTGTTTGAAGGCAAAACCAGAGATTAACATGTAGATGTGACTAGTGTAGATTCCTAACATCGCTTCAAAGTGGTTTAAGAAGAAGAGCATTTTTCCTGCACTAAAACTTAAAATTCCTCAGACTCTGAGGAAAAGGTATTAGTCAAATTATGATTTGCCAAAATGAAGTCTAAATCAATTACCATTGACTATAAAGTTCATTTCCTTTATTAAAATACCTCATGGTCTTTTTAAGATCAGGTAGAAAACTTCGTGTATATAAGCACATATATGTCTCGTATACATAGCGTTGTGTAGCGTGCTTCTGTCTTTCTGCTCATTCCAACTGAAATCTACAGACAACATACACCATGTGTGTATATTTAGTCAGTGCCTATAACATAGGTGCTGACCTTCATGAACATTCGAATCTTTATGAAATAGATTTTTCATGTGGAAAATCTTCAGGCCATTGCAATAAATATTTTTAAATGCTCCAAGCTTGTGCTGCCTCTGTAAATCTCTGCTAGTATGTAATATGTACTTGTGTGTGCAGGGTTGGCTTTATTTCATTAAAGAAAATCGATGTAAACTGCTAATGTTTTTAGTTTTGCAGGCACTCTGCCAGTTTTGAATACAAAAGAGCATAGAGACGACGCATGACGCATGGTAACCTTGGGTTGTTGTTGTTATTGTTGTTTATGGGATCATTAAAGTCCTGGAAAATTCTTTCTCTACCTAGTTTCTTAGGGAGCATAAGGTGGGAAGTAGGCTTCTGTAAAACCCCAGGAATGTGAACTTCATGTAAACAACCTGCTAGAACCAAGAAGAGGGAAGCACTTGGGGGGAACGCTAAGAATGGCTTAGTTTCAAGAATCTTATTCTTTCTGAGGATTGAGAGGCCTTTAGAGTTGTCAGAAATTTCCTAAAATGTTGCTTTTCTTTCACTGAAAAGCAAATTCCCCCAAGTTTTAAACTAATGTTGAATTATGAATGAAAGCTATTTTCTGGTTCTCGTCATCTGAGAAATCACACCTCTGCTTGTCAAGATCCCTCCCCACTGCAACTGTCACCTTTGTATAGATCCCACTGAGATGAAGCTCATACCTCTGCCACCCTCCCCAGGAGCTTCCATCTGGACTGAAGGCCTGAGAGTCCTCTGGGTGGGAACTCCTCAAAAGGAAACCTGTAAAAACCAATAAATCCGAGTTTAGAATTTTATCTAAATAGAGCTAAAGGTTAGAAAATGGTGTTCTTCTGGGTCAGATAAATGGCATTTTATTTTGAAGGGAGAAAATCTCCTGAGAAAAATAATAGACAATATTTATAGCTACATTTTTTTCCTATTTTACCTTGGTGAGAACATTGCTTAAGTATCAGATGGGATTCTCTATAATGGAGAAAAGTCTGTTATTTTCCACTCAGTTCTACATGAGGGGAGACCAGAGTCATCCCCTTCTATGATGTATGTTTCTGTTTGTTCAGACACCGACTAATTCCTACAGTCTCTGGGAGGCTGTCTCTCACCCACTCCTCCTCATATACCTCCTCGTGCTCATTCAAAAGCTTTCTCTCTTTTTAGAAGCATACTTAAATAAGTGCTTTTTAAAAACACACGTGCACCTTTCCCGGATCATCAACTACAGAAACACTCCTGTGCAGCGTGGTGGTGTTCCCTGCCACTCTTGTAGCCCCTCCTCTCTCACACTGGCTTTACTTCAGTAAAGTTACTTAATATCATCCCCTGGAAATAACCAGCTTTTTTTAAAAAAAAAAAAAAAAAGAATAACAGTAGTTCAGAGTGACACGATTGGCTTTCATGCGGTTTTGAAAGAAAACCATTAAAATCTCATTGATCTCACAAATATTGATCTAGTGCTTGATATCAAATATCAAATGCGATGCTGTCAGCTGCTGCTGATCACTGTGTCAGCTGTTTGAATTCATGTCCTCTTCCTTCTTCATTGTCACACGGATTCAAGGTACTGAGGATACGTAAGAGTTTAGTGATTCAAACAATGTCAGTCCTTTCCCTGTTTCTCACCATCCTAGCTTTACCAAGCCTAGTGAATGATCTATCTGTTACAGCATTGTGTGTACAGTGCTTTTCAAGACTATGGCTCTGGACTGCATAGCTTACGTTTCTATTTACAGGCCTTTATCTCAATATTGAAATTATTTTTATCTGCACCCTGCTTTCTTTCTAATCACAAGCCTTTTTTAAAAAAAAATCAAGATGGTTCGCTTTATAGTAATGCAATCCAAAGTATTGCTTTATTACAGAGAATGGATTCTTAGTCAGACACTGCAACGTGTAAGCTGCTCCTTTTATTCTTGCTGGCAAAAATATGACTACAGTATTTCACAAACGTAGAACTCAAAGTATTTAGGTGAAAAATAGATCCTTCTCAATAAAATGTGATAGCAAGTTTAAGCCACCCTCTTCCTCGATTCCCTAGCGCCCTGGAAATAGCTAATTATCCTATCCTTGGGTATATTTAGAATCTCAAGGCATAGTTTCCCCTTTTCTTTTTCCTCTTTATTTTGCACATCAGCAATTGCTGATTACATACTTTGAAAGGTGATACACTCTAAGGAGGAAAATAGCTGTCTACACTGTAATGACCCAGAAATAAAAGTAGGACCCGCCTAGACTGCCACATTCGTATTCCCTAAATTTCCTGAGAGGCAAGTGTCCTTGTATCGTGATTTGGAGTCCCTTTTCATTTTTTACACCTTGCGTTGGTTTGGAGACAGCGAAACAAGGCACTATGAAGGCTCCCTGTTCTCCCAGCACCATGGACAGCACCCAGCGCCCCCTTCCTTCTACCCCTTGGCCAGCACCCCCAAAGTTCCAGCCTGGCGGGATTCCTCACTCGGGCCACTCCCTCACCGTAGGCTATTCCCTTCTAAAACCTCAGGATCTGAGTCCCAAACCGCAGTGAGCTTAAAGACTGTGGTTTGTGGGAGGGGAGTCTTGCCTGCTCCCCGCCTGGTGTTAATCAGAGCGCCCAGAGTTGACGCTCCATTTGCCAGGGAGTCTCCCGAATTTGCATCGAGTCTATGCTGTACGTAGCTCCACCCCGCAGTCACCGCCATGGTAAGGGTCTTCCGTGTACCAACCCAAATTTTCTTGGACCAACCCTTTAGCTAGCAAGATCTGTATCAACTCCGCTTTAAAGGGTTTCTGCTGGGACCACTTTGTTCATAGGCCTATAATCTCAGTCGCTACAGATCTGTGTTTCAAAAAAAAAAAAAAAATGTACATGCAGCCCCTGGTCCCACCACCCTGCTGGTGGCTGAAGTTTTCTGACTGACTCTGGGGCGCCTAGGCACTGTTTAATCATTCCTCCAAACAAGCGGAGGCTCTCTGCAGCAAGGTTCGCAGGTGGCTGAAGACCCTGGCAGCAACTTACTTGACAACACCAAAAAGGGGCGCCTCTGGCTTGTGCCTGTCACTTGCTCTGCTCTACAAACTGCAGCCCTAGCTGTTTACACTAAATCTCCTTATTTGTCTCCCCCCCCCCCCAATTGTCGCATTGAGCAAAGAGCAGTAATGGAAAACCACTCCCGGTGGCCTCTGGTTCATCGCGTAGTCTCCTTAGCAACCCCAGGCGACACTCCTAAAACAGATTCCAAATATAACACTTTGTTGTATTGAAAAACTCGACTTATTTATTTCGCTTTGAGTGAAATCTCGCCCCTGCCTTCAGAACACTGTTCGGATCAGTGTTCGGATCAGCTCTCCTGATACTGCAATTTAAAAAAAAAAAAAAAAACAAAAAACAAAACCCCACCATGTTTAGGGCGGGTGAAACAGTCAAAACCAATCTCTTATTAAAGATTGGATGAAATCCGTTCCAAACCAACTTACTGCAAACTTTTTGAGGTAGAATGATAAGTTAGTGAAATAAGAAAGAACCCGGGTATCTCCTTAGCAAACGGGATTCCACGGTGCTCTGTGTAATCGCAGGAACTATCCAATACATTCAGGAGAAAAGTTTTCTCTGGCACGGCATTGCAATAGAAAGAGAGAAAGAAAGAAAGAAAGAAAGAAAGAAAGAAAGAAAGAAAGAAAGAAAGAAAGAAAGAAAGAAAAAAGGAAGGAAGGAAGGAAGGAAGGAAAGAAAGAAAGAAAGAAAGAAAGAAAGAAAGAAAGAAAGAAAGAAAAAGTCACTGAGTCTCCGTTGAGAGGCAAGTTAGCCTTAAAACACCTTGCTTTTCTTTCCACTGACTCTCACAAATAACTGGTTAATAATACTCTTTCCCTGGTTAGTAATGCAGTCTCTTCTCCCGGAACTGCTCTGAGCAGCTTCCTCTCTTGTCCAGCTCTGTCCACAGAAACTTTATGCCTTTCTCTCTCTGCAGAGTCACTCCTGGGTTTGCTTTTCCCAAAGAAAATTTTCCTGGGTTTGCTTCCCCCACCCCAAGAAAATTTTCCTCTTAGCTTGAACATCGCTTAAGTCACATTAGTCGTTGTGCAGAAACCATGCTACTGGAGAAACGCAGTCAAACTGGAAGCTGTTTCAACTAGCAACTGGACCCTCTACGAAAGCTGGTGGGAACCCACCCAGCTTAATGCAGTTTGGCAGCTGAAAGGTGGGGGGAGCTGCAAAGGGAAACCTGTTGAACTTAGTGACCAGGGACTAAGTTATTATGCACTAGAGTGCACCTCTCCCATCTGTCACAACTCAAGTATCTCTAGGTGTTTGCAAGTCACTGGTCATTTCTTGGTTTTTTTTTAATTTGTTGTTGTTTGTTTGTTTATTTTTAAATTAACTGAGCTTCTGCTTTGGAAAATGTTTCATGCTAGCCTGTTCTGCAGCAAAGGGGAGTTGGGTGCAAGAAGAGAAAAGGGATTCCTTTGTCAATAGAGAGAGAGTTGTGGAGGCTTTGGGGTGACAGGGATGGCAGCAAGTGAACTCCAGGGAGATGGGCTTCCCTCTCAGTGTGGATGCCAGGAGATCTTTTCCCTGTTAAGAAGCTTTGCAACATTGAAGGACACTATATTCCTGATTCAGTTTCAGAATGATTCTCCTGGGTTACTTTAATGAATTAGAAACTTCCAAACACGTGCATCTATTTTAAGACCATTTTTGCTAAAGAAAACCATGAATAAAAAAGCATAAGCTCTCAGTTTCCATATTGCAAAATATTGAAGATGATATAGATCAAGTAAGCCTTCATGAAGAAACATCTCTATTAATGTTTACTAACCTATGTATGTGTATGTGTCTGGTGGAACTTTAAAACTCCCTAAAGCGTAGATGACTGTTGTTGTTTTTTTTTTTTTTCTCTCCTTTATTTTTTCAAGTGCTTCATTTCAACCCTATCTAGTGGCTACTGAGGTCCTGGTCATTTTTGTCCTTCAAATCTTTTAAATTTTTTTTTTGCCTTGACCATTTGTCAATGCCGAATATAGGATACCTAGTTAATTAAAGAAATATATTTATACATTATCAAAGAATAAGTTCTGTGAATGAATTAGGGAGAGCAGGAATTAGTAAGTTCTATTCGTGAAGAGTCCTTTGGAAGGAAGAAGTGTGAGTCACAACTACCAAGTGTCAATAGGGTGAGCAAGAATAGTTTAAAAGGTGCTGGAAAGATCATCTGGAGGCAGGGGGATCACTCTGGAAGTTATCCAGGTTGCCTGATGCCTGGCTTCCCCCTCTGCAGCTTGCCCAGGGAGTTACCTTTAGAAACTGAGGGTAAATTCTGTGCTTCTTTATGGGGCGCCTTACTAACCAGACAGGACTTCAAGTAATTCAGTTTGGGAGATGGCTGGGTGACTGCACGGGGTGTGTGTGTGTGTGTGTGTGTGTGTGTGTGTGTGTGTGTGTGTGTGTTAAACTCCTTTTTTAAAAGAAGCACTATGATTTCGGCCTTTTCTGACGTAATTAAAGCCTCTGGTGACTCTGTGGTATGGAAAAGAAATTACCCATTCTTTTCATGAGTGAAACTTTCAAAGAACTTTAAAATAAAGTACATCGGCTTCTTAATGAGAGGGTATATTAGGAATTTAGACAAGCCATTACAGTAATGTCGAGTTATTTGATATTACAGAGACAAATATACACGGTTTGCAATCTATCCAACTTTTACAACTACATATGTTTCTGGAAAATAGCACCTGACTGAATTCAGCTGCAGAAGAGTCTAAATTAGTATCTCAGGAAGGTAACACAATATTAAAAGTCTTTAAGAAAATGGTTAGGGGGAGATTTGTAAACACTTGAGGACCTAGTGACCCTTGGAAGTTCAACACACTTAAATTTAAATTTTCATGATCAATTCAACCTTGAAAAAAAAAAAGAGAGCCATTTGCTTAACTTAATCTGGAACATATGTTCCCAACAGTAGCAGGTTTTTTTGGTATGTGGCTGGGGATGATCAAGTTGTAAATTTTTCTCTTTTGGTTTTCAGCGCCTGCTAGTTTCAGCCTAACACCTAGAGAGAGACTTTGCCAGAATCTTCTCTAAAGCAGCCAAGATTTTACCAAGGTTCCCAAAGCACTCAGTTCTGGATATTATTAATATTTCCAAAATGGAGCCTTCTATACAACTCAGTTCCAATGCCTAAAGTCAAGTTCAGCCTCTGGTCAAAGCATCCTGTGTTTACAGAGATGCATAGCCTTCACCTGAAGCCCTTCTCACCTGAAGCCCTCTGTCTATAGGACAGACAGTGGTATAAGGGTTCTGGGAAAAATGACACCTTCATTTAGGAAAGCAATATAGAGGTCCTTTAGGGTCATCTTCATTTTTCTATCAGAACTATCTGTTTCTCTCTTTGTGCTTCAACACAAAAGAGTTCCCTCCCCCCCTACAAAAAAATGTTTTAAATATCTGAGAAATGCTTAATGGTTACATTTTAGAATCCAGAAATTGTTCTTTCATTTAAAAAAGACAGACTGTGTGGTAATCTTTTTAAATTAATAGTCTGTAGGCATTGTTTTTTTAACTTTCGGCTTTAAATAGAACAGAACATAATTTATGTCAATTAATAATACCCATGCTGGCAGATGAGATAGAAGTGAGGGTGGTGGGAGTGAAGGGTGGACTCTTGGACTCCGTTGCTCAACCTCAATAGTTTTGAGCAACTGGACTTGCTTAAATCAGAAAACTCATCTATCTTTTTCCTAAAACCCTCCGACAGATTAGTGGAGAAAAACTTTAGAGACTTTTTTTTTTAAATGTATCAGAACAAGTAATTGGGCCACAAGCATGCCCTAAATTTGGAGGCAGAATTTTCCTCTGCTTCTTTGTTTTAGGGATTAAGATGGACAGCTCCCACCTGCATGCTGTCTTAATACAAAAGAGAACAAGGCTCACAGAAGCAGGGACAATAATGACGTTACCAGCACTGTGCTAATCAAAATGCCCACAACTAGTTCAGATTTGTGCTAAAAAGCCACTTCAATTCTGAACTGGAAGGTCTTGAGACGCCGCCGAGCGCCATCTAGCAAGCAAAGTTAGAATCTAAAAGAGCCTGTGTCAAAGCACGAACACCCGGAGACCAGGAGATAGGGAGGAAACTTGGCGGTGCATGTGCCTTAATTTAGCTATAAACAAACTAAGTTTCACCTACGAACAAGTTGACCTACAAGTTTCTGCTCTTTGCCTCATTGGCCAGCTCAAACTAACTACTGCGGTGAGGTAGATGCTTTCTGCCTTGAGCTAAGGGGATAGCTCTTGATTGGGTTGCTTATTGTCTTTAAATAAATTGGCAGCCTCTCCATCCCTCTCTCTTGCATTTTCCACCGTTAGACCAGCCTCGAATGCTCTCAGCACCCTTCTATCCAAGCAACGACAAAGAGAAGTGGCCAAGAGGCTCACTTTGAGTTACAATGATCCCCAGGGCTTCGGGCGCAAAGAGAGCACATCCCTGGACAAACCTAGCAGAGCTGGGAGAAGTCATTTGAGTTTCTAAGCCTGCCCAGATGTCTCCTGACAGGCAATCTGAGATATCTCTGAGTGACACGAGATTTACTTAACAAGCCTTAAGTGGTCCTGGGAACTGAATGGTGCCATCTAAATATAAGTAATATAACTC
>JAQHUG010000173.1:1482914-1526241 GCA_028555095.1 Dicrostonyx torquatus | reverse complement strand
GGCAAGCTGGTCTTTGCTGTTTCCTTTGACTAAAGGAGAAGCCAAAGGCGGCGAGGGTGCTACACAGTCACCCCTGTTGGTTTGCAACGCAGGGAATGAAGCAGCCCTTTCCGGCTTTTAAATCAATGTTACTGAACTGTGTGGACTTTTCTTTGGAAGTGGGCGAACAGGACAGCTATAAAAGAAAACTTACTGGGAGTCCATAGGAAGAGAGTAAAGAGAACTCTCTCCTGTGCCCTATATAAGCAGGAATCACATCTTTTTTGCTGCTGTTGTTCCTTTTAAATCAGTGCCTCTCCTCTCAACAGACTAAGACAGTTCATCTCAACAATGTCTCTCTTCTAAAGAACTGATAAACCTTTTTGTGATTTGATGTAATGGCTGCAGAAAAAATATCCACCTATAAACTCTTCCTAATTTTCTGCTATTTTATATCTACCTCTGTACAAATGCATTGGCTTGGGATTTCTATTGTTCTCTCCCCTCTCTCTTCCCGTATCTCACACAATATCTCCCAGTGAAGACTTTTATAACAGGATAAAATAAAAGGAGAAAAAGAAATACTAAGATATTATAGTTTAGCTCTAACACTACTTGAATGCCAACTTTTTTCTTCATAAAAATGTGCATAACGGGTACAAAATAATAATATTTTACTATATGTCCTTTGCTGTGTAAAACAGTCACATTGATAAAAGCACCAGACATGCTACATAGACTCATTACAATATTTCTGAGATTAAAGTATTTATAGAAAAATGCAAGAACAACTAAAAAAAATGACCACAACATAGCCAACAAACTAAACCAGAAAACAGAATTTCAGAGCCAGACTTGACAGTTCAGAAGAATCTAAAACAGTTCGTCAGAGCTTCCCTGTCTATGCCTGAAAGTGTGTAAAATTCTAATGGTGGGCTGCAGAGTCGTGGTCTCTGTTCTCTCTTTTCCTCTACCTGTCTGAAGTTCAGGGGAAATGTTGTCAGAGATACCTTGCCTCTGGACCTCCCCAAAAATCTGGGGGGGGATGTTGTTAAATAGCATATTTCTCTCATCGAGGTCTTCCTAAACATAGAAACTTCTCCTAGACCGGGTACCCAGCTGTTTAATTTAACATTGATTTATTGCTTTTAAAAGTAAATTTACACACATGCCAGCAGCGCTCTGTTTTGTTTCCCCAGACTCTGAGATTTATTTTCTACTTAGCGCTTGTCTGACAAAACAATGTCCTTTAACTTTATTACACATCGATGAGGAAATCTGTCTTATTTTTGTTCAGATTTATTGCGGCATTACTTGTGGGGACATTTGTGATCCAAAAAGGCTGAGGTCCAAAAAAATAAATAAATAAATAGAAAATTAAGCAGAGTTGATCACAAAATAATAGTTTAAAAAAAAAAACCTAAGAGTATGGCCTAGTATACACCAACTTGCTAGGAGAGGTAGAAAGGAGACCAGGGTCTCTCAGCGAGCAAAGTAACCAACGAAGGGAAGGGATTACTTTAATGAACAGGCCACTGTTTCAAGTGGGAGGGGTGTTGCTAAATCTGAGTCCTGTGATGTAGCAGGTTGTTAGTTGAAGTGTGTCTGGAATTATAGAGCAGCGAGTTGCCGCTGAGTGACTCGCCACCCATAGGTGCCTTACCTCTACGAAGAGCTCCCAGCTATCACATGTGGGTGGTGACTGAGCCCAAGGGAATTGGGTAGACTTTGAAGCAGGTCTGGTTGGTATACTTCATCTAAATTTGGGTTTTCCTTAATTCCCAATTTAAAAAAAAAAAAAAAAGACCACAGTCTTCTTTTCACTGATAAACTGTCTTTGGGTTCTTCACTTCATAGTCTTTAAAAAGTTCTCCCATCAGATCAAAAGCCAGAAGGAGGTGACATAATAACCACCATATTCATGACAACAACAAACCAAGATGAGCTTAAATCTGCTCTGAAAGGCCTCCTCCTCCTCCTCCTCCTCCTCCTCCTCCTCCTCTTCCTCCTCCTCCTCCTCCTCCTTCTTCTTCTTCTTCTCTCTCTCTCTCTCTCTCTCTCTCTCTCTCTCTCTCTCTCTCTAAAGCAAGATCTTTCAGTTTGGGAAGGGGGCAGCTAAGGTTGGGAATGGACGTAATAATAATACTTCTAAATGTGATGGAAGCGGGCTTTGAAGAAATCGTCCTGCGAGATGCGGTTTTCTTGCCCGTCATGGTTTCTCACAGAGACATTTAACACCAATTTACAGGCTTCCGGTGAGAAAACGAGGACAAGGGTCTTCTCTGGTAGAAAGCAAAGATGTGACTGGACTTGCTGTGGGGATGAGGGAGAACTTTTCAGATGTCCCCTTTCCTTTCTCCCCAACTACAGCATCTTTAACGACCTTTTGGGTGAGTTCCTGTCTCCTCTGCGGCTGCTCCAGTCAGTTAGAACACAAAAAAAGTGCTAACATGTTGGCTGCAGTAAATTTATTCCAACCCAGATATACATATATATATATGTATATATATATACATATATATATGTATGTATATATAGTGAATGGCTCATGCACCGAAAACACATCAAGACATGTTTGTCCAGACGCTTCTAACCTAACATGAAATAAAATAAAAAGGAAAAGGAGAAAAGAAAAGAAAATCAAATCTCTACAAAGGGAAGGAGAACTGGTGGGAAACACTGAAAAAAATCTATTCATATTAGGACACCCCCCCTTCCCATTTGCCCTTTGAAAAAGGGTCCTGTCACTCAGGAAGAGCCGTTTCTTCAACTTCTCCGCATCCGCCCACCAGCCAGCTCTGCTCGGCCTCGCAGCCCGGCCCTGGCCCACCCCGCGGCGCTCCCCGGCGCGCGCGCACACACAATTTTCTTCCAAGTGCTGTAGAGATGAGAGGTGCAGCTTCTCCTTAGCCAAGCCAGACAAGTACTTCTCACCCCGACCCAGCGCTCTCTCGGCCCGCTGAGGCCCCCCGCAGTTCTTTTTATGTCAAGAAGCCACCAGGCACCCAGGGCTGCCCGCCCCTCCCGGTTGCGGGACAGCAGCGCGGAGCTCAGGCCTGTCACGTGGCCGCGCCTGGAGCCCCCGCAGAGTCCTTTGTTAAGCACCTCGGTCCCCACGCAGTGACGGGGTCTGTGCGGCCAGACCCAGACCGATGAACCAACTGGGCGATCCTGCTACCCTGGTTTTGCTTCGGCACGCAGGATTGCCCTGCAACACGTTGGGTGGGTGCTCTGAAGCGCTTAACAAATCGAGGTTCCCAGCCCTTTAGGGGAAATCACTTGGGCCACCTCCAAAGTTTCGAACCAAAAGGCACAAAGAGGCGAGGGGCCCAGTGGAGGGCGCGCCTCAGCGCACAGCGGCAGTAACCATTGGGCCGACTTCTCTCCTTTCCATTCCGCCCTACAGTAGTCTTCCATCAGGCTCAACGACTCTCTCTCTCTCTCTCTCTCTCTCTCTCTCTCTCTCTCTCTCTCTCTCTCTCTCTCTCTCTCTCTCTCGTGTGTGTGTGATTTGTGTGTGTGTAAGTGTATGAGTGTAGGTGTGTGCAACTGGGTGGAAATTTCAAAGGGTATATCTGACGCTTACAGAGGATGGGCCCTGAGCCTTCAAGCGACTTACGTGGAAGGAAACAGAGGGGTCAGGCCTGCTCTAAGTGGAACATCTGCAAAACATTCAAGCCATTTACTGTTAGAAATAATAAAAAAAGCCACTAATGATCATAGTTCCCACCCCTTCCCCCAAAAGGCCAAATCCTAATGAAATAATTCAAAGGTAGGCCTCATTTCCTAATAGCGGAATTAAACAACAACAACAAAAACCAACTAAACTTCCCAACTCTCCTTCTGAAGGGCCTGGGAACCTTGGGAGAAAGTAGGGGAAAAAAAAAAAAACACAATGCTGCGGGGAGCCACGGAGCTGGTTTTACCAAGGCAGAAGCCTTGGTGCACAATTAAACTACAGTGAATTCCTCTTTAAGTGGGAGCATTCGGAATCCTCTTCAGAATCCAAAGATGTCTAGGGTTAAGTAATTTTAAAAACAGTTTTGAAACGCCTTGTGCAATGAAGCTACCTTTAAGCCCCAAACTATTATAAGTACGCTATACATCTGGGTGCCAGGTTATCTCTCCATATTTCTTTCTAAAATGAGGGAAAGCATTCATAAAAAAGCTTACTTGGCACACTTTATTTTCGGAAAGCAGATGTTAATTTTTTTTCACGTATCATTTTATGACCACGTACATGTGTAGAGTTGGAAGGCATCCAGGCCGCCTCTATTATTTGCTAAATGACTGTTAGTTGAAACATATTATTCTCGGCCTAAGTATGGTATAGGTTATATCAATAAAGTAAACATCTGTGGGTTTTTTTTTTCTTTTAATCAGGGGAGGGGCATAAAGAGTTAGTATAAACGACCGAGGAAGGAAAACAAAGAAGAGTTTGCGGAGGAAGAGCGCACCTGTGCTGTAGAAAATGGGATATTTATATTGTTCGGTACAAAACAAAGTGCCCCCCCCATCGGGCACTCGGGGATATTTACATGGCGGGAGATAAAGTTGAAAGCCAAATGGGATTCTCCCTGAGGCCTTCTGCGTGGCAAGATAACAGGTACCAAGCGCTCCTGGCGGCCGGGGCCTTCTCCGGCTGCCCCGCCTCCTCCGCCCCCCCCGTTCCCCCCCCCAGCTCCCGCCCTAGGCCTGCCGGGCTCGGAATTCCCAGGCACCGCGGAAATTTCAGCGGGGTTCCCAGCCTAGAAGTGCGCTCTGGAAACGTCCTCATTTGCCCCGCGACGCTCGAGGATGCCGGGCGCCCAGGAAAAGCGAGTGGCCTGATAATTAATGGAATACAATATTTATGGCCCAGTGTATTGACTCCGAGGCGAACGCGCCTCTTAGGTAGTCCGTGGGGGTCTGGCAAACAGGGGAGAGAGAGAGCAAACATAATGACCGCAGTACTTATGTCTATCGGGTTTGCTCACTTAAACCCGAGCTATGTAGCATCATGATAAATATTAATATCCATCTCTCCAGCTCCTCTGCACCGCCGTCCTAACTCTCTCTTCCTGAGCGCTGCCCTTTACAAAAAGGCCAGAGAGGAGGGGCTTTTTTTTCTTTAACATAAAACGCTGCAAATATGAAAAATAGGTCACCAATAAAATTGGTCTCAGCATGGAGTGTAATTGCAACAAAGTAGCGCCGAGTAAAACCGCGGAGCGAGCTGGCTGAGGCGGCACAGTCGCGGACCATCTGGTGTGTATTAAACGCGGTGCTGTAAATATTGCTGAGAGCTAATGCATTATCGGCTTCTATACGTGCACAGGGCCTGTAAGCTCTCCGTATGTTAGACCGTGTAGCTCGGTGAGAGCTAGGGAAGGTGTTCTTTGAATCACCAGCTGCGAAAACATCGTCTCCCCCACTTTTGGTGGAATTTTCGGCGGAAAAGTGTCGAGTGGACATCTCCATTATCCGCCCCTGCCAGCACCCCCTCGCCTCTTGTCTCAGATCCTCTTTCTCTTTTTCCCCCAGCTTTTCTCCAGCTCCCCTTCCAACCCTCCTCCCCTTTCCCTACTCTCCAAGGGGATAGGGCAGGCACTGCTGACGTCACTACACATCAGTAAAAGAGAGTGACTGTTTCAGAGAGAGGAAGGAAAAAAAATTTCATGTGTTTTTCATCAGTGCTAATTTTTTTTGCCTTTTTTTTTTTAAATAGAAATGAGCCGCCCAGCATGGGTACCCTCCTGTTCTGGGGCTTCTAATCAGCACTGCTCCCTTTTATGGGGTGGCCCATGAGGCGGGAAGTCGCTCTTCATCCTGGGAGCTAAACGGTCCTGTGCGGGTTCTAATGTAAGAATCGGATGAAACCGGGGGAAATAAAGTGCACAGGGGAAGGGTGCACAACCACACCTCCCAAGCAACCATTGCCAAGCCAGCGGGAGGACTCCTGGCTCCGAGGCAGTTTTGGTTTGCACCCCAGAACTTCTTTTCTCTAGTTCATCCCTCATACGTCCGCGCCCCCCCATACTGAATTGCCACACACACATAGCTAATAATTTTCCTGCTGTCACATTACTTTTCCGAGGAAAACAGCTCAAGTCTTCTCTTTCCTGACGATACCCCATATTTAAGCGTTTACTATAATTACACTCTCCTCTCCTCGGAGCTCCCCCACCCCATATTACTCAACTAGTACGTTTTTACTCAAATCTGGTGGTCGGAACTCCCCCTGTGTTGTCTCACAGAGATCACATCCTCTCAGAGTTGGCCTGATCTCTCTTACCCTTCCTAGTTCTTGCCACCCTTCCCTCCCCCTTCTTCTTCCCTTGCCCTTCTCACCTGTGCTCAGAGCAAACCTCAGACCTGAGTGTGGGCAAAGCCTGCTGGCCAGGACAATCCAGGTTCAATCAGCAAATGAATAAAACTCTTACTTTCTTTGATTTTGGCTGGAGGCTGTTTTCCCCCTCGGCGGTGGCCTCCTTTAATTATAGGAGCTGTATTTCTTCCCTGGGAGACATTCAGGGGGGATTTGTAGTTGGAAATTTGTGTCTGCTGAGTTATTTTGGATCCTGGACCAGTGAGTGAGTGGCCAGGACCAAGAGGCTCTGAGTGAAGTGCAGATTGAGACATATCGAGTTTCTTCTAAAAGGATCATTTCATGTAGGAGGTTGGACACAAAGTTTGCACTCGTGACTAGCATTCCAGTGAGAGACATGCATATTTTAAAACAACAAAGGGAGCTGGAAAGAAGGTTTGGGGGGGTGCTGGAAAGAAGTTACTAAGTGACAAACATCTGTCAACATGGAATGACTTGTATGCTCCAATGCAAAACTATCTGGCCAGCTCTATAGAGTTCAAGGAACAGAATCTAGGATAGTAACATCGGTACCTACTTGTTTATGGGAGATCTAGTAAATGAAAGACCCCACTTCATAAACACAAGGACAATTAATACTACACATGTGAGTATAATTTTACAATTATGTTTTCCTGAGTTGATAGTGAGATTCTGTTGGACTTTTGAAAAATGTACTTTTTATTACAATGGGGAGTGAGGAACAAACAGGGAGTCTAGGATACCAAACAAACCCGAGCAGAAGAAAGACAAAGCTCAAACAGCCCTGCTTGCCGTGTCCCAGCCACCTTTAACCAAGGATCACTTTTACATGTGTCTGTGAGCCAAACACATAAACACATAAACAGCCACCTCTCTCCTTGTCAACAAGAAGAAATGGCAAAAATGCTTCCACGCGATTTTATCTCTCATTTAAACTTGGACTTTCAACAAGCATGTTACACCTTTAAAGAGAAAAGAGAAAAAAAAAAGTTCCTTCTTGAAGAAGGAAGTTATTAAAAGCAAGCTGAAAGATGGTGCAAAATGCTGGTAGGCCTCTCTTGAAATACTCTCACACACACACACACGCAAATGCACACACACACACACACACACACACACAGAATATCCAACAATCACAGAGAAGTTCAGACTCCAACTTCCACTGAAAAAAGCTTTTTCTCTTCCATCTTCCAGATCTGAAGACAAAAGGAGAGCCGGGCTGGTGGTGAGCAGGATGTCTCTGTTAGTTGTCAGCACAGGTCCATGGGTTAGGAATGCTAATGAGCCTATAGGCCTGCTCAGGACTAGGTTCTGGCTCGCACACAGCACACAGCATACGCTCATACACACTGGGGTCCTGCGAGCTGGCTGACAGGCACACAGACAGAACATCCTGCCCGACCTTGTCTCGCCTTTTTTTCTCTGAGCCCAGAGATCGATCGCTGACCCCACTATTGGGCCAAAGCTTTATTTATCTGACTGTTCAATGATATTATCAGCCTTAAATGTTATATACAGCAAACGTCTTCCTAAATCAGCATAGTAGGATGGCTTGCAGAGATCAGCTTGTTCTTTCTTAAAGAAATCTCTCTCTCTCTCTCTCTCTCTCTCTCTCTCTCTCTCTCTCTCTCTCTCTCTCTCTCTCCTCTTTTCATTCTTCAGAATTGGGGGTATTTTATAGGCTGGACTTGGGGATTTGATCCCTAGCTTTCAGCTTGGTTAGAAGAGGTCTTAGCTATTGTGAAGATGTATAGACATCATTATTTCGCTATCACTGAGATTCTCATCGGGGGGGGGGCGTTCTCTTGTCAGCAGAATCCCACTGCCTAGACCCACTCTATTCTACATGATCTGGACTTCTCAAATTCAGATAGAAGGGAAAACAAGGGGTGGGGAGTCTGATGTGGAACCTTCCACAGTGTTAATTGTTTTCTTTCCTCTCAATTACATTCATAAACCTATTTTCTGCATTGCATGTTATTTCTTTGTGCCTCGAAATTGAAACCACGTGCTGTCTTTTCCCTCCGCGCGCGCACACACACAGTCAATGCATTGCCCCCTCCCCCAACCCATCATGCTACTATTTATGTCTTGGTTACTCACTCTGCGATCTGTCCCCCCCGCCCCGAAAAAGAAACTGGCCACGAGGAAGTAAGTAAAGCTTTGTCAAATCCAAATCTCAAACGCCATTCTCCAGAGAAGACTCCAGGATTTACTTCCGGGACCCGGCCCTCCGCCTACCTCTGCACCTTGCACAGGTGTTTGAAGCTTTCTTGGGGAGAGGCAGCAGGGAGAATGTTCATGAAGAAAAGCAACCCATCAACTTTGGGTCTGTCCTACAGGCCCACTCCAGCCCTTGCTCTCTAGTCAGCTGCGGGGGGGGGGTGCATAGCAGCAATCACAGCAACACTGCTGTTTTATTCTATGCTCCAAGATCTTGGGCACAGCAGGCCCTGAGCCCGAAGCCATGGGCTGCTCCCTGGGGGAGAGGGTCTTCCCAAGCGAAGAAGTCCGAAGCTAAATAAATAAATAAACAAACTCTGGAGGGGGGGAGTCAGAAAATGGATTCCCTGACAAGAGAGATAATAAATGAGGGGCGCTTTCAGATAGATATCTCAGACGTGAAATTGCGCCCAGCTGGTTGTGTGCGCAAACAAATAGTTTCATGTTAGGGACTCTCAACTTGTGGCTTGATGAATAGAACACGACAGAGGTAAATGGGACTTTAACTCATTTAGGAATACGACTCTTTGGCTTCCAGAGTAAAAAGCCCAGTGATGCCACAGAGCCCAAACAAGCTCTTTAACAAGAGTTTTATTAATTCCCACTTGTGTCCGTTACACCCCCCCCCCGTCTCCCTCCCCCGACAAGATGCTTCTCATGGTCCCCTGTTTGCGGGGGCGTTTAGATGATGTGCTCTGAGTAACAGGGCAGCACCAGAGACATGAGTCAGCCAGTGGAGGAATAGAAGGGTTGCCTATGCATGGATAAAAGGAGAGAGAACATTTTCAAAAACAGACATATTTAATTTTTTTTTTTTTGCACAGCCCTAAAGAGCTTTGGCTTGGGTTCCAGCTCCCCATCATCTCCAGGACCCTGTCCCGTGCTGCTGCCTTAGGCCCCAAGCCCCTTATAAGGAGGGGTGGAGTCTAGAGGTACAAGGTGAACAGGAAGGGATCTATTTCTGCCTGGACTTCCTTTCACCCAGCCTGAGAGCAAGCTAGAAGTGGTGTAGGAAGAACAGAGGATGTCAAAGTTCACACCTGCCCATTCTGTGGTTGCCCTAGGGGCTGCGAGGGCACACCCTGGTTTCCCTAGCGATTTCTCAAAGCAACATGTCCCCAACGCGGCCTTCTAATAGTTTCAGCTAAGATAGTTTAAATGTACTTCAAGGTCCCTAAAGTTCTCGGGTGCCCAGCAAGTGTTTGGATTAGAACAGAGCATTAATCCTTCCTAAATGGGTAATTTGAAGATAAAAGTCATTTTATGTGCGCTGCCTCCAGTTTTAAGATGTATTTCCACCGACTCTGGAGAACCCATGTTTTTTTCATGTTCCGTTGAGGAGGGGTGTCTCCATTTTCCCAACTTTTAGGGGCAGGCGTTGGTGCTACTTCTCCTGAGCCATACAGGGACCTCGGCACTCACACCTTGCTTCCATGGCTCCCCCTGGCGCCTAGCCTGAAAGTGGCTCAACACAGAAGGCCCTCCAGAGGGCCACCCGGGCCACCCAGACAGAAGGAGCCTGCTCCACCAGGCCCACGACCACAGAAATTACCAGAGCCAGAGAAATCTAAAGATGCTCCACTCAAGCAGTCTGGCTACTACTGGAACCTGTTCCTGGAACTGAGAGCCCCCGAGGCTGCTGGCCTGGCCCCACGTGCACCCGCTAAAGGCCAGCCAGAAAACATAGGATGCTTCTTGGTTGTAGGCTCCAGCAGAAGTTTAGGTGTCTTGGTCTTAGTTCCTCAGTATTCTCTCAGGGTGAGCGGGATTTGTGGTGTGTGTGTGTGTGTGTGTGTGTGTGTGTGTGTGTGTGTGTGTGTGTGGTCTCTGTGTCCTGTTTTCCAAAAGTGAGAAGTCTCTGCGGGTTCACGCAGCTGTGCAGCCTAGCGTGGGTGAGCACCTGCTGAGTTCTTCTCTATCTGAAGAAGAGACCTAGATCTCTGATTCTAGAAACACAACTTTGTCTCCGTATATATTGCAGGAGGGCAGGAAATAAACCAGTACTGCTCCGGATTCCCAAAGGAGCCAGTGGGCAAGTATTCCTGCCGCCCCCCCCCCATTCCAGGTTTCCTGGCTCTTGGAAGTGTCTCTAGGGAGGCCTGCGGTCTTTCCACTTTGATTGGCTGGGAGGTCGGGCCCAGGCTTACAAAAGCCGCTGGGATTCCTGAGCACCCTGCTGACCCCAGTCTGTCAGAGTCAAATCACCGCTGAATCCTGAGGAAGTGCCTCGTTTCTCGGAGACCTGTGTTGCCTGCCTTTTTCTACACTGGGCGTCTTGTGCTTGGGCCTCCATATTGAAATTAATTGAAAAGTACATTTCCGAACTGCAAAAAAATGTTTATCTGTTTTCATCAGAGGGATCACATTGTAATGAATATATTTACATCTCATTTCAAGAAGGCAGGGAAGATCGGTGAACTCTCCTGGCAGCTCGGCTCCTCCCCCCTCAGTGCCCTAGCTGCAGCCCACCCTTGAACCTCACGCCTGTGAGGGTTCCCGGTACTTCGTAGGAGTTCCCTGGGTTAAACACGACCTTCTTCCTGTCCCCACTCTGCCTCGGGTGTCCAGACCCGAAGGAAAATGAATTTAGGCCCAGAGACTCCATGCCCTGCCTGTCTAGTGGCGCATCTTAGGAAAGTCCTCTAGCGGCCTGGTTTGAGACCATTGACCTCCAGTGGCCTCGCGCTTCGCAGAGGCTGTGCTGCATCCAGATCATGAAAAAACGTCAAGCAGGTGGGGCTCGCCTAAGAATTGTAGGGACCTGGAACCTTCCATACAGCCAAGTGAAAGCACAAGAATACGGATGACTCCTGAAAGTGAGCTCCAGCCTCCTATAAGCCTGGCTGGGGCCAGGGGTGGGGGGAATGTGTACGAAAGAGAGGTTTTATTTTTAAAGATCTGGCGTTATTAATACGTTAAGGAAGCGATCCCTTGGCAGTATGTGTTCTCACAGCTTCAACTCAGATCCATAAACCATTCAGATGCTGAAGGCTGTCCCAGAGCTTGCCCCTCAACGCTCCCCCAGCTAGATAGAGGCACTTTCGGGAAGAACCCAATCCAGTCCAGCCTCCGGACTCTTCGAAGTACCATGGAGGAGGGGTTAGGAGGAGTGGGAGGGTGGCTCCAGTTCTTACTGGGAAGCCTGGGAGGAGAGAAGGGCAAACTCTAAGTGGGTAGATCTCCAGGGTTGCCCAAGAAGGAACAAAGTCACAAAATTCCTGGTGCTGATGTCTCAGGTCTTGCCCAGAGGCAGGGAGAGGCAACACCTAGCTTCTGAAAGTCAGTGACCCATCTTGATTCAAAAGCTTTGAGGAGTCTCTCCCCACCCCGATCGAGGGTCAGATAAGTAAACCTGTACAAATACTCCCCAGCTCAGCAAGTTTCCCCGGAGCAGTTAGTCTAGGTCTTCTTGCACTGGGTCACCACGCAGGGGTCTGTAAGGCCCAAGTGCCGGAGAAATTGTGCCCCCAAAGGCAATGCAGCCGGCCTAGCTGTGCTTAGGGTTGGCCTTGAAGTGACATCACAAAGACTGCTGTCTGCCACCGAGACTCCTGCCCTCCCCTCCAACACATCCCACACAGCCTGGCCTTTCCTTCAGCTTTCCAAAAGTCATGCAGAGACTGCTGTAAGAAACAGATGCAGTCAACTTGGACGGGGCCTGAACAGTCCCCTCTCCCTCTCAAAAACCCAGATTCTACCAATATTCAAGACAGAAATTATCCAAGGGTTTCCTCTTTCTCTGATGGTATAGTTCAAGTAACCAGACACGTGGGTTTTGCTAAATTCTTTTATTTTTGTTTAAATTTTCACTTCAATTTTAATTCTTGAAGAACAGCCTCGACAACATATCGCACTCATTGTAAGAAGCAAAGGGTTATATCAAAAATTATTAGTATAGAATCACAGGAAATCTGGTTTGGAACCAGAAAAAAATACAAAACAGATATAGATACATAGACACAGGACATTTTTTTATAATTATTTGGAAAATGTTATTTTCCCCTAATCTTGTTCCTTTTTCTTTATGTGCATACGATGTTTAAATTTTACAAAAAATGAAAATAAAGACTAGTATTTTACAAAATGAATAACAATGTTCAGTGTGTATGTTTCTACATAGAATTCAGTCCGCTCCCATATGAGTTGTTTTCTGTACAGAACATATCCACATCCATCCACAATAAATCCTGGAAGGTCCATTCGAATCCTTCTATTTTATTAAATTTCTCAAGGTCCTCTCTCCGAAAAATTTGTTGCCAATTTCTCACCAGACATGAGGTCCTTTTTCTTTTTTCTTTCCGATATACTTACATAATAGATCAGACCCTAAATAAGTCTCTTTTCCTCCTAGTTCGCAGCTTAGGCTGCATTCCTGCAGAGTAGGCTGCCCTGTCCCCAGCCCTCCTCCCCTCTGTCTGGCCTGTCTGGTCCAGCATCCCAGCATCCCAAGGCTTTTGAGTCCTTGGTCTGGGTGAGTCCTCTGAAGTCTCTAGGGGGTGGGGGACAGGAGCAGACGGAAATGCCCAGAGTCTAGGAACACTGGATGGACATGTAAGGCCAGTTGAAACTGCTCCCAGAGAGCAACATATCTCGGATGAGAGTTTCGATGGGGGTTTTACCTACCAAACGGACGAAGAAGAGCTGTTCGATGACAGAGGAGGACACTGTGCGGAGAGAGGGCAATCGCAGAAGCAGTTTGCCAAAGCGACTGGGTTGGTTGGGATACTGGCTCCTCACATATTCCTCCAGCGCACACTGCGATTTCTCCTGCAGGCTTTCGATGTGGGCAGCATCCGACAGGCCACAGGCGTCTGCCAGAGCGGCCACAGGAGGGAGAGACAGGAAAAGGGGGACAGACGGTTAGGTTAGTGAGCAGTAGAGGCACACAGCCATTAATGTGTTGAGGAGAAAAAGGAAAAAAGAAATAGGAGAAAAAGAAAAGCAATCCTTTCTTCTATGCCTCTTTGATCCTTTCTAGGCCACACTCTTTCCCGTCCGCCATACAAATAAAAGTCAACCACGTCCCCACGCATGGGAACAGGAAAGACACACACACACACACACACACACACACACACACACACACACACAGAAGTACAACCTTGCCATCCCTTTGGTTTTGCTCTTTCACCTTTGGATTAAAGAACGTATGATGGTGGATCCATCTTTGCTGTGTATACAACCTGTTCTCGTCTGTAGGAGTAAATCTTTCTGGTTGCACTCATTAAAAAGAAAGGCACCTGTCCCTTTCCCTCTGGATTTTGGACTGCTTGGGACCCCTGAAGAAGTATGCAGACTTGGATGCACTTTTAGGAGGCTTCTTGGAGTCTCCTCTCAAACCCAAATGACCCCAACCAGCGCGCTTAAGGAGAACCTAGATTGTGTCGTAAATACACATGGCACGGGGGAGGGAGGGGATAAGGAATCACAAGCTGTCAGAACTGAGAAGCAGATCAAGTCCATGCTATAGCAATACAGGATTTGGGATCAACTATATATGCAAGCAAGGACTCGGGCAACAAATCCTCAGTGAGGGTGGACACTCCTCTCTGTTCCTTAGGTCAAGCAATTGAAAATTGGTCGCATCTCTGCAAGCTATATAATTACCAGGAGAAATATGGCTCAGTTACTCCAGGCTGCAAAAAAAGAAACATCTACAGTGATCAGACACTGATACTTCCTCTCAGAGCTGGGGGAGTGGAGGATTAAGGATGGCTTTGCAGAGAGCTAGGTTTCCTGTAGCAGGACTAAAAGAGATGGGACAAGGCACTTCACACAATGATGGCAACCAGAAACCTTTGTGCTTCTTTCAAACCCACCAAAACCCTTTTAGGTCCAGATAGCAGATTATTCTATATCCGCTAACCAGGGCCAAGCAAAGGGGGAGGAACATGGAATCAGGGAAACAGAGTGAAGCTTCTCTCTTATATCTCTATGTTATTTCTTAATATTAACAACATATTTTAAAATCAGGAAGATCACAGAGGAACCCTTAGTCGGTCAGAAGGTTGACTAAGGATCAAAGATGGAGTTTGCTAGGATATAAATCTAGGAAGGAACGTATATATGACAAGACTTGTAAAAGGACACTTTGTAATGGGGGAAGTGTTGACCCCAAGAAAACAAATCATTCAAATCCAAATCTGTGTCCACTCTTTCCATGCTGTGTACCTTACAGTTCAAGAGCTGGAGTTACAAAGCCCTCTTCCACCTTCATCTACAAGGGGATGGCCGCCAGCAAATATACAAATAAAACCACTGATGACTCAGGAACTTCTGAGGCAAGTCTCCTTGGGTCCAGATTGGGTTCCCGTCAGATGTCTAACGACTGTATCCAGCTACAGCTGATGCAGTACATACATCCACACTGGCCTGAGCTGGGAAGCCAGGGAGATTATGATGGTCAGCATGGCCAGGAGAGGAATACATGGGGTTTCCCTGCTTAGCGTGGGCACTCTGAGAGATCTGCTCATGGACATGCTTTCTAGAAAAGCCTTCCTAAAACACACTTGTGTTTACATATATCTTGTGTTACATACATTTTCTGCCCCTCATGCCCTGTGATAGTCACAGCCACAGACAACACAACAGGAGAAGAATCCATTAATATTCCAACAGATTTCCCCTTAAAGATCCATAGGACATGCCCTCAGGTCAGGAAAATATCACAGTCCCTAGAGTGCAAGGTCTCTTCCTCACTCACATATAGGTGACTCCAAGGAGAAGCCTGGACAGGTGTACTAGGGTCCTGCCTACCGCTTCCACCTTTGAAATGGAATTCCTATTTCCAGGTTTGTCTTATATCCACCAGGAGTCCTAGTTCTGGCCTGGCTTCATTCACCCTGCAGCAGAGTGAGTGCTTGTATCAATTGGTGGGTTGTGGTGGCAGAGAGAGGTGAGCAGAGGGTGTAATTTGGTACATATTTGCACTTGATGAATTATATGACAGATAAGAAAGGGAGACAGAATATACAAAGCCCACGTCTCACTT
Source organism: Dicrostonyx torquatus (assembly GCA_028555095.1). Taxonomy (NCBI): domain Eukaryota; kingdom Metazoa; phylum Chordata; class Mammalia; order Rodentia; family Cricetidae; genus Dicrostonyx; species Dicrostonyx torquatus. The sequence continues at coordinate 1,510,720 of JAQHUG010000173.1, read as the reverse complement.
TTTATATGGTAGTGTCAATGTGGGAACCTTCAATATTTCTTCTACAGTATATGGAAAAGAAATTATGTAAATAAATAACCATTACTGCTCAGGCCCTCCCGGCTTAGCCTTTGTAGTGCAGAGAATGTATTTCATGTTGTGCATTCAGAAGAGTTTAGTGTTCAGGAAAATATAGATGTAATCAGCTGCCATAACTAGAAATCAAAGTTATTATTGTGCTGAAAATGGATTTATTGTATTTATGTTAACTAGATGGCTCTTTTCAGAGTCAGTCTCATTTATTTGAAGGAATATTTAGGTATATGAATTAAAGAATTTTCTTAAAAGCAAGTTCAGGTCATGACCTAGTCTTTGGATGCTGTCCAGAATATTAAGGATTAAACATACCATCCGGAGGCCAAATGTGAAAACCACCACAGGGGACCCCCCCCCATGCCAGCTTCAAATACTTAGCCAGAACAAGCCACATTGGACAATATGTCTAAAACTGTCTTTTCCATCATTCAAAGTTTGCTTAAAAGTTGGATGACTTTTGAGAAGGCTTCCCATGAATTCCCTTCTTCCCATGAATTCCCTTCTGGCTAGCAATCAAAACAAGTTTAGTCAAGACTGGAAATGTGCTATATGCAAGGAAGGTGGGTAAATTACTACTGACAGTTCTGTTTCCATGCTCAGATATTCTGCCTGTGATTTCCCCAACAAAACAATGTTATCGTTCACTTCTCAGCACCCCTTGCACCTGGAAAAGATGACCCAAAATACTTCTTTGGATATTTTTTTTAAAAAGAACTTCTCACAGGAATGCCTTAGGATGGAAAGTTTAAAAGGGAAGCCTGCATCATTCTGCAACCTTCCCTGAAGCCGGCACAATCCTAGGCCTCTCCCTGGGAACACGTACCAGATCAGCAAAGTTGAGGGGATTCAAAGAACTTTGAGGACATCAGGGAAAGGGAAGAGAGACCTTTCCTGAGAAAAACCCCTGTCCAGCTAGCTCCTAGTCACACGTCTGTTTTAAGACACTTAACTGGGCAAGATTTTAAAACCCCAGTTTTTCTTCACTGGCTCCCTTCCTGATGCATTTGGCTAAAGCCATGGGTATAGGAGAATTGCCAGCAAGGCCTAGGCCTGCCAGAGTCAAAGGATCCTGGTCGCTGCTCCCCAGGCTCTTTGTCACTTTTGAAAAACACATTTCCATCAAGGAGACTTATTAAGATAAAATGCATTCAAACACCGAGGAACCAGTTCAATAAATCTTCCATTTGTTTTAAGTTTGCACTTTATCCCCTTGCAAAGAATAACCCCACTCTCCCTAGCAGACCTGCATTTGTGGCTGAAAGTAAAGGGGGTGGGGTGGGGGGAGCAGCCCAAGTCCATGACTCTGTCCACCTTGCATACAAATGAGCTGTTCCTGTCTAAATAAATTATCTGCTTCTCTGATCAATATTAATACTACATTTGCTACATTACAATATTGTGCAAATTTAAGAGTCATTTTGATACAATGTAAATATGATTCTTCATGCATGAAGTCAGGAAATATTGATATATTATCCGACTGCTCACTGTTCAACAAGGCCTTGTTTGGGAAGGACATTTTTGCCATCTCTGCCCAAGGATGGTTTTAATTTGGCTTCGGAGGGCTTGGCTCTAGGGTAGATTTATTAGAATGGTTTATTTCTTCTCCTAATGGAGAAATTAAAGACAACCGTGCCAAGAGCAGTGGTAAAAACTGCAGCTAACCTTCCTCACAGTGGGCAGGGCCTAAGGCCCATCTAGGAGCTCTGCTCCCACCAGAGTCCTTTCCGCGGCTTTGTTTGTGTTTCCGCCGTTACCTGCGGTCGGTCCCTGGTGTTTATATGTCTCCCCCTTGCAGGTTCCAATAATAAAAGGCGGGTAGTGTTCTCACACACTCAGACCAGAGCCCTTCAAAGGCAACGTTAATTCACTTTCCTGGAAGTTAATTCGAACCATCTATCATAAGAGAGATTGTTAACAAGCTTGCTACCACCGCCTACACTTAATTTGATATTTTTAAGGCATCATTTTAAATCTCCAATGTTCTTGTGTTTTGCATAGCTATGAAATTTATCTCCCGGCCCGAAATCCTCTCATGCTTGCGGGCTTTACAGTATTGCTTTTGTTTTTTTTTTTTTTTTTATCTTTCTTGTTTAGCTAGAATCCGTTTTTTATGACCCTCAATAACCCCAGCAACTGCGAACATGAATGGTTTCCGATAAGGGAAAATCAGGCAGCAATAAAGCGGGATTATTTATGATTTATTTGTGCGTATTCTTCTCTTTCCGCCTCTGTCTGTGTCTCACTGTCGGGAAACTCACCCAAGGAGAGAGCCACACAGAGTAGGAAGCCACCTTCCCACGTTCTCTTCCTTCTGTAGCGTTCCTCCCCCAGAAAGACTGAGCTCTGGCACACCACACACACACACACACACACACACACACACACACACACACACACACACACACACACACACGGAGCCACTATCCTCAGAGAATTGCCTCTCCCCTCCCAGACCGTTGCCTCGGTCAAAGGCGCGCGGGGGTCCAGGTCGCCAGGCCAGGCCGCCGGCCTCACCGGAGCTCTTCCACTCCAGCACCGCTAAGCTCCCAAGATGGCAGCGGCGCGGCCCGCGATAACCACGTAACCGGGGCTGCAGACCCTGGGCAGGCCTAAGGTGGGGTGAAGGCCGAGCCTCCCAGCGGCAGTGGCTGCGCGGGAGATGCTAGGCTCCCGCCGCACGCACGGTGCCCGCGCCAGCTCCCCGCACAGCCTGCCCTCCCCCGCGACCGCATCCTCACCTGACGTGAACAGCACGATGGCTTTGAGGCAGCTGTACTCGGCAGAGTCGACGTGCAGCGCCTTGAGCTTCTCCACCTGTTCCTGAAAGATGCGGATGTGGTCCATGAAGGCCACGACGCGGTCCGCGGACATGGGCGAGGCGTGGAGGCCCGCAGCAGCCAGCAGCGGCGCCACGTGCAGGGGCATGGAGCACTGGGCCGCGTTGAGCACGAACAGCTCGCTCCAGGTGAGCCGTAGCAGAGACACCTGGTCGGTGATCTGCAGATCCGGGAAGAAGGGGATGTTGCGGGCCCACTCGACGGCGCTGAAGAGGAGGCGCGCGGCCAGCTCGCAGATGTTCTCGATGCCCATGATGTTGTTGGGCTGCATGCACTGGCTGCCGTAACGAGACGTGGGGTAGGGCTCTGCGCGCAGCAGCAGCGAGATGTAGCCGGACAGGTAGCAGTGGCCATTGAGGGGGTCCCCGTTTGTGAGTGCGTACTGGCCGGGATTGGGCTGGGTTGGAGGCATTCTTCCTCGCTGAACCGCTGACAAAAAGAAAGAGAGAAAAGAGGCAATGTGCATCCAGGGGGCTTGTGAACATTGCCGAGCCGCAACGCGCACCCAACGCCGTGCCATGCAGTTGTTTCCCCGCAGTCATGGCTCTCGGAGCATCTTCTCCTGCTGGCTCTCACTCACAGACCGTATTGCCAGGAGATCTCGGTGAAGCCCTTTACCTTCACCGGCTCGGTGTGTTCATCCATAGCCTGCATCCCTGGCTTCTTCAGCCAGGGAAGAACTAGGCCTGACTTCAAGGCCCCTAGCTCTCTGCTCGGCCAAGAAAGGAACACCCTCCCCCCTCACCAGCTACTAAGAAGCAACACACAGATAAATGAACCCCCATTCATCTTTCCACAATAATACAAACCGAGGTTTTTTTTTTTTAAAAAAAAAAGTGAAACCCGAAAAAGGCTATAGTGCCAGGCACAAGCCTTAATGCCCTCTTCATTTGCAAAGCAGCAGCGTTCAGTGCATAAAATGTTCCCATAATCTCTAAAGTGCTACAGAATTATCTTTAAAAGACGTACAAGTTACACATCTTACTGACCACTTACAACTTTTGACCAGAGAGTAAGCACTCCCCACTCCCTCTCCCACTCCCCCCACTTCTGCTTGCCCCATACAAAGCTCTCACTCTTAGAAGCAACAGCAATTTGAAATATTCCAAGGAAAAAGTTGAACTTACAGTAGCCAAACATTATTGGAAAAAAAGTAGGAAATATAATGAATGTCTGTCTGTCCTGCGCGGTGGGTGCCACTGCAACCTGCAGCCAGCTTTTGCCCAGTGAATGCAACCGAGCTTGCAAACTGCAAAAACGCTGGATTCATTAACCATCTGAATGCAAAACGTAAGCATGCTTTGAGTTCTTAAAAGCTGACCAAAGGTTTTTTTTTTTAATGTGTATGTTTTACTTCCACAGTGCCAGCATTTTAAACTCTGCCATGTAAACAAAGAGAACTTCAGGGAAAGTTAGGGGCTCCTGAACTCTCCCTCCCACCCCACAACAAATCAGTGGAGATGGTTCATGTCCACAGGGCTCTCCCATTTCAGGTTGGGCACTGTTTGTCTTTGATTCTGATTCCAAGAAGAGTTCTAGTGCAATTTAACATTCTTGAAACACAATGGTTAGAATACTTTTTTTTCTAATTATAGTTTTGAACTTGGCAGTTATTTTTCAATTAAATGAGAGCACAACTCAAAGTTGTTTTTTCTTCCCAGATGCCCTATAGAATCTCCCTGGAGCCAGAGATGAAGTCGTCATATTTGCCTTCTCCTTGAGATCTGAAGGAATTCAATTTCTTTCCTTGTGACATATAAAATATAATTTCGAAGTCAATTACAAGGAGAAGTAATCTACATTCTGCAAAATTGACTGGTTCACTAATTTGACTGTAAGATATCTTTAATGATTGTCAGGAGATAAACTTTAACTATAAACCGCTAAATATATTTGTAAGAAAAGTGCTCCATCACAAGCCATGCGAATATGAAGCATCTCCAAATTCAACATCAAAAGTTGTGTTTAATAAAAAAACAAAAACCCATACAGCACATCGACTAAATGATGCAGAAAAGCCCATGCCAGCTGCAGCCTATGCATTATAGCCAAATCAGGAGGATCGGTAAATGCCGTTGTAAATTGTAATTTGTATGCAGTATTTAAGCAGAGGGTGGAGTTTGATGAAGAAATAAAACGAGTAGCAAGCTCTAAAAATGACAATACTATGAAGGCAGGGTTCAGTCACAAACTTTCCTTTCAAAGTCGAGGGGTGAAAACAAGGCCACAGCTCGGGAGGAGGCGGCCCCAGATCCCAGAAGAGGAGAGGGAACCAGTGAACAGGCCAGAAGCTCCCCTCCCCCTAATTAGACCTACAAGTGCAATAAATCTCACTCCTCTTTTTCCAAGCTAAGCTTCCTAAAGGATGAGGGTAGCAATGGATCTACGGTTCAGGGTCCTCCAGCCCCAGTCCTCTCCCATTATACATAAAGGGTACAGTAAGGTGGAGGGAAAAGTGAAATGAAGGGAAAAACAAAAACAACACGGAGACAGTTTTCTGCGAGGAATAAGCACCCCTGCCCAAGTTCATGCCAACACAGCCCCAAGCATCCTCACACACAGGCGGGAGCGAGACACACACGGAGCACATCCAACAGAGGAAGGGAGGGGATTTTTAAACCGCAGCTCACGATCCCAGGGACACAATCCTGAGCAGGCAGCGGGAGGGGTGGAGGAGCCGGGGAGAGGAGCGCAGGCCGGGAGGGGGAGGCAGCGGCAGCGAGCTGGAAGGAGGGGGGGGGGACGTTGGGGGAGGAAGGCAGCCAGGATTGGGAAGCCCGGACCGGCTGGGACCACAGGAGCCCCATCCCCACAGCCACAACCACCCGGGCGAGGGAGAAAGAAAGAGCAGGGAGACGGGCGAAGCGCAGGGAGAGAAGCAGAGAAGAAATATTCACCTTCCCGCCTCATGCCCACTTTGAGGCACTTCTTGAGGCGGCAATATTGGCACTGGTTGCGGTGGTGCTGGTCGATGGGACAGTTCCTGTTGGCACGGCATGTGTAAGTTAAGTTCCTGCGGACGCTCCTCTTGAAGAAACTTTTGCAGCCCTCGCAGGTGAATTGGCCGTAGTGCTTGCCGCTCGACTTGTCCCCGCACACCACGCACTCGATGTGCTTCTGGCTCTGGCCCGAGCCGGGCGGGCCCTGGCCCTTGTCCCCCGCCGTGCCGGGGGTGGCGGGCGCTCCGGGCTGGCCCGGGGTCTGCGGCGTGTGCGGCGCGCCGGAGCCCGCCTGCTGCTGCTCGCCGCCGCCGCCGCCGCGGGCTGCCTGCGCTGCGGGGTTGGGGCCGCCGGGGTTGCCCCCGGCCACGTCGTCCTGCGGATCTCGCCAGCTGCTAACTACCATTGCCATATCTTTGGGCCCGGGGAGCGCTGGGGGGGAGCCGAGCTGCTCGCCGAGGGCCGCGGGGCGCGCGGGAGCGCTGGGAGGGGAAGGGGAAGGGGAAGGGGGGAGGGGGAGGGGGCGGGGGGCCCACCGGGCGCCCCGGGGTCGCCGGAGCCGAGCCCGAGCCGGGCACCGGCCTCTGCCTGTGCCGCCGCCGCTGCCGCCGCCGTTACTGCCTCGGCCGCCCCGCTGCTGCTGCGCGCCCGCCCGCCCTGCTGGCGTTTTGTTGTGGTTCCTGCTGTTTTCTTTCTGTCTTTTTGCAGCCCCCCCAGGCTCTCAGGCTCCCCCCTCAACACCCCTGCTCCCCTCGCCCGCTCCCCCCCGCGCTCCGTTCCTGGGGGGGCCGCGCTCTCTCTCCCCCCTCCCCACCCCCCGGCGAGCGAGCTCCCTTCTCTCGCTTTTTTCTTCTTCCCCAAGTTGCAAAATCAGAAATGGCACAGGCGGCAGCCGGGAGCGGCGCGGGGCGCAGCGCCGGGGGCGGCGGGCATGGGCCACGGCGCGCGCACACACTCGCCCTCCGCCTCGCCCGCACCCCCGCGCACACACACACTCTCACACACACTCGCTCACCCGCGCCGGGCGCCCGCCCGCCCGCCCGCCGGCCGCTCGGGCTACGCGCAGCGTGCGGGCTGAGCCGACATAGAGGAAGCGGCGAGGGCGGCGGCGGCGGCTGCAGAGGAGGAGGTCGCGGCTGCAGGCGCCGCTGGAGGAGCCGCCTCGGCTGCTGCTGCTATCGCCGCTGGAGGAGCTGGGGCCCGGGCCGGAGTCCGAGCTGGAGTAAGGGCCGCAGCCCGAGCGCGAGCCGAGGCCGGGGCTGCCCGCACCGCCGCCGCTGTCCCGGCGGGAGCCCTCGCCCGGCTTCAAGAGTGCGGGGAGCTGGGAGAGCCGAGCAGGATGCGGGGCGAAGATGCAGGCGACGATCAGGGAGCTCGGGTGTCGGGGGGCCAGGTCCAGGGCCGGACGCAGCCAGCCATTCAGGAAGGCAGCGCTGGAGAGCGGGAGGCAGCCGGCAAGGAAGATCACACACTTTGCTCTTTTTGTTGTGCGGGTGGCGCCGGGTTCTTTCTGCCTTCTTCTTTCGGGAGGAGACGGAAGGGGGAGAAAAATACGAGATAATTCACGCCGGCGACGAATTCACAGCGAAATAGGAAAAAAATAAAAATCAGAAGAAAATATTTGAGAAAAAAACGAAAGAAAGAAAGCGAGAGAGACATCCAAAGTAGGTCGAATAAATAATCCTCTTCTTTTCCTCTTTCTTGCTTCTTCTGCTTCTTCTGCTATAACACACAGAGCTAGTTAAAAAAACCCTGGAGATCGCCCAAAAATGTTCTTTTTTTAGTATTTTAAATAAGTGCTCTTCAGCCGGGAACCAACACCCTCCCTCCAAAAAAAATCATATATGTATAAAATAACGATAAGAAGAATACGCAGGGGGTGCCTCCTCCTTTTTTTTTTTCAAGTTTAGTCTCTTTTTTGCAGGCAAGGAGTGAAAGAGAGAAGGAGGAGGGAGAGAAAGAGAAAGGGGGACAACTAATAGACTATGTAAGAAAAAGAAAGGGGAGAGACAGAGCAAGAGGAGAGTGGGTGAGAGAGAGGAGAGAGAGAGGAGGGAGAGAGGGGCCAAAGAGAGGAGAGAAGAGGAGAAGAGAAGAGAGGAGAGGAGAGGAGAGGAGAGGAGAAGAGAGGAGGAGAGGGACCAAAAAATTGAAGGCGTTTAAACGGGAGGACACTCAGAGCAATGTTTCCGAAAGGGGGATCTGCGCGAATCTCTGTATATAGTGAACTTTGACACTACTATTGAAACTGACACGTTTCTATGGAGATCGCTGCCTTATATGGAGCTCGTGTCAAGGAGCCAAGAGAAGGGCTGCTGGCAACTGATAATCAAAGGCGACTGACTGGTCAGAGCCCTGAATGGGGGGGGGGGGGAGAGAAAATGGGAGGCTAAGGTTAGCCAAGCCTCCTGCACGCCATTGGTTGGAAATCCCTTACCCCTCCCCCCTTAGCTACCTACAGTAAGGGGTGTCGAGGGGAGGAGGAGAGAAAGTGAGGGAGGGGGGTGTGCTTCTGACAAGCGCAATTTACACTGAGATCGCCCTGCTCTGCTATTTACTCTGAGACCTGATTAGTATGGGTCGTGTATGGTCACACACACACACACACACACACACACATCAGAGGGGGGAAGGGATGATGAGGGAGAGAATGCGTTGCAATGGGAAAACATGAGAATGAGAAAGAAATTATTTTCTATCTTCTGAAAACTTTTTAAAATAAGATTTTATGAGCGTCACTGAAAACGTTAGAAAAATTAATGAGAATGAAACAAGCATTTGAAAGATTTGTGAAGTATAATGGGTCTAGAGTCTTCGTTCACATTCAACATAATCCTAGTCTGGATCCTGCTAATTTGATATTATTAAAAAAAAGTCTCCTCATTTAAAAAAAATTTGAAGTATATCATAGTTTTGGAGGCGTAATTACTACAAAGCTCTCTCAAAATTGCAGTGACTGCCACAAATTCGATCCGAATCGATGGTTCCTATTCATCCCAGATATGATCTTAAAATAAACTTTCCAATCAATCCTGTTTTTTCTTCTTCATCATTTTTTAATCCCCAGGATGCTCCAACTCTAAATAATGTTTCAATAATTATTAATAAAGCATTAGTTTAGTCCTCATGTTGTGGTGGGGCGGCTGTTAGTGCTCAGAGTCACTGGAAAAGAGCAAAGGGAAGAGAGAGAGGGTCGGAGGGGGAGGACAAGAAAGGGAAAGAAGATGAGGAAGAGGAGGAGGAGAAAGAAGGAGTCAGAGGTGTGTGTGTGTGTGTCTGTATGTGTGTGTGTGTGTGTGTGTGTGTGTGTGTGTGTGTGTTGGAGGGGGGGGCTGTTGAGACCCCATTCCCAAAGGTGATTGGTTGCAGAAGGAGGGGCAGGCGGGAGGAGCGGGTCCCGCCGCGGGACTTGCAGGAATCGCTAGGTCCGGCTGCCACCTAGCGGACGGGAGCTGGCTCCCAGGCGGCAAGCAACCGAGTCCCTCCTCCCCTCCCTACAGGCAGCCAGTGTCTTTTCTCCAAAGGAAGACAGCACTTTGAAAATTCTTTCAATGGATTTTTTTTCCCTTGAAAGATCGTACTAGGGGGAAAACGAAAACGATACTTCTATTAGTTACATAGTCTCCAATCCCACACTAGCACCCCCCAGGTTTTCAGATCGCTCTCTCCTAGGCAGGCTCGGGCGGGCGCAGAGCGGCAATGACAAAGCCGCGGCTGCCACCGCCTGGAGTGGGAGTCCCTCTCGCCAGCCCACCCCTTGACTCGTGAGAGCGTAAAAGTTTGTCTCTGCTCAAGCGTTCCGAGCGCCCCCAGGTAGAGGTGGAAGTAATGGCCAAGCTGTATTGAAGAGGTAGGGTTTGGTTTTTAATATTGGATCCCATTTTAAATCTCACTATGTGGTTGGGGGGGGCGGGCGGTGGAAGACACCGCGTGTTTGGGGTACGCATCTTGGTCTCTGGGATCTACCGTTTAGTGGCCATTTTTTTTTCAAAGAGCAGAATAAAGACTTATGTGTGCTCCACCGCTCTTCTATCTTTAATAATGGAGTCTGCACCCTATGTGCTGTGGCCCATTGTATGCAGCTGATGGACAGGCGGACAGCGGGGTGACGGGGGCTCCTGGCCTTGGCCCCTCAGCCCTAATATGTTCAATTCTCCCGGTTAATTAAAAGGCGAAATTGATATGATTTAAAATACCCCTCCCAAAAGATAAAAGAAAAAAGAAAGGAAGAGGGAGAAAGAGTACAGAGCTCTGTTTATATAAAAATTCCAAAATTTTACTCTCCAAATAATCAGAGACGGAGTCATGAGCAGCTGAAAGGAGCAGAGAAAGGGAGTCTGTCTGTGTGTGAGTGTTTTGGTGTGTGTGTGTGTGTGTGTGTGAGAGTGTGTGTGAATCGCAAAAGAGTGGGAGAGGAAGCAAAAAGCAAGCGTCTGGGAACCGGAGGCCTGCTGGATGCCGGGTCCACTGGTCCAGCCGTCCTCGGACTGTGAACTGTGCACTGTGGGCGCCGGAAGCAAGACTCGGGCACCTACCAGGCGAGTAACGCAACGATAATCGTTTCTTTGGAACTCGGGGTCTGTAACCTTCAACAGCGTGGTTGGGCAGACAGGCAATCTTCACTCGACCTCCGCAGCCTAGAAATGCAGTCTAGGCGGCCAAGGTGGGACCGGGAGAACTTTCGCTTGGGCCTGCTCGGGAGCTACTCTCGCCCTTCCTTTCTGCTGCACTTCCTTGGAGGTGAGGCTCCCTGCCAAATCCAAATTCAAAGCAGGTCCTCCCCCACCCACTAGCCTCTCCCACCGCGGGTGGGAAGGGCTGCGTGGGCAGGGGACCCGAGACTGCGTCTAGTTTTGAACCCGCGTGGCCAGCCCGCAGCGTGCGAGGCGGGAGCTGCGGTGGAGCCGGCTGGCCTGGGCACCTGTGCTAGCCGCGCTCAGCCTCCCGCCCACGGTCGGCGCGAGTAAAAAGTAAAGCAATCGATGGCTGCCCGTTTGATGTGGGCGATTGTGTCAGGGGATTAAAGGGGGACATCGGCGGTTCTCCCCAAGCAGAGAACCCGCGGTGGCCGCGGGAGAGCGACAGGGTAATAAAGCTAGACTCCGCACGCTGGGGCCAGGCGGCCTGGGGGCGGGGAGGGGCTCGCCTCCCAGGAGTGGGGACCGAGGTTGAGTGTGTGAAAGGAAGAGCTTCAATTAAAACCAACAGGAGCGCTCCCTCTATCCCCCCCCCACCCCCTCCACACTTCGCCCGGCAGGGGCGCGCATTTGCGTCAGAGGGCGCGCAGGGCGGGCTCGCCGGGCCGGGGTGGGGGTGGGGAGCTGACACTCGGTGTCGCGTTCGGGGGCTGGGGGCTGGGTGGGCTCTTGAATGAATCAGCCCTCCTTAGAAGGGCTAGTGGGGGTGTGTGTGTCAAGTCCTGCAAAAAAGCTCAAGGAGCAGCAGAGACTCCCTAGGAGAGATGTCGCCCACCCATCCTTACTGTGGGCCTTTTCTTCCCGCCTCTCTGCCCCAAGCTTCCAAATTCGCCAAAAGGCCTCTGGGACCCAGAGTGACCCCGCTTCCCCCTCAAGAGTGGAGGAGATCGGCCCCTTCAGGCCTTAGGTGAAGCCACCAGCTCCTCTTGAATGAGATCGCAATTCTCAGCCTTAGCTCTAGGAGTAGGCATGGGAAGCTGTTTGTTGGTGCCCGTAGTAGGCAAAGTCTCAGGCTTTTGGAAAGGGGAGTCAAATGTACCCAGTCTCTTGAGAGGAGTTAGCAGCAAGCAGAGACTTTTTGAGGAGGGCCTTGACCACCCTTGGGCCTCAGTCTAGTTGAGCAGCACCCAGGACTCAATGCCTCCGGTTTCTGTGCCCCTCAGATTAGCCACACGTCCGCTGGGTCCCGCTTGTGCTCAGGCTCACAGTACTGCCTCCACCAAAATGGCTTCCGCAGAGGCGCAGCGGCTGGTCAGCCCAGGGCTTGGAAACTTTTGGCCTTGTTTCTTAAAGCAATGGTTTGACAACAGTCTAACCTGCCACAGTCGTCGTTCCTGGTCCTAGTACCTGTGGTTGGATAGGGCACGTCAGAGAAAATGCTCACAGGTTTTCAAGGGCACCAGAGTCCTCAAACTGTGAGATTCCACGCACACACCCGGGCACACTCAAATGCTGACTTGCTAGAACAGAAAGAGCAGTTGCGATTTCCATCGCTCCCCTCCCATTCTCCTTTCCAGCTTCTTCCCCCTCTTCTCACCCACACTGCCAGCCCCACGCCAGGCAGCCAGCTTCCTGGGAAAGTTAAATTGAGTTTGAAAGTGATTGCTGGACAGGCACCCATTGTGAACTTGGCCTCAGCACCCTAAGGGTCTTGCTAGTGGGGTGTCGAGGGCAGGGATGTGGTGGTGCTTAGCTTTCTCCAGGGTCACTCCCTTTGCTTAGACAAGCCTGGGGACTCTAAGGGCCTTGCAGGGAGGCCTGTGGAAGGCCTCATCCAGAGCGTTCTTTTTTTTTTTTTTTTTAGCTTTCTTTTACTCTCTTAGAGACTATGGAGAACTGTCCAACAGACAGGGGCTCCAGTGCAATTCACCTAGATTAAATGAGAAGGTGCCCTCTGCTTGGGCAAGGGAATTAAGCTGTGAATGTCCTCTATTCCTCATGCTCTTCTAGCATGGATGGGTCTTATTCGGTATGCCTTGACTTCCCAGCCAGCTATCTGGTGAGTGACAGGTAGAGGGGGAGGGAGGCCTAGTCTGTGGCTACCCATACAGTGGGAACTGGTGGTCTAAGCCCAAGTTCCTGAGTCCCTCTTACCTCATTGACATAAACCTCCATAGCTTTTTTTTCTTTCTTTCTTTCTTTCTTTTTTTAACCAGGCAGGTAAATAGGCCAACCTATTCTTCTCTAATCCTTTGGCCTCTTTCACATTGTCAGCTTGCTCTCTAGAAAGACACAGATCACACACATTTCAGGTTTCTGTTAAGTTACGCCGAGAAAGAGAGCTTTGTAGAGACATTTCATAAATCTAGCTCAAGAGCCAATGAGACTGTCAAATGGCCCACGTGTGTAGGAACTTCTCCTGTCCACCCCTTCATACTCTTAAGTCGTTAAAACGGTATTATCCTGTCTAGAGAGACCACAGGACAGAAGCAACCCTTTTACCAGGCTCATGTGGAGTGATGAACGTGCTTGCAAACCCAGTGCTTCTGGTCCTGATGTAGAGCTCGTTTTAAAGTTACCAAGTCAAGTTGTCTTCCTTGGCACGAGGCTAAAGTCAGGGAGAACATGATCTAAACATGATAGTGAACAGATCTTCTGGAGGGAAACAATGGGGAGAGGTATAGGTATGCCCAACCAATGTTTTAGGATTACTAAACCTAAAATAATATGTAAATAAATATGTTCCAGCTAGATCAGAAATCTACCCTCCCATTCCCAAGACTGACCATAGTCTGCCTTATAGCTGCCCATTGTAAAAACAAAAATGCCTCAGTCAACATGAAAGCCAGGGTGACAAGTCCAGGTTAGGATTTGGGCTTCAGCTGACCTGAGGAAATGGATCTAGCAGCCCATAGGGTCCAATGAGCCTTGGAAATAGTAGGCTCCCATATCCATTGTCACTCTGATAGTCCAGGCATTTCTTCTTAGTCATCTTTGAGAAAAAAAAAAAGCTCAGAAATAAGTACATTACCTTAGTAAGTTGTTTAATGTTCTATCTCTAACCAAGACATTTATAAAACATATTTTGGGAAAGATGAGAGAGATATCCCAGTGTGCCTGGGCTTTCAGTTAGAGAGCACAGGATTAAGAATTTTGGGGGTGGGGACAGCAAGAGAGTAAGTAAAGCAAGGGCTTACATTTAGATGCAAACCAAGAGGAAAACTGACAGTCATTTCCAGAAGATCAGTGGAGTCAGAGTCAAATATTTATCTTTTATAAAATCCAAGTATAGACTAGGAAATACTGCAAGAAAGAAAGAAAGGAAGGAAGGAAGAAAGGTTGCCTTTTAATGTTACAACACACATTCTTTCATTGTTAAATGCATGACTTGGCTGAAGAATAACTGCATGGCTAGTCTTCCCAGAGAAAATGGGTTGGTTTCAGTGAAAAGATGAAGTTTTGAAATGAGTTTGAAGGTTGTTAGACTACCCTGACAATACAATTAACTCTACTATATAATCATTCCCCTTAATAGTTACCTGTCAGAGCACCCCTTTCTCTCACAACAGGATTAGCTCATCAGAAGGAGAGCTGAGTTGGACACTTCACTAACTAAAGACTGCTTGACTGTGTTTAAATCTCTAATTCCATTTTCTTCACTGACTGTAATATAAACTAGTGATGGAGGTAAAGCCCAGCAGATCTAGTAACTGCATTCTTATTACAATTGTATTTACCTACCAGAAAACTGATCAAAATAGGAGACCTAATAATTTCTTCCAAACTGTCAGTAGAAAGACATGTTTATTACAGTGGCCTCCATGTTTGGGGGTGGGGGTAAAGGTTCAGGTAAAGTTTAAATTAAAAAAAAGGATGAATACAGTCCATCTCGGATACAAGCCATGCAGAACAGTAAATAATGATGCCCTATGTGAGGATATGTATATTTTTTATTTTCCCATGTCAGAGGTAGAAAATCCATGTAGCTCATCCACAGAAGGAGTTAATAAAGTATTCCAAATGCATGACCTAACAAAACTCAGGGTAGTTCTATGTTTTATTGTTAACCCCTTGCACGGAATCTTCTGAAGCTGAAAGGAGAAAGTAAAGGGCTTTTGTGTTAGTCGATCCTAGTCTATTCTAGGGCTCAGGTTGGTGTGAAAGGGAAGAGGAGGTCACTTGAAATCTCCTTTTATCTACTCTTATTTTCTCTCTGGATCAGCAACTTTGAATAGACATCATCTAATCGCTCTTAATGGAAAGAAACTATGGGAGCAACAAAAATGCCTTGCTGCAGACAGCTAGCTGAGCTCGCCCAGGACTGCATCTCTGCACACATGAGCTCAGGGTGCTTGGGGGTTCATAGATGGGTGTATAGATCTCATACCCTCAAGGGGCTGGGTGGATTCTGTTGCCCTTTGTGTACATTTTAATTTTCCATCACATCGGGTGATACTTTCAGCTGACTCTTCCTTAAGTTTGTTCTTGTCTTCAGTTTCTGGCCACATTTAAGCATTATACAAACACAAATAAGAACTCAGTTGTTAGTCTGTTAGAAAAGGCGTCTTATTTCCTTTCTGCTTCCCACCAGAAGTCACCTGATAGAAGGCTCTCTTCTCAGAGGGTGGAGATGATATGACAGGTGCGACAGACTGGTAGCAAGCCTTTTACTTTCAATTTCTCTTGCTTCAAATTCAATTAGACAAAACACAATAAATAAGTGGAAAATAAAAGCTGAACACAAAGTTCATTAAATGATTTCTTTCTTTATATTTATATCTTCAACTCCTTGAAGCTGATGACTGATTATAAATTATTTTAAAATTAGAATTATTTAGTAAGACCCAGGCTGAGTAAAACAGGACTGAATGTGTCTTCCTTTGGATTTGCTACATTTACTTTAAAAAGAAATACAAATAGCTATCTAGAAAAGGACCTGTGATTTCTAGGACTGAAAGCAACTGCAACTGGGCTTTCCCTCCCTAGGGGAAGCACCCCCCTGCATGTTCTTCTAAGCAGAATTCTAAGCCTGGGACACTGCTATAAATTCCTCTAGGGAAATACTCCGTTACCAGGGCTACAAGTTCTCATGTCAACCTGCCAGTCTCTGCTCCCTGATACAGATAGCCTTGGCTGTAGATACTGGGAGCTCCAGCTGCCTTTCTCTGTCTACCAGCTTGCTGAGGTTGCAGCTCAGAAGTTAGAAACTGGGTGGGGGCAGATTAATCTCTCTTTACCTCTTCTTCCCCTCCCGGGATTTGAACCCCAACTGATATATTTCCTGGGGTTTCCTGGGGGAATAGGAGCACAGGGGCAACCCTGTCCACTAAAGATTAAATGAAGTAGAAGAATCTTAGCTGTGGGTACTGGGTAGCCGCCGGTGGGGCGTCAAACCCACATTTAACACATTGTTTCCACTCAATGTACCTACATCCTGGACCAATTGGGTTTAACTTTGAGAAAGAAGGAAGAAAAAGAGCTAGAAAGAAAAAAAAAAGCGGAAAGGGAAAACAACCAAGAAAAGAAAGTTAAAAGTTATGGATAAATCTTATTTTCAAGAGGGACATGGCTTTATGCTCAGAGCCACAGCAGACAGAAACCAGGCATCCTGGCCTTCCTAGCCTTTTCTTTCCTGGAGTCCCATTGGGAACTGGAGGCTCCTTCCTCCAGATGCGAGCTCAGAGCTCTTCTTGGGTGGGTGTTATTTGATTCACATTTATCTCTTCAGGACAGTAGGGGTGGTCCTGGGGGGGGCGATGTGAGGAGGGGCGTGATTTAGAACTCATTGTTTCCTTTGTATTTTGATTTAATTTTTTTTTTTTTTGGTGGAGGTTTTGGTAGCACAGACTGACTGCTTCCTCTGGTTACTGCTCAGCAGAAGCACCAATAATTTCCTCTGTAGGTATTGGCCTGATGGACACTGACCTTGAAGCTCAGACTGGATGGGGCACCCCCTCCCCACCCTGGCCCCCAAATATCATCTGTTTGCTCCCACCTGCTTCTTGAGCTCCTGGGTGCAGTTCAGAGGGGGCAAAAGTCAAGTCCCTTTGTGGCAAAGACTTGTCCATGCAAATTTAACGCTGAATAAATTAACCTCAAACCAGCAAGTTGGGGTGTAGTAGTTTTAGCAGACTAATTGCAGACAATGTAGCTGAAATGACTTTTCCAATTAGCTGCTGGTTGGAGTTTAGTTGGAGGAACTGTCAGCTCCAACGATGGGTAATTGCTTTATTGCTCACAGAACTATCATCTATTTAGAACATATGTGCTAATTACTCTAGATGGGCGTCGACAAAGAGACCATAAATCTAATAGCACTTTAAAAAAGTCTATGGTGCTTGTAAGCAACCCCAGCCCCTTCACTTCGAGCCAGGCCCAGGTTAGTGTGGTACATGACTTTCTGGGAGGTACAGGTTGGACTTGGAGGAGCCAACCGGGGTGCTGTGGTCAAAACTGAGCAGAGGAGGGCAAGCGTTCCCTGCTCGCGGCTCCACGGGAAGGTAGTACATCACTGTCATCAAAACCACACCGCTCTTTAACCGCACACTTTTAAACGTTTTTTTTTTCCGTAAAAGATTAGTTTAGAAATCTTTTAATTGGATTATGTTGGGAAATTAATCTCCTTTAGCCTTGGCTTAATTTATTGTGGATAGTGTCACGAAGAAACCCCTGTGACTGAAGTAAGGGCCATGTCCCTTTGTTTCTTTCCTTAGCGCTGCTCCAGGGTCTCCCAGCTGTGGGAGACAGTGGTGCCTCCAGGGCCTGGAGTGTGAAAGGGTGGAAAAGACACATCTGGCTGGAAGGCCACAGGAGTCCCAAGTTAGTCTGCATTGTTTTGAGTGCACCTTTCTTTTCGGGAATCTGTGGCTCCAAACCCCCTGTCTGCACCGCACCGCGCCTTGATCCACAGTGTGTTCTGGGTTTCTGGGGCCTATTACCCAGGAAAGAGGTTGCAGAGGATGGAGGAGGAAGAAGGGTAGGAGCCGGCCAGCCACACTTTGTCCTCTTCCTCGCAACCTCCTCCTTCTGCATCTCCAGCTGGGAACCCACTATGAACAGATACTTCACTTCTCGGTGCAAAAAAAAAACAACAACAAAAAAACAAAACAAAAACCAAACAAACAAAAAAACCGCTCAGCTAGCTCTTGGCGTCGTCCACACCACTCAACTCTGGAAGCTGGAAGACATTTCTCAGTGACGTGCACAGCACTTACAGCACTTGAGATGGCCTAGGGTCCCTTCCTAGCATCAGCGCATTGTTTAGGCTGCGACCTCCGGTTCAGCTTCCTCACGGCCGCGCCGAAAGCCGGGTTCGTCCTAGCTGGGCCGGGAGCGGGAAGCCGAGCTAGAGCCTGGCCGGCCGCGCCTCAGCGGGAGATAACAACATCTGCCTGAAACGGGATACCTACTTTTGCAGCTCAATTTAGCTCTTAATAGCAGTCCTCTGAGGTGTGCTTAATTGATGGGGATAAAGGCGTAATGACTTGACGGGGGAGACGCCAATGATCCTTTAATATACTTTTAAAAGAACAACAGCCACCCCAAACACCCGCGGGTCCTCGCTCGGTCGGGTGTGTGTGTGTGGGGGGGGAGGTGAAGCGCTGAGGCTGGAAAAGTGCGCTGGTGCGGTTCCTACCTGGAGGCACCTGTGCGCCCGGGCTGCTAGGACCCATGCACTCGGGAGCTGACCCGGTGCTCAGGTCGAGTCTGGCTCGGTGTTGTCTTGTAGTTGCTGGGAAGGTAATCGAAGCCGAGTGAGCTAGGGTTGACTAGTGGCGGGGCTGGCTGTCAGGGAAATGGTCGAGTGTGGGTGCTCTGCAGGGACCTCGCCAAGTCCCGCCGTCCAGACAGCCTTAAATGGGCCCCAGGCGCTGGGATCGAGAAGCACGCGCCCGTTTGAGTGCTTGCGTGCGCAAACCGCCCCCAAATGCAGAGCTGGGCCACAGCAGCCCTGAGCACGTGGCGGTAAACAGGCCGGGTGTGACAGAGCCCTGAGGCCAGGGCACACAAGGATTTACCTGCCCTGGAGGCGGGTTCCGAAGCCGGGTCAGAACAACCCCAGCTTCCACTTAGGACCTCTGTTCATCGCTCTCTGCTTAGCAGATTGCCTGTCTTTGGACTATTTTCCCTTTGCATAGTTCCAGACGAATCACGAGGGTCAAAGGAATGTTTCCTAGGATACAGGACAGAACCGAGGTTCACAGAAGCCCTAAAAGAAAAGGTGTTAAAAAAAGCTGGCTCGCCTTTTCTGTTTGCAAGGGGAATCTACCCAGGATATGGGCAACAATGTCTTTAGCTGTTTTTTTTTTTTTTTAAACAAACCTCTTGTCCACACTTTAGAGAGGTAACCTCAGTGCTTCAGGGTTCTCCTCCTCTGGATGTAGAAGGAGAAACGACTGAAATGGCTTTTCAAAGTAATTGTTGTAAGAGATCGCAGGTGTTTAGGCTGCAGCTATTGTAGACCTTAAGCACACCTAACAGGGGCCAAAGAGTGCCAAGGAACTGATTTCCCCCAGACCCTCTTGTCTCCGGAGGGAGTACATATTGCGGGACCAGCAAATCCTCGAGGTCAAGAATTTGAAGATCTGCAATTAAGAATCCTGACCCTAGGCATGTGTTTTCTCAGAGTGGTCCGTTCTTCTGTGGTCGCTATCCTAACTCACCTAGGATGGTTCCACCCACTAGAAAAAATCAAGAGCCACTGTAGCTTAGTGTTGGGCTTCGGACCCCTCCGCAGCAGTAAACTGGGCAGGATGGAAAACTGCTTCCTAAGACCTGGTAGGTCCTCAGGCTCTTGGGATTAGGAATAAGGCCCCAAGACTAAATTCGTGCCCTGATTCCTGCTCAGATGTTACACTTCTCCCCTAAGATGAAATAGGGGGCGGGGCGGGTTCTCTCTGAAGAATCGCTTAGACCAGGCTATCCAGGGCTTTCAGGAAGGCCCACTGCTCTTTGGGAGGCCCAGGTCCTGACCTGTCTGCGGTGAATCAGAGCATCCTCGCTGCTGGCAAACCCAGGCCCCCTTCGGATCACAGACAAGGGCTCTTACTCTCCTGTGTCTTTTTATCCCTAAAGGGCAGACCTGGGGCGAATGATTTGGTCTGAGGATCAGGCTTTTCCAGCCCCAGCAGAAATACAGACTCAAATGTCACTCTGCCAAGAGATCCACATCCCGCCCCAGTCCTAGGGTTATCCACCCGGCCCTGAGTGCGGCGCCCAGCAGGGCAGGGATCCGCCCCTGCCAGAGATCCGCAGCTTGCTAGGCCTCCGTGGGACATCAAGAGGCTATATTCTTGGTGGCACTAAAGGCCAACGGATGAACCGGCACAGAGACAAAGACAGCCTGCCCAGAGGGATTCAGACAGAAACCCCAGCCAGGTCTGGGGGTGGCGCACGCTCCCCAAACCCTGTGAGGGCGTCTCGGTCCTCACTGCTAGTTTGCTACTCCTTGGATAATTATTGCAAAGCGCCCAGGAATGGGGCCCGAGGGAGTGTGAGGTGCTCAGGCCCAGTCCCATAGTATTCAAAGATCCGCCTTGTCTGAAACTGCTTTGAGTCACTGCAGTTTCTGCAATTTGACACTCTAAGGGCAGACAGAGCTTTTAGGTGGTGTGTGTGTGTGTGTGTGTGTGTGTGTGTGTGTGTAGGGGGGGTCGGTGTCAGCACAGGATTGGAGAACCACAAAACGTATTTTATCTTTTATTTTAAGGAAGATCCTGGGTTTAAGAAATTGGAGAGCTAGTAGAAGTTAACTGTAGCTTTTTTCCCCCTTTTTTTGTTCTTTTTTAATATCCCCTCCATGCCTTGCCTTGGTACTATGTGGAGTTCAGAGGACAACTTTCAGTATTCCATTCTCCTAAGGGGTTCGAACTCGGGTAGACAGGCTTGGTGGCAAATGGCTTTTTTACCAGCCAAGCCATCTATCTCATGTGTTCCTTCTATTCTTTAAGACCTTCATTCGCCAGTTAGGGTCAACACAGGAAAACAAAACAACACACACACACCCCATACAACGTAGTTCGAGAACCTCCAGACCTTTTCTGCGTTTCCAGTGACTGCTTTATAATGTCAGTTTAGGAAGATGGTCTGTAGGGCACACCGACACATTGGATAGCATCCTTATTCAGACGGGTATCGAGGAGCGCCAAACACCCCCACCTTCCAGCTAACGGAAGTGCATCAAGGATGACTGCAGGGGAGCCGGAACTCCAGGTGTTTCACTAGAGGGGCTGCCAGTGTGAGCAGGTAACACGGAGAGAGTAACACTGTTCACAAAAGACAGCTGATTAACGATGACTTCATTTGAGTGGAGGGATGAAGGAGCCTTTTAAAACAATCCAGATTTACAGGCCTACGCGCAGCCAATTTATGAAAATTGGAGCCCAAGTGGGGTCTGCGTTCCTTCAAAGATGTCATCTCAGAGGCAACGGCATAGGTGAAGTCATTTGGTTACACTGTGGAAACTTTTATAGTGCCTAACTTTTATAGTGCCTTCCTCGGGAATTTTATTCACTGCTTCTTCATTTTATTAGGAACAGACTGACTCCATCAGCTGGGCTCTCCCTGTTTAGAGGCAAGACTGCTTGAAGCAATTAGGCTCACAATTAGCATAGTTTTACTGACCCCAGCACCCCTTCTTAGACCAGGCTGGGGAAAACCGGAGGCACGCCATGCTTCCCGGGTGCTAGGCAGGGGTAATAAGCAGGCAAGCGGGGTGTCACCCACAGGACCAAGAGCCTGTGTGCTTCCTTCAGAAACTTTGATGGGGTTTGGCCCCTTTTCTGATTCTGACTTCGTTCAAAAACTTCTCTTCTTTGATTCTGTTTTGTCAGAACTGCCTCTAAGCAAATGAGTTTTCCCCCCATTGTCTCCTTTGTATGTGTGTAGCCTTGCTGTGGAAAATGCTAGGATCCAAGGGAGGAGGACATTGATTGACTCCTTGAAATTCTGTTAGGCGACGAAGTTTAGGTGTGTGTCTGTGTGTGTAAAGAACACACCGGGATCCAGCATTCAGGAGGCTGATTCAAGAGGACCAAGAGTTTCCAGTCAGCCTGGACAACAGCCTAAGCAGCATAATGAGTTCAAGGCCTGGTTGGCCCGCTTTCTTTGGAAAACAGAAACAAAATAAGGTGCGAGGAGAGGCTAGCAGCAAAGTGTGGGGTGCTACATTCCCCTTCCATGTTGAAGGGTCTCAGCGAGATTGTCCTGCAGCCCGTTCACTATCAGTTGAGTCGGAAAAGCAAAATGCCTGAAGTCCAAAGCCGTTGGGAAAGAACAGGTTTTGCTTTTGCCACTATCGTGAGCAGCGAGCGGTTCTGTATGCATGAGTATTGCTCATTTCCTATCTCTCTCAGTCCTAAACACACATGAATATCGCTCCTTTCCCATCTCTCTCAGCCCTAAACACACATTCCTCTGTGAGATTTCACTAGATTACATGGCTGACAGTTCATCAGTAGTAGCAACAAGGTAATTCCCCTAATCTTATTAAATCAATAAATACCAGATTCATGCATTGAATTAAAAATGCATCAGCGTGGCCGGGAATTGTGATCACATGGCTACAGACCTTGGGATGGAAGATGACGCTCAGAAACTAAATGCTTAGGATCTATTGAATCTCATTTCCTGTTCGGATCTGTGATAGAGTAGTCTAGGGTTTCAACATTTCAGGGCTCTTGTAGTGCTGTTTGTTTGTGTTTTTCATTTTTGTTTGTTTAGCTATTTAGAATATCCGCACCAACTCCTCATGTATAACTACGGAAATCATGCCTACCTGGAACAGTAGTAATACGCTGGGATGGCATAGCTCCTGTCATGACTTCTCCTTAGAACACATGAGCCACGTAAGATACAGGCATTTACATAGATTTATACATGCATCTCTTAATACCGTTAACTATTATAAACAAAATAATTATTCGTCACTTTAAAATTCTATTTATTTATATAATCTGCTTTGCTTTGTGAAATCCACACCATGAAAAGTAATTAAAAATTTCAACTCCTTAAAGTTTACATAGCACTTAGAAAATTACATATATCTGTAATATTACATCTGACATATAAATACTTCATATGGAGTTTCCAAAGAACTATTGTGTAAGTTGCGGATTTGTATGTAAATTTGCAGTTAAACCCTACTGAGAAGGGGACATGTATAAAAGTTGGATAGAATGGTGGGATTTCTCGTTAGATAGTTGACCACACTAATTAACAATGCAAATGACTTAGTATGCGTGCCCTCTCGGTGATGGATAGTATATCTGGTACTGAATTCTAAAGATGTAGTCATGGCCCTTAGGTTGATGGCATTGTGGAAGAGAAAATATTTATTTGACAAAACAGGCAATCAACTGAAATCTATCCTCTTTAAATCACCTGATTCTTGAGTGTTTCCCAGTGTTGGTGTGAGTTGTTGTCTGTGATGTCCCCCAGGGCTCTTTCTGCTGTTCTCTGATTTGGTGTAGAAAGCAGCCCTGAATGATGGATTACTGTGTCATTGCAGCCAGCGAAGGATTAATTTGTTTCATTGATTTCTCTTTAGGCAGATTGCCAGAATTTGCTGCTTCCCACCTTTCCTCGAGACTTCTAGAAGTAATAGACAGTAATAGTCTAAGACAAATCAACCCCTTCTTGTAAAACAGAACAAGGAAACTAAGAGTCCCGGGAAAGCTAGAGCAAATATTCTTATTGGCATATAGGAAAAAAAAACAATTCATAAGCCTCTTTATTGGTTTTAGAAATACTTTTAATTAGAAGAATTCTGGAATTGATGACATGTAACAGAACATGTAGACTGCAAGTAAACAAGTTTATTCTGTAAATGTTTTAGAATTTGTAGTCAACCTGTTTCATTAAGGGGAGAATATATATTACCTATGTGATTGGCAAATGCTTTTCTTTCTCTGCTAGACTTAGAAATTAATTACATATTACCTAGTTTTGAGTCAACTTACCTTATCAATTTTTTTTTGGTAGAATTATTTGATCCAAAAATATTTTGGAAACTTTGGACAATGACAGTTGTATCAGAACATAGAAATACAACATATAAAGAAAAAAAGAGACTCACAACATTTCATGATTTTAAAACTTGTGTGTCCTCATTAGAGAGAATTTGTAAAAATTAAAAATCACAGTTTGTGTGTTTTTTCAACCCATTTTCCTCCAAGAAGTTAAATACGATTAAATTATCATGAAAGGCACTTATATTTACGTGGCTGTGTTTTAACACATGTACTGTAATTAATAATCATTGATCTACTTTTGGAGAAATAAGATTTCTTTCTTTCTTTTTCTTTTTTTTTTTTTGGTTTTTCGAGACAGGGTTTCTCTGTGGTTTTGGAGCCTGTCCTGGAACTAGCTCTTGTAGACCAGGCTGGCCTCGAACTCACAGAGATCCGTCTGTCTCTGCCTCCCGAGTGCTGGGGAGAAATAAGATTTCTAATTTCCATTACTATAAAGTTGTGCATTTTAAACACATCTTTAATTATATATGTCTATTTCCCCATCATATATTAGTGGAGAAAAGTACCGACTCACACTGAAGGTTCACACTGTTTCGTAAATCCTTTGCATTGATGGCCAAGCTACTTTCCAGAAAAGTTCTAGCCATTGTACCAATACCCTGAAAAGAGAGAGTTCTCTGCAAACGCAGCATTCTGAGTCATGCTGCATGAGCAAAGGCGACAGGACAGCATCTCTTGCCTTGTCTTCAGAAAGGCAATGGTGACGATGAATTTGCTTAGTGTCTCAGAAGGGTTTATCCAACTGCAGATACGAAATGAGGCGCCTGGTGATACAAGTCTATTTGGCTCCCTTCTGTAGCGCTGAAAAGCATATTGATTTAGCGATCTCAAGTTATACTTTCTATGCAATTAGTTGTGTAGCAAAAACTAATATTGTCATGGGCGAATGTCTCTTGTCCTCTACGGTACTGGGGTGCCCATGCAGCATCAGCAACGTTCCACTTTCCCGTGTGCTGCTGGGAGGGAAAAAGAACATCTATTCCCATTAAGTATTTGCATCATAATGACAATTAATGAGTCGTTATGGTAGTATACAGTCAATGTATTTTGCTGAATAGATCTATACTTTCTTGGTGGAAATCTTTAGACCTATCAGAGGCGCTTGGATTTCGCAGGTAGTTCCAGGTAGACGCCGAGAGGAGCCTTGCTCAGTCTCAGGTAAAGCACTGCAGTTACGACTTGTCTTAGTGAAAACAACCGTCGTTAGAGCTCTCAGACGTGGGTCGCACGTGTTTTGCTCGGGCGTATGTTTAGAGTACAACTCACTGGCCATGAGAGGTGATGATCTCTCTCAGTATTCTTTTTTGTTTGTTTGTTTTGTTTTTTGGTTTTTCGAGACAGTGTTTCTCTGTAGCTTTGGAGCCTGTCCTGGAACTAGCTCTTGTAGCCCAGGCTGGTCTCGAACTCACAGAGATCCGCCTGCCTCTGCCTCCCGAGTGCTGGGATTAAAGGCTTGCACCACCACCGCCCGGCTTCTCTCTCAGTATTCTTAAAAGGGCTTATCTAGCTACCAGTACAGCTTATTTTGTTTTTTATGCCTTTTGCAAACTTTTTGTTTTTACTACACGGGAGAGAGGAAATTACATTACATACTATCTACCTCTAAAAATGAAACCCAGGCTCTTGCACGTGCTGAGCACATGCCTTGGTGAACGGCATCCCTACCCCCAATATTTACCTTTTAAGTTCAGCAGGAGAATGTTTGAAACCACACACAACTATTTCTACTGGCCTTTAAAATTCCAGAGAAATGTTCCCATTTATTTACCTTTTGGTAACAGATGCTTTGGTGGTTACATAAAAAAATGATTAAAAAGCATTTCATATGAAAAAAATGATTGAATGGACATGTATGATTATAGATGACGTATGTTCATCTACCCTAAACTTGGTTGAGAAATAAAGCATTACCAGTAAAATTGAAGCCCTTTGGAATAGTTCTCTTATGGCTTCGAAAGACATGACCTTGTTCTAAGTTTGATGCTTATTGTCTATTTGCCTTTAAGAATACAGTTTAAATGTGACGTCAGTGATTTGTGCTTAAATAAGTGAATTAAAAATGTTGGGTCTGTGGCTGCTGTCTCCTGAGTAGGCGTGTCTCTGCTTTGCCAGCTTCATTCCGGAAAGTTGCTTTCTGCTGTTATTGAAGCCGTATTAAAAAAAAAAACATACGCTATCCTGCGTTCTGCATATTCTGAAACAAAACGAAGAAATGAAGATGGAGCTTAGAGAGGTTAGCTACTTTGACCAAAGCACACAGTACGTCAAAGAGCAAGAACCAGACTCATTTCTTTCAAGTTCTGCTCAGGCCCTCCTTCTCCACTCCAAGGCACAATGCAGACTCCTCCTTAAGGAGACAGAGGGGTATAGAAAGGGAGGGGATGGTGTGGCAAGAGAAGGAAAGAGGTTTTGGTTTTTTTCCCAAATATTTTAATACTTATTTGGGAAAAAAAATAGCAGAGTTTTATCAACCTAGGAGCTTCATGTAGAATGAGAAGACCATGTGTCTTCCAGAGCTTTTGAATTGCTTTTGTATTTTTTTAAAAAAATGATAATGTAGATACTAAGAGGGTTTTCACTAGTCTCTTCACCTTCCGTCAAGGTTCTGACCTCTTTAAATACCGGACCAGAGAAACGCAAACGTATGTCTAGTTTTTGACATATTTTGTCAGTCAGGACTTTAATTACTTTTTCCTTTTTACAGTTGGTGCTATGTTTATGGCAGAAATAAGTTTCTATTTGGAAAAGCATTTGGGTTTTCTCCTTTAGTACAGGCACACGAGAGTGAAAAAGGGCACAGGGAGATGGTTTTCAGCTATGCTTTTTGGAGAAAAGTCTTCTCAATGTAGCCACGTAGATCCACATGCATGCACTTTCTTCCCGAGTCTTTTGCTCCTGGAAATTCAATTCATTTTTAGTGGAATGGCTAAACCCGGCTCAGAATGTTTACACAGGGCCGTGATCCTCTTATGAGCAAAACTTCAGTTAAAGTTCACTTTTCTCAGATCTGTTCCTTCCGAATCAAACAGCTGCTTTAATAAATGATTTGCTTCCTTCCACATGGACATATACTTGGGAACTTATAAAACTATGAATCGTACTCTTTTTTAAAAATGATTTTTTATTTATTCTTTGAGAATTTTATACAGTATATTTTATTTTTAAATTTTTTATTTATTTTTCTCTTACACAGTATATTCTGACCACAGCTTCCCTTCCCTTATTCCTCCTAGTCTCCCCCACCTGTCCTCTCCCCCACATCTATACCCCCCTCAAAAAAAAAGCAGGCCTCCCACGGACATCAACCGAACACAGAATGAGATACAATAAGACCAGGCACAAACCCTCGCATCGAGGCCGAACAAGGTAACCTTGTAAGAAGAAAACAGTTCCAAGAGCAGGCAAAAGAGTCAGGGACACCCCACTTCCACTGTCAGGAGACTCCCCAAAACATCCCACCAACAACCATGACATATATGCAGAAGACCTGATGCAGACGCGTGCAGGTTCTACACCGCTTCAGTCTCCTTGAGCCCTCATATGAACACTGCTCAGCTGATCCCATCCATGGTCAGTGCCCTACCAGTGTCCCTCACTCTGACTCTTCCCGTTCCTTCTCCTGCTCTTTTGCAGGGTTCCCTGGGCGCCAGGCCAAGAGGAGGGACCCAACAGAGAACTAAACCTGGCTTGTCTCTCGCTGTCTGATGTTAGCCAGTGGGTCTCTGTATCCCCTGCTAGGGGAAGGCTCTCTAATGATGACTGGTCTATAAGTACAGCAGAATATCATTAGGAATCATCTGAATTTTTTTTTTTTTAAAGTCGTGCTTGGTTCTATCTCAGGTTTCTGGGCTGTCCACTCTCTAGTTTCTGGCCATGCAAACAGTGTCAGGCATGGTGTCCCTTTCATGTAGTGGACTTCCAGGTTAAATACGACATTGGATGGATAACTCTACAAGTTCTGTGCCTTGATTGCTCTGCACATCTTGCAGGCAGGACAGATTGCAGGTAGAACGTTTCGTGGCTGGGTTGGTGCCCCAGTCCCTCCACTGGAAGCCTTGCCTGGTTACAGAAGATGGGACAGGGCAGGACAGTGTAGCCTCCATTGCTAGGAGTCCTCTCTAGGGTCACCCTCATAGATTCCTGGGGGTTTACGCTGCAGTAGTTTTCCATATTGCCCCTCAAATACCCCAGTTCAAATCGTCTTTCCCCATATCCTCTCCCTCCACACCCACTGGATCCCTCCTATTCCCATCCCCACTCTCCCAGAGTCCACCTACTTCCCCC
>JAQHUG010000173.1:1440586-1463521 GCA_028555095.1 Dicrostonyx torquatus | reverse complement strand
ATAAAGCAAAGAAAACCAGCCTACAATCCACAATTCCAGAGAATTTAGACAACAATGAGGACACTAAGAGAGACTTACATAGATCTAATCTACATGGGAAATAGAAAAAGACAAGATCTCCTGAGTAAATTGGGAGCATGGGAAGCTTGGGGAGGATTGAAGGGGAGGGGAGAGGCAGGGAGGGGAGCAGAGAAAAATATAGAGCTCAATAAAAAAATCAATAAAAAAGGAAATAAAAAACTGGAAAAAAATAAAATATGTGAATTTCATTCCTTCTAGTCTTCATTCAAGGTCTTCTGCTATAAGTCACTACAGATTGCTCCAGCCTCACTATGACAACCCTTTATTTTATCATTTCACATCACCGGTAGTCCCTGCATACTAGCTAATTTCAGGAAAACTAAGTAGCTTCTAGTCATGCTACAATGACAAATCTGTTTTGTATTCTTGTATTCATTCATATTTTCGACTTGACCAATGTGGTATTTTTACTTTGCTCATCTTGTAAATAGCAACTTTTCATCTGAGATACAGTTTTCTTGGTGACTTTTGTTACTAAGATTTCCAGTTCACAAGTCTGTTGCAGAAATTATAGTTTATTGTCCTTAGCTGTATACCTCTTTTTTTTGCTGGACTAGATTTTTTTTAAGGGTAAGCACACAAGTCACATGTTATGGGTTTTTTCATTTCCATTTTTGGTGTGATCCGTGACATAGGATGTTTAATGAACAGCTGTTGAATTAAAGTCTGGATGTTCTCTCTAGAAAAGAGGAGGGAGCACCAATTGCTGGGATGAAGTCTGTGCAGTGGATTCCAAAGGGAGCTGTGAAGGGTCTTCTCAGAGTCGTCGGTGTGTAAGCCTGTGCTCCCAAGGTCTCGCTACAGTCATACGAGCATCTTGGACTCAGTGCACAGAACTTGGCAGTTTTGAACAACTACTAGTGATTGAAAAATGACCAACCAATTTAAGGTCCCAAAGCACGGTTTCGATACCAAAAAGCTGCTGCCATGCCCGCTTGTGCCTCGCCCGCTTGCGCCTTGCTTCCCATGCTCCACACCTGGATGTTGGACCCCCATTACTGTTCCGTGAGTTTTTATTAAAATAAAGAAAAATCTTAGTATACCCTATTTGGAGCTAGCGTGGGATTATTTGATCCGTGTCTCCCCACCTCCACCTGACGTGTTCCACTTCAGTAGCTAATTTTCTTAATAGATATTAGGTTTTAAAGATCGTGTAGACCTTAACACTATGGTTTTTCTGAATAAGGTCTCCAAATGCTTGGGTATTAATCAATTCAAGTTGGGAGAGGGCATTTCTGTTTGAAAATTATAAAAGGGAAGTTTTTTTTTAATTGTTAAAAGAAAAATTTACATTTACTCCCCTTGTTCCCGGCCCTCCCGCTCCCCCACTACCCCACCGCCCTCCCCCTGCTTCCTTAAGATGGGACAGGATACCCTGCTCTTTGGGAAGCCCAAGGCCCTCCCCCCTCCATCTCGGTCTAGGAAGATGTGCATCCATATAGAATAAGTTCCCAAAAAGCCAATACATGCAGAAGAGCTAGGTCCCGGTGCCATTATCATTGGCTTCTCAGTCAGTCCCCATTGGCAGTCACATTCATAGGGTCCAGTTAGGTCATATGCTAATTCAGTCTTGGTCCAGCTGGATTTGATGAGCTCCCAATAGATCGAGCACACTGTCTCTGTTGGTGGGCCAGTCCCTCACGGTCCTGACTTCCTTGCTCATCTTCTCCCTCCTTCTGCTCTTCCACTGGACCTTGGTAGCTCAGTCCCTTGTTCTGATGTGAATGTGGGTCTCTGGCTCTATCTCCATCCATCATGCGAAATTTCTATGGTGACGATTAAGATATTCAACAAAGTAACTATGGGGCAAGTTCAGTTCAGGCACCCTCTCCTCTGCTGCCCAGGTACCTAGCTGGGAGATCCCTGTGAATACCTGGGATTCCCTCTAGAGACAAGTCTCTTGTAAATCTTAGAATGACTCCTGTTAATGTAGATAACTTATTCCCTTCTCCAATATCCACCCTTCCTCCATCTCCACCCTCCCACAACCCCAGGCTCTCCCCAGTTCTTCCTTTCTCCCTTCTACACCCTCCCTTTCACCTACCCCCTTCCCCAATCCCTACCTCCACCCCATCCCTACTCCCGTGCTTCCAACTTTTGTCTCACGATCTTGTTTGCTTCCGACTTCCCATTTGTTATCACATTTAAAGTTTCATTTGCTTTAAAGTTGCCATCCTGATATCATGCAGTCTTGATTAAATGACTATTATGTCTAGAATTACTAAACTGACACGGTTTTGCGTGATTCAATAGTTTTCCATTTAAAAACCACCATTTTGTCACATTATTCTATTATCAATAAGTGAAGTTTTACATTGGCTTTGTATTTTGTCTCTATTGTAATGGAACAAGTGTATATTAATTAATATTAAATATTCTTTTTAGCATATTGTTATGTTATACTCGTGACTGAAGAAAGAATGTACAGTAATGACATTAAAAGGAAGCTTAATGTAATATATAAGTTATATTACATTAAATAACTTATATGCCTTAGAATATATAGAAGTAACTTAATGAGTTATACAGAATTGAAATGGACTTTTCTGAACTACATATTCACCAATTAACTTAAAAATGGTATTTTTTTTTTTGGTTTTTTGAGACAGGGTTTCTCTGTGGCTTTGGAGCCTGTCCTGGAACTAGCTCTTGTAGACCAGGCTGGTCTCGAACTCACAGAGATCCGCCTGCCTCTGCCTCCTGAGTGCTGGGATTAAAGGCGTGCGCCACCACCGCCTGGCTTAAAAATGGTTTAAAAATAAGATTTTCCTTGCTCAAGCAAAAAATACTAAGACTTAATTTTGTAGGAAGATATATGCTTTGGTCATTCAACTTTTATATCCTTTAGCCTAGTTTATAGCTAAAAAAACTTTCAAGTAAATATGTGTGTTCTAATTTCAGTTGTTAAGAAACAGTGATCAAAAATGACACTAAAAGGTATAATGAAATACAACACTGAGAGGAAAAATCAGAGGATCTTACTGGGCCCATTATTCATTCAATTTCTGGCAGTCTTTATGATTACAGATCACTTGACTGGCTAACTAGACATTCTTAGAATGAATTATGTCTCAGATTCATTTTGCCTGATCAATTGTTGGTACATGCTGTAATTCTACTTTGTGATATATCAAATTTTTGAACAGAATAAGATGTGCAATCAACTATTTCAGAAAAAGTAAATTGACTTAAAAAAATGAAGCACTGTTTTGAACAATTTTAACAACAGTGTAATTTCTGCTTTTGTATTTCAAAGTGGATTTATGATGGTGAACTTATCTTTTCAGATCAAAAATTATTAGGATGATTTATTAATATTCATACAATTTCTATAAAATGATATCAGTTCTGTAGCCTGTAAAAATAAGTTGTTCTTTTATCTTTTCCTTCTTTCTTTCTTTCTTTCTTTCTTTCTTTCTTTCTTTCTTTCTTTCTTTCTTTCTTTCTTTCTTCCTTTCTTTGACAGAGTTTCTTTGTGTAGCTTTGGAGCCTGTCCTGGAAATTGCTCTGTAGAGCAGACTGGCCTTGAACTCACAGAGATCCACCAGCCTCTGCCTTCTGAGTGTTGGGATTTAAGGCTTGCTGCACCACTACCTGGTATGGTTTTCCTTTCTTAATATCAAAGAAAATGCACAGAGGAAGAACTCTGGCATTAAAAAATTATTTTGCTAAAGGAAGTGTAGTTTTCCCTAAATGTCTAATTTATAAAGAGGTCTTAATACTGCAAATTTAAAAAGAGGGAACATTTTAATGGTTAATAGGGAGGGTCTCTTTCCGAATAGGGCAAAAGATCCCCAGTGACCTGAATCTTATGTTTTTACATTTGTAAAACTGAACCAATAGGGTCAATTCTACTTTCAAATATGTCTGTTCTCTTTTGACTTTTCAAAATTCTTTATACAGAAGGATGATGGCAGAAAAGTTCTTTACAACAATGTTCACATTGTGAGTTTAATTCCATGCAGCCAAACAATCCAAGGAGAAAGAGGGCATGAACTCTACCCATCCACTTAAGCAAAAATCTGCTTAGGGCTGGGGATGTAGTTCAGTCATAGGCATCTCCCTGACATGAAGGAAGCCCTGGGCTCATTATTTAGCAATGGAAAAACATCAAATGAACATGATCTTTTTTTTTTTTTTTTTTGGTTTTTCGAGACAGGGTTTCTCTGTGGCTTTGGAGCCTGTCCTGGAACTAGCTCTTGTAGACCAGGCTGGTCTCGAACTCACAGAGATCCGCCTGCCTCTGCCTCCCGAGTGCTGGGATTAAAGGGGTGCGCCACCACCGCCCGGCACATGATCTTGATGTTACACATAACTATATAAAGAAACTAATAGTCTAATAGTCTATTTTACATTATGTTCAGTGTAAGGTGTGAGATAGAGGATGGATAGTGTCTTCTGGCATGTGGGTCCAGTTGAAAGGCTATCTTTTCCCCAGTGAATTTTCCCAGCACATTTGTTGAAAATCAGGTGACTATAAATGTAAGAATTTATTTTTGTACTTTCAAGACTACTTCACTGATTCATGTTTCTTCCTGCTAATATCACATTATGTCAATAGCTATAGTTTTATAATAGGGTCATTTAAAAATTAGATCACTTCTTATTGTGTAGCCCTGGCTTGCTTGGAGTTCTGGAACTTGCTATGTAGACCAGACTGGCCTCAAATGTATGGTGTGTTCTTTATACTCACACTTCCCAAGAGCTGGGACGACATATATATGATATGACTGCCTGTGTCAGGTTCTAAAATTGAAAAATATAAGTTCCTACTTTGTTATTATTTTTCAAAATTGTTTTGGCATCCTAGGTCTTTTTCAATTCCATATAAAGTTTTAGGAATATCTTACCACCTCTGTCAAAAGCCCATGAAATTCTGGCAGGTGTCATGCTGAGTATCTCAATCAACTAAGGCCACCTTAACACATACAACTTTTCCCACACATTTTAATGTTTGAACTCACTTGCTTATTTGTCTAGCCAAGACCTACAAACTTTTGAAGGTAATCTGTACTTTTTTCTCTACCCTTTTGGCTCCTTTTAAAGTTTTTTCTCTTTTCATTTGGCTTTTAACAAATTCACAATGTTATATTAGGGTATGGGTGGATTTTTGTTTATTTAGGTTTTTTTTTTTTAAAGAAGTTTATGGTTTCTAAAATATCCGAATTGGTATCTTTCACTGGTTCTGAAGATTTTATCTCTTCACTCTATCATCTCTCTCTACCACTTATCTAAATCTATTGATAGTGCCAGTTGTATGTATACCATTTGTGTAACAATTAAAAAAATTGTACCAATGTCTCAGTACTAGCTGTTGTAAGGAGGTTGCTTGTTTATTCCTGGCTACTCAGACCCAAAATAACCACACAGAAACTGTATTATTTGCAGTACTGTTTGACCAATAGCTTAAATGTGTTTCTGGCTAACTGTTATAGCCTAAAATAACTCATCTCTATTAATCTGTGTACCACCATGTGGCTGTGGCTTACCAGCAAAGTTTCAGCTTGTCTGCCTCTGGCAGTGGCTCCACAATTTCTCTCTGACTCCGCCTTCTTTCTCCCAGCGTTCAGTCTAGCTTTCCTAGTTCTGTTCTGCCCTGCCATAGGCTCAGAGAAGTTCTTTATTAATCAGTGGTAATCACAGCATACAGAGGGGAATCACACATTAACTAGCGTTGTTGGTTTTTCTTTCAATGCTGATCTCGAATGCAGGGCCTCAGGATACTACTGAGTTGCTCCCTCAGACCAGTAACATAGCACGTATGCATTGCTTCATATGGATTCGGGAAACTTTTAAATCTTTGATTTTCCCAAAGGAAATGTTTTCTCAGTTATACTGCTTGACATAAGCAAGAAAGGATAGCATCGTTTAATACATTTGACTTTCTCTTAATTGGATCTTGTAGATACTAGTTGTCAGTTTACGGGACTATAACTGCTTCATCGTGGTGATTATTTCAATTATAAACATTTGCTTCTGTAATCTCAGCATGGGTGGCCCCGGCATGTACTATATTTTAAAAAATTACTTAATTTTATGTGTGTGTGTTTCTGAGTGTATGCATGTAACATGTGCATGCAGTTATAGAGAAGAGCAGAAGAGGTATCTCATTTCCTAGAGCTGGTGTGATATATGGTTGTGAGCGACTATGTGGGTGCTGGGAATTGAACCTGGGCCATCTGTAAGAGCAGTAAGCACTCTTAACTCTTGAGCCATCTCTCTAGCCTCTCTATACACACTTTAAACAAACTTTTCTAAGCTATAAAGGACATCACAACAAATTTAATGTGCCTCCTAAACTTTATGTGTTGGTACTCAACCTCCAGTGTCTATGTCAAGAGATGCTTGAGGGTTGGCTAAGTCTTGAGGATTCTGCCTTCATGGTTGGATTAGTAGGGGGCTGGAGAGATGGCTCAGAGGTTAAGAGCACTGGCTGCTCTTCCAGAGGTCCTGAGTTCAATTCCCAGCAACCACATGGTGGCTCACAACCATCTATAGTGAGATCTGGTGCCTTCTTCTGGTATGAGGTATAACACTGTATACATAATAAATAAATAAATAAATAAATCTATCTTTTAAAAAAGAAAATGATTGGATTAGTGTCATTATCTAGGAAGTTGGTTGGTTCCAAGGGAGTGGGATTGTTATAAAAATGAGTTTGTGTGGGCATGGTGGTGCCCACCTTTAGTATCAGCATGGAGGAGGCAGAGGCAGGAGGATCTCTGTGAGTTAAAGGCCAGTCTAGCCTACAGAGCACACTCCAGTACAGCCAGGGTTACATAGAGAGATCCCATTTCCAAACAACAACAACAAAATGAGTTTGGCTTCCTTTTGTTCCCTTCCTCTTCTTTTGCTCTCTTGTTCTCTTCTGATGCCATTAGATGACCACAGCAGAAAGGTCTTGTCCAACGCAGACCCAGTTCATTTGTCACAACTCCAGGCTTGTAAGAAATAGGTTTCTTTTCTTTGAAAATTATCCAGTCTGTGATGTTCTGTTATATGATACAAAATGGTCTAAAACAATCATTTCCAATGCTAATATACAGATCTCAAAGTCAACAATAAACCCAACTTCTTTTCCTATGGACAGACAGTGTATGTACTTCAGCTAATGTGACAGCAGCATGGATGGCACAGACTGTGTCATGGCCAGAAGTGATTGTAAGAAGACCCCAGCTTCCAGGTGCATCTTGAGTTCAGAGGTATTTAAAAAGGTGGTTTCCATTGATAAAGTAAGTGAGTGCTTCTGCCTGTAATCTTTCTGGAACTGAGAATAACTGTATATTAGATGTTCCCACCCTTACTGCTAGCTGGTCTTCGATTGTCTTCTACAGTTTCTTCTGCTTGATCCTCCATCTCATTCATTTTCTTTTCCTGGGTTTAATCTGCTGCTAAAGAAATATATTGAGTTTTAACTTTTGGTGATTGTATTTTTCATTTCTCGAAATTTCATTTGGGTCTTTCTCAAATTGCCTTTTCACTCATACAGTTTCCTACTCTTGTGTAGCCTTTACAAGGATAGTAAGCATAGTTTTACATGAGAACTCTAGCTTTTGGTCTCTTTTAGTTGTCTGTTATTTGTGACGACTTTGAATCTCTGATGCTGTATGTCTTAGGAAGCTCATCTTTCTCAAGGTCCTTGCAATGCTACAGGATGCATTTTAAAGGCTTACAGTGAAGTCAACTTCTTTTAAGAAGAATCTGCATTGACTTTGGCTGGCACTATCAGAATCCTAGCTTAGCATTCCTTGGTCACCTAGGTGATGAGAACCTAGCTAGCAAATACCCATGAGTGTTAAGACAGAGGTTACTCTCTCTTGCTCTCTCCCTTAAAAACTGTCTCTGTTCTTGCACGAGAACAGCCTTCGTTTAAACCCTATGGGAATAGGTATAAGGTGTGGGACAGGCTTCAGTCTGTTGTAGAAAAGGGGGGAGAGGTGCGGGTTGTATTCCCGGCACCCAGCTCCCAGCCACCAGCTGCCGGCTCACTCATTCATTTAAACTCTGCCTGGCCCATCATCACCAGCCTCTTCTTGGCTAGCCCTCACATCATAAACTAACCCATTACTAATAATCCATGTGTCTCCATGAGGTGGTGACTTACCAGAAAAGTCTAACCTGCATCCATCTGCGGTGGGAGCATCATGGCGACTCTCTTACTTCCTTTCTCTCTCACTACCTTCCGTTGTGTCTACTCCGCCCACCTAAGGCCTGTGTCCTCTCCTATAGGTCAGGTGTACAATCACCCAAAGTTCCTCTTTACCGTTGGGGCATCCATCTTCAGCCTACAGGCCCATAGCATCCAGCAGACATTTCCATGAAGCAGGAAATTTCAAAGACAGTTCAGTCACTTTCTTTTGTGTCCTGCAGAATGTCTTGCAGACTCTTTTATGGATCATCTGTCTCCTGCCTTCAGCCAATGGCTTTTGAGATACCAGCCCTTTGGGGCGTGGTTTCATTTTTAAAAAGAGGTGGCAGTGCACCACTTGCTCTCTTGCTCCCGGCTCCCATTCTGACTGCTAGACTCTGTTTCCTGTTTGCGACCAGAGGACTGTGGTTTGGGACATTGATCTGTAAATTTTATCCCCTCCAATAAAATACCCCTTTTAATCAAACTGGTGTAGGATTGTTTTGCGTCATTACATCTTAGCCATTCTGATAGATTTAAGATGGTACTTTTGATTTACATTTCCTTGATAGCTAAGGGTGTTGAACATATCTTTAAGTGTATCATGGACTATTTGAGATTCTTCTGTTGAGGATTTTCTGTTTAGATCTGTATCCCATTTTTTAAATTGCATTATTTGGTTTTGTGATGACTAGTTTTTTGAGTTCTTTATATACTTTGGAAATAGTCCCTCTGTAAGATGTGTGGTCGATGAAGTTCTTTTCTCATTTTATAAGCTGCTGTTTTATAGTATTGATAGTGTTCTTTGCCTTAAAGAATCTTTTTCAGTTTCATGAGGTCCCATTTATTTATTGTCAATTTCAGTGTCTCTGCTGTTGGTTCTATTCAGGAAGTTGTCTCCTTTGTCCATGTATTCCAGGATATTCCTCTTTTTCTCTACCAGATTCAGTGTAACTGGATTTATGTTGATGTTTTTTGATCCACTTGGACTTCAGCTTTGTGCAGGATCATAGATAATCCGGTCTATTTGATGTAAAACTTCTTGTATCTTTACAGGAATGTCCTTCTTTAGGTTGGGAAATTTTTCTTCTATGATTTTGTTGAATATATTTTCTGTGCCTTTGAACTGGGATTCTTTTCCTTCTATTCCTAATAGTCTTAGGTTTGGTCTTTCCATAGTGTTGTAGATTTCCTGAATGTTTTGCATCAAGTTTTTTTTTTTATATTTAACATTTTCTTTGATGGACTAATTTATTTTCTCTATCATATCTTCAATGCCTTAGGTTCTCTCTTTCATCTCTTGTATATGTGGGTGATGCTCGCATCTGTAGTTGCTGTTTGCTTACCCAGATTTCCCATCTCCAGAATTCCCTCAGTTTGTGTTTTCTTTATTGCTTCTATTTTCATTTTCATGTCCTAAACAGTTTTCTTCATTTCCTTCAATTAGTTATTAGTTTTCTTTGCTTACTTTAAGGGATTTACTTATTTCCTTCAATTGCTTGTTTGTGTTTTCCTGGATTTATTCATTTCTTCTTTAAGGACCTCTTTCATTTTTATGCAGTTGGTTTTGAGGTCTTTTTTCTTGTGCTTCAGTTATATTGGGATATTCAAGGCTTGCTACGGTAGCATGGCTAGGCTCTGGTGGAGACCTATTGCCCTGGCTGTTATCGATCATGTTTTTATACTGGCATCTAGGTGCCTGGGTTTGGAGTGACTCTAGGTCTAGTTTCAGATTTTTGGACATTCTTTTATTGGCTGGCTGTTTTGTTTCTTGGTTTCTGCTTTCTCTCTAGATTTTCAGAGATTATTATGGCTGGGTGTTTTCTGTTTTTCTGATCTGTCCAGCTAGCGTGTTCATAGTGATTGTTTGCTGGCATTGGAGGCTGGGATGACAAGAGGAGTGAGGGGAGAGAGATGAAGAGGGGTGGAGAGAGGGAAAAGGAGGGTATAGTGGTGTTTGTACTCTCCGTCAGAAGAGACTGTCAAATGATCCCCTGGACCTGAAGTTACAAAAGGCTGTGCGCTACCATGACAATGTCAGGAACTGAACTCCGATTCTCCAAAAGGGTGGCACATGCTCTTATTTTTTCTCCATATTTTTTTATTGTTAAAAGAAAAATTTACATTTACTCCCCTTGTCCCAGGCCCTCCCGCTCCCCCACTACCCCACCGCCCTCCCCCTGCTTCCTTGAGATGGGGCAGGATACCCTGCCCTGTAGAAAGCCCAAGGCCCTCCCCCCTCCATCTCGGTCTAAGAAGATGTGCCTCCATATAGAATAAGTTCCCAAAAGGCCAATACATGCAGAAGAGATAGGTCCCAGTGCCATTATCATTGGCTTCTCAGTCAGTCTCCATTGGCAGCCACATTCAGAGAGTCCGGTTTGGTCATATGCTCCTTCAGTCCTGGTCCAGCTGGATTTGATGAGCTCCCAATAGATCGAGCACACTGTCTCAGTGGGTGGGCCAGTCCCTCGCGGTCCTGACTTCCTTGCTCATCTTCTCCCTCCTTCTGCTCTTCTACTGGACCTTGGTAGCTCAGTCCCTTGCTCTGATGTGAATGTGGGTCTCGCGGCACATACTCTTAACCACTGAGTCAACTCTCTCGCCCCAAGATTGAATTTTAATACTCATGTTGAAAATTGTTGCTTTTTCTCTCTTTCATGCAAGAAACCATAATGTATACCACTTGGCAGTCAGCAGATTGCTGTCATATTCTGTGGGTTAATACTTGGGTGAACTATACAACAAATTAAATCATTGGTGATTGCTGCATAATCCAAGGCTGATTCCAACCAGTCAAAACGTTATGGTGTTGGCTTAGCTGTAACAAGTCTGTGGCCTATGGTTTCTGTGACGACGCAGGCTCAGGTGACTTGGATATGTCTTGCCAAGCTGCTCTGAAGAAATAAACACAGTGTTTGTAAACAGAACTGCTAAGCCTTGTCTCCCAAGATTTCAAGTTTTCAAAGTATGAGACAGCGGGATCAAGGGTCAAAGGTAAAAGGTAGCAAGTCATTTGGGGTCGACTTTCTTGCAGAGCCTTTGGCTGCCTTTCAGGCTGAGCTCTTGGAGACAGTTCACACAAAGGCCTTCTGCCAACAGACTACTGACAGTTGGCTTCGGCGGGATCCTGTCACAAAACCCTCTCCTTTGCTTTCCTCTCTCCGTCTTGGCTTTGGAAATTTATAAAAATACAAACCACCTATGTAAATGAAATCATCAAGTCAGCTTGGGTATTGTATAAAATAAGTTTAGATGGGCTTTTCTTTTAGAAACAGAGTTCCTGAAATTGGATGTCTGGAGATGCATTCTTGAAAAGTTGATGGAAAAAAGACATTTTGGAAAAATAGTAACTATATTAAAACAATAAAGAAGACTAAAAATATTATTGTGTTAATTGTAAGGTCCTTAAAACTGAAGTATCCCTGTGCTCACATATGCTACTAGAGTCAGTTGAACAATCTACTGAAACATATTAATTAATTAATTAAAAATTTAATTATTATTTGTTATTCATAGGGTTATTAGGAGAATCATTTATTAGTGTATGTTATGATTTGACTGCTATGATTTGGTATGACTTAGAAGGAAGAAGGAACATTAGGACTCCTTAGAGGTTCTTTTCCTTTCTATATCTTTATTGCTGTTGTTAATTTTGTTTTGCGTAGGCATGCATTCTAAGAGCAGGAGAAACAGACGATCCAACTAATTACTCCGTGGTCCTTCGCCAATGTCGGCGCTGTCTCAGAGGCTGCTTTAGTTAGGTGGCTGTTCCACAGGTCAGCTGCTCTGTTTTCTCCCATGTGTTTCTAGATTTCTACAGTCACAACCAATATTTTGGTTAGTTTTGGCATACTTACTTTCACACCTGGATCTGTGGTCATCTCTTTTTTTAATATTTATTTATTTATTATATATACAGTGTTCAGCCTCCATGTACACCTGCAGGCAAGAAGAGGGCGCCAGATCTCATTACAGATGGTTGTGAGCCACCATGTGGGTTGCTGGGAATTGAACTCAGGACCTCTGGAAGAGCAGTCATTGCTCTTAACCTCTGAGCCATCTCTCCAGCTCCCCTGTGGTCATCTCTTAATAATGACTTGTTACACCAGAAAAAAAGATTTTTTTTTTTGGACCAAGTACCCTAGGCTAGCTATAAACTCACAACCTTTTTGTTTCAATACAGAATTCTGAGGATACAGGTGTGGACTCCTGGCTGTACATTTCTTAAGGAGAAAATGATGAGGTGAAAGACCATGAAAGGGAGGTTAAGAATCCACACAAAATATGAGACATCAGTCACTTTAACCGTGAGTCTACGTCTTTAATGCTAGCAATTAACTATAAAGAGATCACCCAGCTGAATGGAAAATAAACTCATTTCATTAGGAAGTTTGGTTTACATGTTAGGGTGGAACCAAGGCAGGTATAGTTTGCCTGTTGTTTCTATTCAGTCTGTCCTGGGGAGGCAGGTATGGGTGAGTTGGATTTCCAATGGGCTTCATTTTTCTTTTTGTATCTGAATACAGTTTCTCTCCCCTCTACTCGTCCCAGTAGCTCCCCACCTCCTCTCCCATCTAGATCTGCTCTGTTTCATTTTTACGTGTTACGCGTTGACAACAACGTTACAAGTTCCTTAAAAATACAAAACTCACTGACGTTTTTTTATGAGGTCAAGCCAAACAGATGCAACATTAATTCCTCTGAATTAAGATTCTTCTTATTCATTCGAAATAAAGAAACTATGCAGATTAACTTGTGGAAGTGTAAAATAACGGTTCTGGGGCTGGAGAGAGTGTTCAGTAAAGAGCACTTGTTGCTCTTGTGGAGGGTCCAGATTTGGTTCCCATCCCCACATGGCAACTCACAACCATCTGTAACTACGTTTCCAGGGAATCTAAGACCCTCTTCTGACCCCCACAGCCATTCAGATATACAAGTGTTGTACATACACATATGTAGGCAAAGTATCCATATGCATAAAGTAAAAATAAAAATAATTAAAAAAAATAAAATAATACTTCTACAAATTTCAAGTTTTTTTTTAAAATGATTTTTATATTTTTACGAAAAGAACAATTAAAATTATAAAGCAAGTGTTTGGAAGTGTCACAGTACTTTACCAATAATCAGATGAGGTGATAATACTTACAAGTGTTTTGCATTTTATGTTTTATAATTACCCATTAATTAAGGAACAACTCAATAGTATGATTTTCCAATATTGTATACTGCTTGCTCATAAATTTAAAGAGTACAACTGTGTCTAATTATCATAAAACTACAATCATTAATAGAAATAAACATTATAAAAGGAACAATTCTCACTATTGATTGAATGTAGTTCAAATTAGTTCAAATTACAAAGTCATGAAGAAGAAAATACACTCTGTGTGTGCGTACATGCTGTCTATCCTGGATTTGTAATGCTAAGGATTATTGATTTCTCAATAATAGAAATGACATTTGGTAAAGCTGTTGTTACTACTGCTGGATGAAATACCAAGAAAGGTACAAAATTTCCTGCCACAATACTGTATTAAAGGCACTGAAGTTACTGTTTCTGATTCTCATATTGATGAGGTCAGTCATCTTATTTACTCTAGAAGAAAGTAAAGATTTCTTGGCTAGCCACTTGAGCTTCTAGCAACCGCCGCCTGGCTCCT
The DNA here is from genome assembly GCA_028555095.1 of Dicrostonyx torquatus. Taxonomy (NCBI): domain Eukaryota; kingdom Metazoa; phylum Chordata; class Mammalia; order Rodentia; family Cricetidae; genus Dicrostonyx; species Dicrostonyx torquatus. The sequence continues at coordinate 1,449,646 of JAQHUG010000173.1, read as the reverse complement.
GTAGTTTGGGTTGTAGCTAGGATGTAGTCAACAGCCTTGGCAGCCTGGAGGCAACAGAAACAGGATCAGTGAAAACAAACTTCACAGAGAAGATGAGGAGAAGAGAGATAAGATTACAGAGGAGATGCGATGCTAAGTGCCCCTCTTGAACTGCATCCGTGAACTATTTCATACCTTACGGTACCCACTTACTTCCTCACAACACTTACTAAGAAAAATGGCAAAAGTACTGAATTTGAATAGAAAGAAAAAAGTATTTATAATGCAGTTTGACTTCTATTGGTTTAGGACAATGACAGCAGGAGGTTTTCTTCTCAGGTCTATGACCTCTCTAGCATGGGTGGTGCCAGGTTTCCAGTTCCAGATGTGAACTCCTTCCTGGTGAGTGGGTTTTAAATCCAACTGCCCAGCTGTTGCATTTTCTCCAAGAAAAATTCTTACTACTGCAGCATGGTGGGTGTCTTGCCAATCCAGTCACTGCCGTGGCTCACACCTTACATCTGGGTTAGGTTGATTGCTCTGTCCTTTGGTGGCTGGCAGAGCATCTTCCCACACCGTGAGGGTCAGTCCTTAGGAGGAGGTTTCCAGGTTAGGTCAGCTTGACTCTTTGAAGTGCTGTGTCCAAAGTGTGTGGTATCTTTAGCGATGGGAGGCATTCTGAGAGGCAGCCCAGGCGAACATCAACAACCTATAACGTTTTGTGAGTTTCTTGGACAGCCGGAAAGTCAAATCAAGGTTTCCCATGACTAGAACTGGGGGCTTGTTAAAGAGTCTATGGGGAGCATTATCACCTAAGTGGTATAAACTATTATGTATAAACATACACTTGTATATTACATATCTAATTTTAAGTAAATACAAAAAAGTGTTTCCCCATGGCTTTTTCTACCATCGTTGATAGTCTTTACGCATCCTCTTTCCCCCCCATACCCCCAAAAACTATGCCCAGTTTTCTCTTTCCCCCATAGTACCTGTGTCCTACTGAACCTTTCTATATGGCTTCTTCTCTGCCCTTCTCCCTGGACCACGGACCCTTTTAACTTCAACAGCTTCACAGTCACTCCAAGTTCTGCCCTCACACCTCAAGATGTAGAACTAAGACCTGGAGAACATGTGGCACTCATCTTTCTGGGCCTGGGTGATCTCACTTAATATGTTTTCTACTTCCTTCCTTTTACCTGAAAGCTCCATTTTTCTTTACAGCTGCAAAGTATCCCACAGTGCCTATGCACCATATTTCATTATCCGTTCTTCAGTCCAAGGGCCTTTAGGCTGTTTCTGTGTCCCAGCGATTGTGGATACCACTCCTGTGCACAGCATGTGGCTGGGCAAGTAGCTATGTGGAGTAGGATACCGACCCTGTGGACTTACACTAAGGAGTAACTGCATAGATGGGTCTTCTAATGGATCTATCTATCTATCTATCATCTATCTATCTGTCATCTATCTATTTATCTACCTATCATCTATCTATATTATCTATCTATCATCTATCAATCTATCATCTATCTATCCTATCTATCAACCATTCATCTATCTATCTATCTATCTATCATCTATCTATCTATCATCTACCTATCTATCTGTCATCTATTTATCTACCTATCATCTATCTTATCTATCTATCATCTATCAATGTATCATCTATCTATCCTATCTATCAACTATCTATCTATCTATCTATCAATCATCTATCATCTATCTACCTATCATCTATCGTATCTATCTATCATCTATATATTGTATGTATCTATCTATCTATCTATCTATCTATCTATCTATCTATCTATCTATCATCTATCTATCGTATCAATCTATCAATCTATCTATCTATCTATCATATCTATCTATCTACCTATCTATCTATCATCTCATTTATTTGAGTTTTGAGAATTTGCTATACTGATTTCCAGAGTGACTGAACCAGTTTGCAATCATACCAACAGTGAATGGAGTCCCCTTTCCCCATAAAAGATATGTGTTTTGATGCTTTTTAAAATTGTAATAGTTTATACAATAATATCATATCACATTCTTACTTTACCCAAACATATATAGACATATTTGGCCAACCAGAAAAGAAGAAAAATCAAAATAAATGTGCGTTTAGAAGCACATGCGCATTGTGAATCTGTTGCTTCTCTTAGCTCCTTTATAGTCGGGTCATAGGGTTTAAAGAGACGTGTTTATTTGTTTTTCTGCTTTTGTTAGTTCTCCTGATTGAGCTCAGTCTCAAGATAGTTAGGTGAGCACTCTGACATCGCAATACAATCCCAGCCAGAAACTGTAGTCTTAAAATAGGATGTTAAGTACAAGATGAATTAATTCTTCTGCTACTTAACCAAAGAAAAAAGAGACACGATAGAAAGCATATTTATTTTCAACACGCTGTTCCCTTAATCTTTTTTATATTCTGGGTATTTATTTATTATCTGTTTAATTTCTTGGGATTGAAGGAAAAGCTCTGTACATGCTAAGCTAACACTCTACCATAGACTTACCCTTGGCCAATTCCTACGTGCTGATTTTAGTTCCTAATCCTCAAAAAAAAAATGGACACTTAATTGTAGTGATTTTTTTTTGGTAATTTTTAATAGTCAGGCCATTCATAATGTTCTACTTTAAATCTGCTTTGGTTTGGCGATTTTTAGGACTAGCTTATGTGGTGAGGACCCCAGATTGTGTGTATGGGGGTGTATGATGTGGGATTTCCTTCTGTATGCTGTGAATACCATTGGTTCATAAAGAAGCTGCTTTGGGCCTATTGCAGTGCAGAATAGGGCAAGGCGGCAATTCCAGGCAGAGAGAGAAGGAGAGAGTAGGCAGAGTCAGGGGGATACCATGTACCCATTGCAGGAGACAGACGCAGGATGATGGGTGGAACCTTACTGGTAAGCCACAACCACGTGGCGACACACAGAGTAATAGAAATAGGTTAATTCAAGATGTAAGAGCTAGCTAGGAATATGCTAGAGTCATTGGCCAAGCAGTGTTGCAATTAATGTAGTTTCAGTGTGATTAGTTTGTGTCTGGGTGGCTGGGAAATAAATGAGCAGTCTCCAACAGCTGGTGGATGTGTGCACACGAGTGTGAGGCCAGAGGTCAGCACTGTGTGTCTTTCTCAATCATTCTCCACCTTACTATTTGAGATAGTGTTCCTCATTGAACTTGTGACTCATTGACTCTGCTAGACTTGCTGGCCCATGATTTCCAAGGGCCCTTTTGTTTCTGCTCCCACTGCCCCCCAAGTTCTGGGGTTGCAGATGTGCGTGGCTGTACTTTACTTGCTGGCCAGCCTGCTCCAGTGACCTTCTTGCTTTTGCTCCCCAATTCCTGGGCTTACAGACATGCACCGCTGCTCTCAGCTTTTGAATGTGTGTGCTGGGGAATTGCATGCAGGACTCGTGTGTTCAGCAGATACATTACTGATTGCGCCATCACCGCAGATGTGTTTCAGTAAACCTGGGAACTGCCGTGGTGTTGGTAAATGGGCAGCTGTGATAGGAATCTCATTTAAAGCCGTCCAGTTCCTTCACTGCTGCCACCTGTTTGTGGGCAATGTTTTGCTTCCAATACAGCTGATGCTAACTCCAGACTTGAGGATTAAATGAACAACTACTTCACGAAGGTGTCATTGTCTCCATCTTAAGAACAAAGAAATTGGGGCTGGAGATCTGGCTCAGACGTTAAGAGCCCTGACTGCTCTTCCAAAGGTCCTGAGTTCAATTCCCAGCAACCACATGATGGCTCACACTCATCTGTAATGAGATCTGGCACCCCAAAACACGGTATACATAGTAAATAAATAAATCTTAAAAAAACAAAACCAAACAACAAAAGGCATATGCCACCACACCTGGTACATTAAATAAAAAAAAAAAGAACAAAGAAATTGAGCTACACGTGAAGAAAAACGTAGTTTCTTTGAATGACAACAACAACTAAAGAAACTGGATTCATCTTCCACTTTGAAATTATATGATCTTTGGGAAAAATATTATCGCTCCTTTTGAGGTTCAGTTTCTTAAAAATGACATAGGGTATCAGGAGGGTTTGAGTCAGACTGATGTGAGAATGCTTTCAAGCTGACATTACCTGCCATGTGATCCAGGATTAGAGTATTGCGCGGACGGCCACCTGTGAAGCCATCATCTCAAAGCGCTTAGACAGAGTAGCCCAGTGCTCTTAATACTGTTTCTGTACAGCCTCAGAGACAACAAGTCTGCCTGCCACCAAATTTATATATGTTACTAATATTTACCATAAAAGAAATTTTGTGTATCTGCCTTTAAGAAATGTTATAAAATAGTCGGTTTCTCTGTGCTCCTTTCCAGCATCTTTAGTATTATTTATCCCTCCCTCCTCTGCTCCCTCTCCCCTCTCATCTCCTTCCCTACTTAAGTCTCCTCTTGTTTCTCCCCTTTCTCCTTTCTTTTTCTTTCTTTCTTTTTTTTTTTCGAGACAGGGTTTCTCTGTAGCTTTGGAGCCTGTGCTGGAACTAGCTCTTGTAGACCAGGTTGGCCTTGAACTCACAGAGATCCGCCTGCCTCTGCCTCACGAGTGCTGGGATTAAAGGCGTGCGCCACCCCTTTCTCCTTTCATAGCATCTGTTTTCTACACAGCCCTTCTTGGACAGCTTCTTCCTCTGCTTCTGTTGTCTGCGTTCCTGGCCTCTGTAGTTACTTCAGTTGATATCCTCCCGTCTGAGGATTTGGATCTGGATGCGGACTTCCTGGGTCTATGTTGCGTTACTCATCGAAACACTTTTCAGTTCTGTTTACCTGCAAATCTCATAATTTCAGTTTTCTTCACAGCCAAAACAATTACATTATGTGTATGCACCACATTATTATTATCAATCCATCAGTTGATGGGCATCTAGGCTGCTTCCTTTCCCTAGCTACTGTGAACAGAGCAGCTATGAACATGAAGAACATGTTATCTATGTAGTGAGATATAGAGTCCTATACATATATGTCCAGGAGTCATACAGCCAAGTCATATATATATATGTGTGTATATATATGTGTGTGTATGTACACACACAAATATATATATGGAATCTCCACACTAATTTCCAGAGTGGCTATACCAGTTTTCCTCCCAACAGCAGTGAGTGAGGACCCCCCTTCTTCCACATCCTCACCAACACTTTTTTTTTTTTAATCTTGGCCATTATGACCGGTGTAGAATGAAATCTCAAAGTAGTTTTTATTTGCATTTCCCCTGGTTGCTAAGGATATTGAACATACGTTTAGGTATTTCTAATCAATTTTATTTCTTTATTTGAGAACTGTCTCAAGAATCATTGTTACCTGCACAAAGCCGCATCAGCCAAAACTGGGCTCAGCAGCATGTGTCCAACAGAGCAATAGTCAGGTAGATAATAACTGTGCAATTAGACTTCAAGTCCTCTCAGTGGAGGGAATTTATTACCTCACATCCTTCAAATCTAGCCAAGAACCCGTGGCTGGAGAGGTCCTTGACCTAGTGGAGAACCTACTGCAACCTGCTAAACAGATACAGCCTCCAGCTGCCTTCTTGTAACTAAAGGGTACACTTGTCCTCATCCCTGTAGATGGTGCAGCTCTCACTCTTCGGAGAAGCTTCTTTCTGTATCAGAGGCCATCTCTGAGAAGCAAAGCGCATAGAATAATTGACTAATCCCCAAATAACACGTCTGCAATACAACTTCGATGCCCCCCGAACAAGGAACACCACAGAAGAGAGGGTGGGAATATTATGAGACCCAGAGAACCGAGAGAACTGCTACAAAGGAGAGCATTCTGGACGGGACGAGGATGTACCGGTGAACTCCCAGAATCACTGTTACCTGCCTGCTGCAAAGGAGAGCATTCTGGACAGGACGAAGACGTAGCGGTGAACTCCCAGAATCGTTGTTACCTGCCTAAGACCTGCACAAAACCACATCAGTCAAAACTGTTCCACCATGGATGGGGAAAGAACATATAAACCTCCATTTTTAATTGAAGAGGTTTAGTTGAAGATGGTTGCTAGGGGAAGAAAAGTCAATATTCTTCGGGAATAAGCCTCTTGATATGTTGTTCCTGCCCAAGTGGTCATCCCTACACCCAAGAACATATGGGCAATGATAAGAGGGTGTGTGTGTGTGTGTGTGTGTGTGTGTGTATGTGTGTGTGTGTGTGTGTGTGTGTGTGTGTGTCTATAACTGACATTTTTAAGAGGAAGAGGTAAGCTAATGAATTTGAGAGGTAGATGTGAGGAAGACACGAGAGGAGTTGGCAGGGGAGGAAGTCGGGTAGATATGATGAACATACACTGTACTCATGTATGTATGGAAATTTCAAAGAAATTAGGTCAATATTTTAAGTAGATTAGGCATCAATCTTTGTAAAAGGATAGCTTGCTAAGGATGGATTTTATTATTTATTTGTATCCTTGGAAATACTTTTTATAAATGTTGTATCAAATAAACAATAAGAAATCTTGTTTCCGTGAGCGCCAGCCTAAAAGGTAAATCTATGTGTGCGATATGTTGTGGAAAATATTTAAACAATAAACATAGCCATCCAAGTTTATAAATTGACCATTTATACTATAGCTCTTTCAGTTTTGGTAGATTATGAACAGAGGTACAAATTACATCACCTGCACATTTTCTTTCTTCCCAATTTAACCTGGGTTTCCCCCAGAATAGGAAATACGAGTCTTGATAGCTTATCTGCCTTTTCATTTATGTTTTATTTTGTAAATAGCTGGTTGTTAAGTTATTTGGTTATTATTGTTAGTAACATTCTGAGAATGGAATAGAAGTTCTTATATATTATGATTTTTGATTTCGTTTCCATTTGGCTTTTGTTTGAGTATTCGGATGTGTGTATCTGTACCTGTATGCGTTTCTTGTACCTTTTCTTTGGCTCTTTTTTGGTTGTTTGTTTGCTTTTTTCATAATCTGATTTTATTTTTATTATGACTTTTTAGATGCTTGTTTGTTTTCTAATGAGAAAGAGAAAGAAAGGGGTGAATTTGGGTGGGTGAGGAGGTAGGGAGGATTTGGGAGGAATTAGGGGAAGGGAAACCATAGTCAAAATCTATTTGAAAAATTTAACAAGAAGATATTGAGCAATGACTTATTTTGGTTTAGAACCAATACCATGTCACATGTAATGTAACCTCTTCTGGAATATTGCTAACTTTGAAAAAAAATGATTCTTCTGTCACATGTTACATCCCAAACACAGTCTCTCCTCTCTTTACTTCTCTCAGTCACCCCCTCCCCTCTCCTCGAGATCCACTGCTCCTCATTTCCCTTAAAACAGAGCAGAACTCCTAGGGATATCAACCAAATGAGGCTTAGCCAGACAAAATAAGACTGGGCATAAATCCTCATATCAAGTCTTAATGAGGAACCCAGTAGGATGAAAAAAGGTCCCAAGAGCAGGCAGAGGAGTCAAAGACACCCTGTATTCTCACTGTTGGCAGTCCCCTAAGAACACCAACTGTAAAATATACGCTGAGGACCTAGCTCAAATCCATACAGGGACAGTGGTTGTTACTTCAGTCTCTGTGAGCCTCTATGAGTTCTGCTTACTTGATTCTGTGGGCCGTATACTCATGGCGTCCTTGACTCCTGTGGCACCTACAAGCCTTCCTCCTCCTCTTCGATGTGGTTCCCCTGGTCTTGCTAGCACCTGACTGTGGGTTTCTGCATCTGCTCCTATCAATCGCTGAATGATGTCTCTGATGACAATTGGGCTAAGCACTGATCTGTGAATATAGCAGAATTTCGTTGACTTTTTAATTTTAATTTTTTTTTAACCACTCGTGTTTGGTTCTATACTAGGTTTCTGAGCTCTTCAGCTCCTGGTTCCTGGCCATCCAGGCAGTGTCAGGTATGGGCTCTCTCTCCTGGCATGAGCCTCAAGTTGGACCAATCATTGGTTGGGCACTCCCACAAATTCGGTGCCACCATTACCCCAGCACATCTTGCGCTCAGAACTGATTGTAGGTCAGAGGTTTTGTGGATGTGTTGATGTCCCAGTACCACTGATGTAAGCCTTGCTTGGTTATAGAAGATGGCTGGTTCGGATTCCATATTCCCCATTACAAGGCGTCTTTGTTAGGGTCACTCTTGGAGATTCCAAGAATTTCCACTGCACTAGGTTTCCACATCACTCCCCAAATGACCCCCAATTCCAGTCATCTCCATTTATTTAAAACTATCTTATTTACCTTTTATTTATATTTATTTTATGTACATTGGTGTTTTGCCATGGGTTTTGGGTCCTCTGGAGCTGGAGTTTCAGACATTTATGAGCTGCCGTGTAGGGCCTGGGAAACGAACTCCAGGTCCTCTGGAAGAGCAGTCAGTGCCCTCAGCCACTGAGCCATCTCTTCAGCCCCTTGTTTCTAATTCTTAGTGGAAACGTTGAAAACTGTAAGTTTGTCAGCTTACAGTTGGAGTGATGTTATCACAGTTTTTAATCTTTTTGTTTACTTTCTATGAAAATCATGTATGAATGCGTGTGCATACATGTTTGTGTGCAGTATGTTGTAATTACATGTTTTGTTTCATTGTAGAAAAATAGTGCAACAGACATATAAAGATCCCAGCGAGAACTTTGTCCATCCTATTCATTTGACACAGCTATTTGTTTCAGAAACCAGTTAATTTTTCTTTGCTCAAATATTTGAGCCATATTAAGACTGAAACCATAGCTGTCAGCTTGGTGAATACACACTTATTAACCTTTCTCATATTCTGAATCTATTAAACATACCTTTGAAATTTTTGCTTCAGCTTATAACCTTAAAAAAAACAGAAGAAAGGGGTAAGCATATTATTTATGCAAAGAGATAAAAGTACAGTATGTTCTTCCTTTGGGGGAAGCAAAATGCATACATTGGGTTCTGCTGTGTAGTACTCCATTGTGTAAATGTACCACATTTTCCTTATCCATTCTTCAGTCAAAGGGCATTGAGGTTGTTTCCAGTTTCTGGCTATGACAAACAACTGGAGTACTACACAGGAGAAAAAAATAACAACATCTTGAATTTTGCAGGCAAGTAGATAGAGCT
>JAQHUG010000173.1:1397566-1412813 GCA_028555095.1 Dicrostonyx torquatus | reverse complement strand
TGCCTCTGCCTCCCCCGAGTGCTGGGATTAAAGGCGTGCGCCACCACCGCCTGGTAAAATACAGCTTTCTTTATCATGTGAGGTTTTAGCAAGTGTTTTATCAAGTTACAATGAGTGAAGATTACCGAGACTAATCGAAAGAATATTTAATGAGATAAACTCTGAATTCTAGAGAGAATTATGTAGCAAGATTCTTGCTCATCCTGTGTTAGAGCATTTAACTTAGTGCTGGCGGTAGTCTTTCTCTCTGAAATATGTTTTACTGTTTCTCTTCCAGTGGCTGCTCTTCTATTTAACGAAATGAGAGTTCCCCAGTTTGGTTTAGCACAGGCAAAACGGTAAAACCCCTAAACAAGCAATTGAAAAAGTACCCCAAATACCCTTTATTGACCCCTTCTTCTCCACTGTTTCTGGGTATCTTAGTTTTAGGCTGTGCAGTTGAGAGGCACAGTCTGATGTCACAGCATGCTCCTTTCTTAGGTTTTCAAGGTCTACGGCTGTTACTTTTTTGTTGGTGTTTTGTAATTCCTTAAGCCTTTTTGTGTGTTGTTGTGTGTGGAAAAATGTATTGTTTTTCCTCAATACTTTGTATGTATTATCTTACAACAACTTTTATTTTATCTTTTTGAGAACTTTGATATGGGAAGATTAATTAATACTCATCCCCCTAAAATCTGTAGAGGTGTGCACGGCCAGCATTTTCAAATGGGATTTCTTTGCTGCTGACTAGTCCTTGTGTGTCCGAAAATTCATAGGCTGAAACTGAACCCCAAATGTGTTGGTATTTAGCCTTTAGGATGTGGTTAGGTCGTGAGCCTGGGCCCCACATGCGTGAAACTAGAGGTCTTATATGGTTCTCGACTTTCTGAATGCCGTGGCCCTTTTATACAGTTCCTCATGCTGTGGTGATCCCCCAACCACAAAATTATTTTCATTGCTACTTCATACGTGTAATTTTGGGACTTTTAGGAATCATAATGTAAATATTTGTGTTTACTGATGTTCTTAGGTGACCCCTGAGAAAGGGTTGTTTGGCCCCAGTGGTTTGTGACCCACATATTGAGAATCACTGCTCTAGAGAGCTGCTATTCCCTTCCAACATTTGAAGATACCTAAGAAGATATTTCTAGAATGCAGCAGGCTTTCCCTGGATGCTGAACATTCTGGAGTCTCAGTGTGAGCCTTTCTAGGCTCCAGAACGGTGAGGAGTTAAGGAGGTCTGGCTTCACAGACTCTTCATAGTCTTCATAGTTCCACTATGGGACTTTCTGGGTTTCTACTCACGTGATGGGAAAGGTAATTGCTTCTATCCTCTCTCTCTCTCTCTCTCTCTCTCTCTCTCTCTCACCTATCATCTATCTATCTATCTATCTATCTATCTATCTATCTATCTATCTATCTATCTATCTATCTATCTATCCATCCATCCATCTACCTACCTACCTACCTACCTATCTGATTTGTGAGATCGGTTATCATGTATGTAGCTCAGGCTGCTAACCTTGAACTCATTGTGTAGCTCAAAGTGACTTTAACATCTTGATTCCTCTGCCCCCACCTCTTAAGTACTGAGATCACAAGTGTGCTCTTTCATGGCTCACAGATAATTCTTAAGTATGAAATCACTTGGCCAAAAACCAAGAATAGGACTTACAGACAACACTGTTCCCTGTAACTTATTGCTGTTACCCACAGTGAATCCAGCTGGGTTCTTTGTTATTGATGCTGAGGTAGGTCCTGGAGAACTATCTCTGTCAAGATGTTTGAAGACAATGTTCCTAAGACAGCAGAACGTTTTCATGATGTAAACACTGACAGGAAAGGATTTGGCTCTAAAGTTTCTACTTTTACAGAATTATTTCAGGACTCATTGCCAAGGTGGGGACTTCATACACCATCACAGCACTAGCCACGATCTCATTGACAGGGGGATATCCTGAAGCAGTCCTGGCATCTTGTTGATGCTAAATGCTGGACCAAGCAAAAATGGCTGCCAGGTTTTTCTCTTCTTTGCTGAGGCCGAGTGATTGGACAGCATGCTTGTGGTCTTTGGGAAGATGGAAAAATGACATGAGCGTTGTAGACATTCAGAAGTGTCTAGAGTGGCAAGGAGGCCTTCAGTGCTGACTGTTGACAGTCCTGCTACATTTGACATGTATGGATCTTGACCACCACACCTTTCTTTCTACAGATCAGGCTTGCTTCTTTCAAGTTTGTTCACAGTACCCTCCAAGTTTTGTTTTCTGAATGTGTTCTTTGGGCTCCAAGTTTTCCTTAATAACTTATAAGCCCATTTTGATTATAAAGTTACATTGACAGTTATAAATAAAAACTGAACAAAAATTAAGCCAGACATGGTGGCGTACACCTCTAATATTAGCTTAATTTTGGGAGGCAGAGGCAGGAGGATCTCTGTGAGTCTGAGGCTAGCCTGATCTACACAGCAAGTTCCAGGCCCAGCCACAGTTACATAGTGAGACCCGGTCTCAACAAAACAAAACAACAAACAGGTAAAAATTAAGAACAATAATAATTTGAATCCTATGTACTTTTCAGAAAAGTGCCAATCTATACTTCCACCATTCCAAAATGTGACTTTGAGGCTAAACAGTGGGGTTGAAATATATAGTTAGGTTAGTGGTTAAGTCAATATATTAGTATTCAGGATTTTTGTTAATTAATTCTTATATAATTAATTTATTTTGGTTTTAACTTAGGAAAAGATCAAATAGCAATTCTTGTGACCTATGTAACCTTAATTGGGAGTTTAAAAAAATTACATCTAATTTTTTTAAGACTTGGTTTCTCTGTATAGTCCTGGCTACCTCTGAACCCACTTTGTACACCAGAAGGGCCTCGAACTCACAGAGATCTGTCTGCCTCTGTTTCCCGAGTGTTGGGATTAAAGGCGTACACCACTAACGCTGGCGTATACCACACTGGATTGCATTTAATTTTAAAATAATATTTGGTGTAATTTGTAACTAGTGTGCTAAGTCTATGTAGCTACATCTTGTTTCTTGAATGTGTTACAGGTCTTTCAGGGGATAATTTCTATAGCAATCTGAAGAGAAGATGCGGTTCCTCTAATATGCAAGCAAAGTATGTGTGTTACTGGCAATGTACTTTCTAGAGAAACTTAAGGGTAAAAATCAGCTCATTTGATTTTGTAGTAAATTAGAAAAAGGCAAACTATGCCAATATGATAACATGCAGTGAGGGAAATGCTCCACTGTTTTCCTATTAATCCCTAAAATGACTCGTGTGCTTTTTATCGACACAAGTCATATCAGATGCAAACACAGTTGCAGGAGTCATACACAAAAGAGATAAACACACTATGGTTTTAGAATCTCAATAAATTATGTTTTAAAGGTGATTGTAATCTATGGGAAATGTGAGAGTGGAGATTTCAATAAAGATGCTTATATCTATGCATGTTTCTGAGAGATATTTAGGTATTTTATTCTTGATTAGTTCAATTTGGTACATCTGGTAGCCCAGAGAACAGAGAACCGGGTCTTTGGTCACAGAAAAGTATAGGTTTACTTGGAAACTTTTCAGGCCTCTGTCTGGGCATATTAGCAGCCAGCTTTGCTTTCCCTGTAGATAGCAAGGCTATGATACTTTCAGTGCATCATGAAGAACACGTGACAGGAAAAAGAGAAACGATTTTATTTTCACTCTCATTATTTGAGATCTTCATTGCCTTCTGCGTTGCTTGGTGCCTTCCACACTTATTGCATTAAGTAAGTAATGATGGCACTTTTATCATGTTCGCACAAATTAGTAAATATTAAAAGCAAAACAGGTTGCTAGCACCTTTTTATCGTGCTGAGCTACGTGATATTTGACCACCTTCAGGTTACAATTCCGTAGTATGAGTGTGCTCACAGGGCCGCGCAGCTCACCACCGGTTACCTCTAGGAATCACCAACACTCCTCAACAGAAACCCTGTCCCCAGTCCAGAAATGCTGGTCCTGCTTGCTGTCCTGTGAATTTGACTCCTCCAAGTCTCATGTGTGTAGCGTCATAGAATAGTTTTCCTCTGCCACTGTCTTCTTTCACTCAGTGCATAAGTGTTTTCAAGTGTGCATTTTACAGTATGTATCAGAATTTTCTTCCTTTTTTGTGATCCATATTTTATTGTGTTGTATATATGGTACATCTAAGTTTTTGATTCATCTTTTGGAGGACACTTAGCTTGACTGTGCATCTTTGTTATTTAGAAAAATACTGCAGGAATACTGTTGCAATACATATCTGGCCTGCCTGGAACTCACTATGTAGACCTGGCTGGTTTTGAACTTGTGATCCTACCTCAGTTTCTACTTCAGACTCCCAAGTGCTAAGATAAAGTAGTGAATTGTGACTTGAGTTTATAGAAATGCGAAATAGTTTTCTGCTATTACTATTTTTCTCTAAATGTTTGTTCTGAAAATACCATTCATGGTTACCTGTGATTTCAGAATGGTTATAATTTAGAGAGATGGCTATTTGGTCTTAAACCAAATTGGTCAGTTTTGGTAAATATTGGCAAATGTGTTATAGTATTAATATATACAAATATAAAGAATTTTGACACTGTAGACTTGTTAAACTTCTGTGAATTTACGTTAGCGAGCACACAGCTTTGGTGAAGGTTGAGACGAGACATATTGTTATCGTTTTGCATTGACGCAAGCACTCATCAGTTCTTTGGACCACTAGCGTTCGCTGTACAAGCAACAGTGGAAATGGACTTAGAGAGCAGAAATAGTATAAAATATAAAGAAGATTGATGCTTTAGACCCACTTTCAAGTTCATGTATTTGACGCATATTGTTTGAGAATTAACCCTGTGCAAACTATTGCACTAACTGCTCTAGAAGACGCATAATGTACAGGTCTTGGCCTAAGAAAAATTAAACATGTGGATTTTCCCTAGACTGAGATTCTGCAGAACTGTGATTGTTCATTGAGATCCATTTTTTTTCCTGTAAATAGGCTTTCCATATATAGAGTATTATCTACTCTGTGGATTAAATTAGGGATTGCCAAACCTGTAAATATTTGTATTAGCGAGCCAACACATCCTTCTTAATTCCTTTGAGTTAAAGAGCTATCCCCTGGGGCTAGAGAGTGCTCTTCCAGAGGACTCAGGTTCAATTTCTAGCATGCACATGCCAGCTATGACATCAGTTCCAGAACCTTCTTCTGTTATCCATGAGTTCCAGGTAGGCATGTGGTGTAAAGATATACATAGGCAAAACATCCATGAATGTAAAGTAAAAAGTCATCTATTGATTAGCCAGTATATATATATATATATATATATACACACACACACATATATATATATATTTGGAATATTGATTTCATCAGAATAGTTATTTGAGATGAGGAAATTGACATGGGACTAGAATATGGGACACACAATGATTTCTTACCAAGTGGATGTAAGTGGATGTAACTTGGACGCAAGTCAATTATATGGCACTCTAGTCTGATAAGAAAAATCCCCAGGGAGATGAACACAGACATAGAACGCTTCCTAGGAACCCATGGAAAACGTATAAGGGGTGAGATGTCCAGAAAATATGATGACATGTGGGTGGCACAGTTGAGCTATTGTCTTCTTTGGGTCAGACTCAGTTATGAACCTGGACGTAACAATGGGAGAAGTCCTCGAATTATATACGTTGAGCTACCTGAATGGTGATTATGCATGAAATTTACCTCATTGTGTTTAGCAGTTTTGATTTTTAATTAACACAGTTAACGTACACTGCTTTTATTTGTTTCGTATTTACGTGGGTGACTGAAACTAATTTAAACACAGTTGTTAAAACAATGCAGGGCATTTAATACATTAAGATAAACCCCACTTTGTATATTATAAGTCATCTTGTAGCTGAATAAGCCTTAATAATGTAAAAGTATGCTTGCTCTCTTTAAAATCTTTATTACATTTGTTTTGTTGATTGAATAATTGATTGATTGATTGTATGTGTGTGAAGCAAGAAAGAAAGGAAAAGGAAGCAAATAAAACCTGAAGCCCTTATTCTTCCCATTGAAGGAGATGAAAAGAAATGGCATCACGATTCCCTGTTCAGGACTCACCCTGAATTCTTGCTAGTGTTATTCTTGTTGGTATTCTCATTGGTGTTTTATCTATTCTTTTTATTTATTTTCACCCCCAGGTTGTCTAGGTTCAGAGAACTTCCATGACTCTCACTGATGCTTTTCTTCCTAATTCCATGGGCAGTAGGATTTCCTTGAATAACCAAATCACCCCCAATGAGTTAATATAACAGAATATGTAGTTGACATGACATTACAGAGTGCATGGTTTGGGCTGTAGAGAGGGAACGCCCTCCTGAACTCTACCGTACAGCAGGTAAAGAAATACACGTTTGGTTTGTTGTGAAGAAGTGGATTAAGAGGATAGAGAATAACAGATAATGCTATTTAAACAGATACACGAACACAGCGAAGGAATAAGACACGAGCTTTCAGGCAATGTACACCTGGCGGTAAGATTAACCAATCGCAAAGATTTATGTTTGGTTTATTCAGGGCTCAGCAAGAGGCTTGATGTGGGAAAGCGGCAGGAAATGCAGCTAAGAATGAGGGGCAGATCAAGAAAAGGTTGATAAGCCACCCTGAAGTCCCGGGATCTTGTTGGAGGTGTGACGGCAAGTCACCAGTGTTAGGAGCTGAGAGCAGGGATGTAAGACCGGCTTAGTCTCACTAGAGGAGCATTTTCCCAGATTAAAGCAAAGCCGTGAGGTATTAGGTAGATGCTTAGGCACTCGCACGGTCACATTTATTTACACGCATATTGTAGTAGGGAAGAGGGCAGCTGTTCGGGGACAACTTATGCTCGATGACACTTCTGAAGGTCTGTTCTCCCCTGGAAGAGTACTACAGACCCACGACCAACCACACACACACACACACACACACACACACACACACACACACACACCCCTTTTTGTGACTCTTTACTTTTTGCGAGTGTGTAAGAAACGTAAACCCTGTGATTTTGGTAGTATTTCTGTTGTGTTCATTTACATGATGGCGTAATGAGTCAGTTTTTGTTGTCTGATATTGCCAGTTATTTTGCCTTGTCGTTTATTATTTGCAAATGACCTTGGGAGACTAGTCAATGTATGTGACAGCTATCTGATAAGACTGCTGCAGAGAGGTCATCTCAAGAACCATACTCGACTGTTTACTGAGGAGCTAAAACTCAAAGTTTTGTGACCAGGTAGCTTATATATAGTCAGTATTATACAATCTAAAATTAACTCAGCAAAGTTCAATTAAAACAAATAAAACCCAGTCCCTTAGTTTTCGATAATGTCCTCATGTTGAAGAATAATATCCTCTGATGTTCAAGGGAAGCACTTTTCTTTTTCTTTTTTTTTGTGTACACATATTTTACTTTGAAAATCCCCATTCTGCCCAGATGGCTGGAATTTGAATATCACTTTGGGGTCTGACATTTCTCTGGAGCTCTGCTAATTCTTGGGTGGGTGATGGGTCCTCCTGGCTCTGTGTTTCCGTGGCTGTAGCTCGCTCAGCCTTTTGTTTGTACCATCAGTTGTTAGCACCAGTCGCTACCGTCTTCTCCATTCCACCCACAAGTTTGACTGGTGAAGCAACTCGTTCTCCAGATTCCATGCGTGTTAATTATATTGAAGTTTTCCTGAAGCTTAAAATTATCGTGAATTCTGGAGACTTCGTCCAGGTTTTCCTGCAGCCCTGTGGGATGTGGGAAACTTTACGAGGCTAGTATCTTAGCTGATTACCACACAGTTCTATTGTGTCTTTCTGCCTTCCTATAGCTATACATAGGAAATGGGTCTTAGCTTACTTCAATTTCTACTGAAAATCTGTTATTGTGATACCTTCCCCATTGGTTATTTGGGGGGTGGTTTGTGCTTCTATGTGCATTTTAAGACTTTTTTTGGGTTTGTAAAGAATGCTACTAGAGTGTCCTATACAAATTATTTCAGTTTTTCTTCTGCAGTTTTTAAAGGGAAAATGGTGTGGGTTAGAGCAGACAGCTGCATGTGAAAGAATGAAAATAGATTTGTCAACCTGCACAAAACTCGGTTCCAAATGTATCAAGAACCTCCACATAAGGCAGATACCTTGAATATCACACAAGCAAAAATGTGGATTAGGCTTTAATATGGAAAAGGACTTTCTGAACAGACACCAGTAACACAGGCATTAAGATCAACAATTAAAAAATGGGACCTCATGAGGATTTAAAGTGTCTGTACACCAAAGGATGTCATTTGATTAATGAGGAAGCTATAGGAAAGGAAAATATTTTTACAAGTTATACATCTGATAGAGGATTAGTATTTAGAAACTGAAAAAAAACCTCAAAAATTGTGATCATTAATAAATAAATAACCCAGTTAACCAAGGTCCAGAAGAGCAGAAGGAGGGAGAAGAGGAGCAAGGAAGTCAGGACCGTGAGGGACTGGCCCACCAACAGAGACAGTGTGCTCGATCTATTGGGAGCTCATCAAATCCAGCTGGACCAGGACTGAAGGAGCATATNAAAGAAAGAAAGAAAGAAAGAAAGAAAGAGAAAGAAAAGAAAAGAAGAAAAGAAGAAAGGCAGGGAGTGAGTAAGGAAGGAAGGGGAAAAGGGGGAAATGATGGCAGAAGAAGGCTTAGGCCCTAGGTATGTTATAAATACTACACATCAGACAAATTGTCATGGTGCCAAGATTCTTTATAAATATCAATTTATATATAAGCAGAAAAATGAAACTCCATTTTTATCTCTTATCTTACACAAAACTCAACTACAAATGTATTAATAACTTCCACATAAGGTCTGATATTCTGATGAACATGGTGGTACATGCCTTTAATCCCAGCACTAGAGAGACAAAATTTGGTGGAACTCTGTGAGCTCAAGGGCACACACTATGGTCTACATAGTGAGTTCTAGGACAATCAAAGCTACAAAGGGAGACCCTGTCTCAAGGAAAAATGATCATCAGATCTAGCAATGAATTTCAAAAAGAATTACTAATGGCTAAGAAATACTTTGGAAAAGTTCAACATCTTTAATCAACAGTAATATGTATGTGATGAAGAAAAGGAGAAAGTAGTAAATATATCTCAAAGAGATAAAGGAAAGGTTTTCCTGAACAAGATTCTTATCACACATGCATGAAGACCAACAATAAAAATGTAGGCACTTATGCAACTGAGAGACATCTGTATAGCAAGAATATCATCATGTAAATGATGAGGCAGTTCCAACCCCCAATAAAAGGAAAATAAACTTTTGTCAGATAAACATTTGACAGAATGCCAATGTCTAGAATATACATAGAAGTAGAGAAACTAACACCAAGAAAACATACAGCTCAATTAAAAAGTAACTGTTGAGAGTTCATCAAATCCAGCTGGACCAGGACTGAAGGAGCATATGACCAAACCAGACTCTCTGAATGTGGCTGCAAATGGGGACTGACTGAGAAGCCAATGATAATGGCACAGGGACCTATCTATCTCTTTTGCATGTTTTGGCTTTTTGGGAACCTATTCTATATGGATGCACACCTTCTTAGGCCGAGATGGAGAGGGGAGGGTCTTGGGCCTTCCACAGGGCAGGGTATCCTGCCCCATCTTAAGGAAGCAGGGGGAGGGTGATGGGGTAGGGAGGGGAGTGGGAGGGCCTGGGACAAGGGGAGTAAATGTAAATTTTTCTTTTACATTTAATAAAAAATGAAAAAAAATAACCCAGTTAAAATGGGATAGAGGATCAAATAGAATTATCAAAAGAAGAAGCACAAATGGCTGAGAGACATTAAGAATGTTGAACGTCTGTGGCTTTCAGGGAAGTCAAACACAAACTACTGCACAATGAACTACAGGCAGCTAAGAATGTTAGAATGGGAGAAATAATCTTCCCCGGGAAGAGCTCAGAAGTTGGTTAATACAAAACAGTCAGCCAAGAAAACAAACATACAAGTAACCATATACAGATTAGCAGGTTATATTTATATATTTAAGACTATGCATATATATGTATATGCATGTAACAGTCATAAAAAAAGAAGCCATGAATTTGAAAAAAAGAAAAGAGAGGAATATAAGAGAACTTTTAGAGAGAAAAAGGAAGAAGGAAATGTGTATTATAGCCTCAAAAAATAAAAGAAATAAAGATAAAAGAAAAAATAAACCAAACGAAAACCCTCACCACCTTGAGATTTCATCTTATTCCAGTCAGAGTGGCAAAGATGTCAGGGAAGGGGAAACTTACTTATTGCAGATGGGAGGGCAAAGGTGTAGCTACTATGGGAGGCAGAGTGAAGGTTCCTCCAAAGGCTGAATGTTGATATATGTCAGGATCCAGTTATACCACTCTTGGGCATAGAACCACAGGACTCGATATTCTGCCACGAGAGCTAGTTGTTCAGAGCTGTTCATTGCTGCTGTGTTCACAGTAGTGAAACATTACAAAGAACTTAGCTGTCCACTAACTGCTGAGCGGATATTGAAAACGTGTTACATTTGCATAATAGAATATTATTCACATCTCAAGAAAAATGAAATTATGAAGGTTGCCTGTAAATGTATGAAAGTAGAACCAATAGTCCTGAACAATGTAATCCAGACTCCTCCAAATAGTCCAAGTTTTCTCTACACGTGTATGTTAACTTTTAAGATGTTGATATGTGTGCTCAGATCTAAATAATCACAAAGGTTAGATACAGGGGAAGGAACCAGTGGGGAGAAGAAGAAGGGTAAGATAATACAGTGTTGCCGAGCGGTGGTGGCGCATGCTTTTAATCCCGGCACTCGGGAGACAGAGGCAGGCAGATCTTTCTGAATTTGAGGCCAGCCTGGTCTGCAAGAGCTAGTTCCAGGACAGACTCCAAAGCTACAGAGAAACTGTCTCAAAAAACAAACAAAAAAGATAATAAGTGTTCTAAAGAGATAGATGAGAAACTAAGCCAGGAAGACTAACTGGAGAGAAGACACGGGAGAGCAGGGTAGAGGAGGGAATAAATCTGTTATTGTAGAAACTTTCCAAAGTATTACATAGAGCAAATGAGTTTATGTGAAGTCATCATACACTGGTGAAGACAATGCCACAGCTAAGTAAAACTTTCGGAATGAGTTACATCTTGTTGAGGTCTTGACCAAAGGAGTCCCCCACACGCCCCCCCCTCCCGGTGGTTTGAATAGTTTCACATATTTGAATGCTTACTCGCCAGTAAGTGACATTAGGAGGTGTGGCCTTGTTAGAGGAGATGTGTTTCTAGGGGTGGCCTTTGAGGTTTCAGGCCCAGTCTTTCCAGCTTTCTGTCTAAAACTGTTGGCAAGCCCTCAATCAAATGCTTTCCTTGTTAAGAGTTACCTTGGTTATGGTGTTATATTGACAAGACTTTTGGATACTCTTCTCAACCTGATGGTAAGGTCCTATTCCTGAAGACACAACTCACTTAAGTTATTGAGCACAGGGAAATGAAGCTGGTTATCCACTAGAAGTTTTCTGATTATTCTCTAACGTTTATGGTGCTGTAAGCTACTTTGCACAATACCAAAGGAGAAAAGTAATAATATCAACTACAAGCCCTTCAAACTACAGTAGTGACCTATGTGCAAGATATACTTGTGCAATAGTAGCAATGAAATGAAAGTCACCAACCACCTAAAAAATTAGATTTAAGGTCTATTGCATGAGATGAAATCCATACATGACACTAAAATGACTAAAAACCCGGTATTAGGTAGTTATTGGGCCTAGGGGAAAAAACTACTATCATTCTCTCGAAGGAACATAGCAAGAAAGTGACTCCTCATGACATATTGTCATACCCATAGATGAGTGCTTCACTAGAGAAGCTTCTTCTTATAGTAGTTGGAAATTAACACAGAGACCCACAATTGGACAAAGTTCAGAGAGTGAGAGACTTTGGAAAACTTTGATGACCGTCTTCATCAAACTGCTTTCAAGGCCAGAGATCTTCTATGCTGAAGAGGAAGTAGAAAACATTGGAAGAGCCAGAGGTGATGGAAGAGGAAGTAGAAAACATTGGAAGAGCCAGAGGTGATGGAAGAGGAAGTAGAANAAAACATTGGAAGAGCCAGAGGTGATGGAAGAGGAAGTAGAAAACATTGGAAGGGCCAGAGGTGATGGAAGAGGAAGTAGAAAACATTGGAAGAGACAGAGGAGATGGAAGAGGAAATAGAAAACACTGGAAGAGCCAGAGGTGATGGAAGAGGAAGTAGAAAACATTGGAAGGGTAAGAGGTGATGGATGACTCCAAGGAAACAGTGTCTTCCAGACAAAGCAGGATGGAGAGGATGGATGAACCAATGAACTCAGAGATTGTCACAACATCCGCAAGACCCGCACAGACCCGTACAAGTTAAAACCAGACAAAATTCCAGCACTGAGGAAGGCAAATGACCATAATGTTTCACCACTAACCAAGAAGTTATTTACAATTGATACCCACTGGGAAAGGGGAAGCTCTGTGTCTCTATGGAGCACCATTGGCTATAGCAGTCACACTCCAGGTAGGCCCTGTGCCCAGGAGTCCTTAGACAACACAAAATAGACCCCTTTTATTTTGCTGGGTGTTTTTTGTTTTATTTTGGCATTTTTGTTTTTGTTTGTTTTGATTTTTTCCTTTTCTTTTTTTTTTTTTGGAGAGAGAAAACAAGAACATAAAGTTAGTTGGGTAAGGGGGTGGGGAAGATCTGGGAAGAGTTGGGAGATGGGAAAATAAGATCAAAATATATTGTTTGAAAAAATTTAATGATTAAAATATAATTACATCAGTTCTTCTCTCCTTTCTCCAAATCTTGCGTCTCCCACTCCTTCCTCCTGCTCAAATTCATGGCCTTCTAAATTATTATTGTTTATATATATGCACGCATGAATATATAAACACACCCTGCCGAGTCTATATAGTGGTATTGCCATGTATATACATGATTTTAGGGATGATGGCTTGGTATGGATAACAAATTAGGTGCACTCGCCTGGAGAAGACTGATCCTCCTTCTCTCAACTGTGGTTAGTTAGTTATATCTTTCTGATTAGGGGTGGGTCCCTACGAAATTTCCACCTTCCATGCTAGTAAGTCTATTGTGTTGTCAATGTTTAGGGTCTTGTTTAGGATGTCAAATTGTTGAGATATCATGGGTGTGGAGGATTTTCTGTTAAATCTTAGAGACACCGTATTGCAGAAGACTTCCCAGTTGTCTGATGTTACCGGATTATGTTTTTACATTTAATGAGTTTATTAAACATTGAGATAAAGGATACTGTCAGATGAACTAATAAACAAGAATCAACTACACTGCTTTTTATTATTATTTTTTTTTTATTTTCGAGACAGGTTTTTGATGTAGTTTTAGAGCCTTGCCTGGAATTAGCTCTTGCAGACCAGGCTGGCCTTGAATTCACAGAGATCCACCTGCCTCTCCCTCCAGAGTGCTGGGATTAAAGGCGTGCGCCTTTAAACTGTCTGGCCTACTCTCCTACTTTAATGGAGTTTTGTGATTTTTTTTGTGTGTAAGTATTTAAATGCTGCTTCTTTCTATAGTTTCATAAATGTAGGAGGTCTTTCCAATTTCTAGTGTCTTCTTCACTTTCATTGTTCATTTCTCTATAGTTTTATAAATTTATGGTTTTTACCTTTATGTGTACAATTCATTTTGAACTAATATTTCATTTTTTACACACATGGATACTTAGCTGTTCTAGCCATTTTGTCGAAGAGAACATTCTTTTCCTATTACATTGACCTTACACATTTTTTGAGAGTCAGTTGATCATATGTTTACAGGAGTGTTTCTGAAATATATTCAGTGGTAGATGTCAATTCAGAGTTATATTGCATTGTAGTAATAATCAAGAAATGACCATCTATTATACTTTAACTCACTAAAAAATGAGTAGATGACAATTTTCACCAAAATCTTTCTCTCTGAAAATACTTGTGAACTAAATTTAGCCCTCTTAATATTGTTGCAATCTATCATCATCAAAACTATGATTACTTTGATGAGGTAGAGTTATTGGTAATTCTTCCTTACATGTACATTAAAAAACTTGAGAACATTTGTTCGGTCGTCATACGGAAGTATCAGAGTCAAGAAGATGGTAATAAATTCATCACCTTAGTTGTCTGAAGCATGACAGAGAAGATTTTCAAGATTTACAGAGTATTAATGTCCTACAAAAGGTTCGTTAAAAGAGTCCCATTGTCAAATAAGTTTGAGAAATTATTTCTTGAATATCTATTACCCACATAAAGGTACCGATATGTTTTAGAGTAAAGAAGTGTGTTTAGTTTTAACTCAACAATTTTCACTTATTTGTCAATGACACTTACTTTCTACACACATCTCTTAAAATGTTTAAGACAATGGTTTCCACACACCAGGTTTGGAATTACCACCCAGATGATGGGAGTTGAGAATATGGAAGTGTTTTTGACACATATAGGTTCCACATGAACTGAATTAGTAATTTTCAGGTAGAAGATTTCAGAGTCAGCTCTTTCTTTTAAAAAACTTGAGTGTTTCATGGTGATATATATGAAGGCAAGCTTCATAAAGCATGTTGGACAACCTGTTAATAAATTTTGCTGAACAAATGTTTGATGATAAAAGTCCAAATTAGTTAGAAACATGTGGGATAAGTTGCTTTTGAAATACTCTCTTGTAGCCAGGCGGTGGTGGCGCAGTACTCGGGTTGGCAGAGGCAGGAGGATCTCTGTGAGTTCAAGGCCAACCTGGTCTACGAGAGCTAGTATCCAGGACTGGCTCCAAAGTTACAGAGAGACCTTGTCTCGAAAAACCAAAGGTGGGGGCGGGGAAGAAATATTCTCTTGTGTAAGATTTTAGAAGTGATTTAAAATAAGTTTTGACCAGATGTCTTTCGGCTTTTACTCAGCTTAAACATTAGAAAGTTCAGAGTGTGCATGGTCGTTGTGAAGAGGTTATCCAATTCTAAGCTAAAATCCCAGGAAAGAGAAAATGAGCATTTGTGTGAGGAGGGTTTAAAGAACCTTCATGTGCTACAGAGTAACGCCTTTGAAGTCATTGAAGTTTACCCATGCCTTTCTTTCTTTTCTTTTGTTTTCTTTTCTTTTCTTTCTTTCTTTCTTTTTTTTTTTTTTTTTTGGTTTTTCGAGACAGGGTTTCTCTGCAGCTTTGGAGCCTGTCCTGGAACTAGCTCTTGTAGACCAGGCTGGCCTC
>JAQHUG010000173.1:1316583-1329538 GCA_028555095.1 Dicrostonyx torquatus | reverse complement strand
AGAGAGAGAGAGAGAGAGAGAGAGAGAGAGAGAGAGAGAGAGAATTTCTGTGTGTGTGAGCTTATGTGTGAAAAGCGTCCCAAAGGGACACATATCTCTGATGTGGAAACAAGACCTTCAAAGCATGCTTTTCCCCCCATGCTGCAGTGTGGTTAAAGTTGCTGGGGCAGCAGCTCATCTGGGACCATTCACCACTGATCATGTTCACAGTCCCAGGCTGCAAATAACTGCATGAGTTTTGTTTTGTTTCCCTTGGTTCTCCTTTGTTTGCTACAATGTGGACAGAATCCAAAGTGTTTTAGGTAGCATAACGTTGGGTTGAGAACTGCTTGGCGGTATTTAAGGACCAGAAAGTGACAAACTCTATCATGAAGCATTGATTTTAAATGATAGGAAGATTTAAATTTAAAAAATTTAGGATTTGTGTTACATTTTACACACACACACACACACACTCCTCCTTTAGTATCTCTGCAAGATTGACGCCAAGATATCAAAAGCTGTAGACATGTAAATTTCTCTTTTATATAACAGTGTTTGCATATAACCTAAATACTCCTACTGTATCTCTTAAATTATCTTCATATAACTTATGCTTTGTTTAAATAGTCTAAGGAGGCCTACCTTTTCATCTGCAAGGTCCTTGGAACCTCCAACACAGCCTGCTTCAGGGCTGAGGGGACCAGAGAGCCAGCGGGGAGTGCTCCTGCCACTGGGCCTTCTTTTCCCATCCCACCTTGCCCCCAACACCTCCTTTTCACCTGCCAGGTCCTTGGAATCCTGCAAGAGACACTGCTCCCTTGCTGAGGGGACTAGAGTGCCTGCCCTTTTGCCTGCCAGGTCCTTGGAACCCTGCAACACAGCCTGCTTCAGTGCTGAGGGAATCTGGGAGCCTGCTTCAGTGCAGAGTGGACCTAAGAGAGGGCAGACCAAGAAAAACTCCAAGTACTCAGTCAGCCACAGCAAAGATTGGACCAAGATGCCAAGACCCTGCTGGCCTCGTTTGAAGGAAGAGATGAGTAGGCGCCAATGCAAGAATCCCTCCAAGATTCTGAAAAGCAACATGGTAACACCAGAATCCAGTGAACATGCAACAGGAAGACTTGAATATCCTAAACCAGAAGAAGTAGAAGAAAACAACTTTGAACATAACTTTATGAAAATGTTGGAGACCTTTAAGTAGTAAGTGAAAAACTCTCTTAAAGAAATGGAAGGAAAAAAAAGAAATGGAAGAGAAGACAAACAAAAAGAAGAAATTAATAAATCCCTCAAAGATACCCAAGTAACCAAAGAAAAGGCAATCAAACAGGTAAAGGAAACAGTTCAAGACTTGAAGACTGAAATGGAGGTAATAAAGAAAACACAAACTGAGGGAAGGCTGGATGTGGAAAATCTGGGTAAATAAACAGGAACTACAGAGATAAGTATAACCAACAGAATACAAGAGATAGAAGAAATCTCAGGTGCTGAAGATACTATAGAGGAAATAGACTCAGTGATCAAATAAAACATTAAATCCAACAAATTCTTAACACAAAACATCCAGGAAATCTGGGACACCATGAAAAGACCAAACCTAAAAATATTAAGGGTAGAAGAAGGAGAAGAACTCCAGCTCAAAGCACAGAAAAAATATTAAACAAAATTATAGAAGAAAACTTCCCCAACCTAAAAAAGAATATTCCTATGAAGGTACAAGAAGCATACAGAACACCAAATACACTGGATAATAAAAAAATTCCCCTTGCCATAAAATAACCAAAATACAAAACATATAGAATAAAGAAAGAATATTAAGAGCTGCAAAGGAAAAAGGTCAAGTAACATTTAAAGGTAAACCTATCAGAGTTACACCTGACTTCTCTATGGAAACCATGAAAGCCACAAGGTCTTGGATACATGTGCTGCAGTCACTAAGAGACCATGGATGTAAGCCCAGACTTCTATACCCAGCAAGACTTGCATTCACCATCGATGGAGAAAACAAGATATTCCAGGACAAAAACAGATTTAAACAATACGTAACCACAAACCCAGCCTTATAGAAAGTACTAGTAGGAAAACTTCAACCCAAGGAAGCCAACAACGCCACAATAGCATAGACATCTGATAACCCTCCTCCAGAACAACTCTAAGAGGGAAAACACACAAACACTACCACCAAAAATAACTGGAGTTAACAATCACTGGTCATTAATATCACTTAATATCAATGGACTCGATTCACTTATAAAAAGGCACAGGTTAAGAAAATGGATATAAAAACAGGATCCAGCATTCTGCTGTTTACAAGAAACATGCCTCAACCTCAATGACAGACACTACCTCAGAATAAAGGGTTGGGAAAAGGTTTTCCAATCAAACAGACCTAAGATACGAGCAAGTGTGGCTATCCTCATATCTAACAAAATTGATTTCAAACTAAAATCAATCAGAAGAGATGGAGAAGGACACTTTATACTCATAACAGGAACAATTCATCAAGATGAAGTCTCAATCCTGAATATCTATGCCTCTAATATAAAATCACCCACATATGTAAAAGAAACATTACTGAAAGTCAAATCACACATCAAACCCCACACACTAATAGTAGGAGATTTCAACACTCCTCTCTGGCCAATGGACAGATCAACCAGACAGAAACTTAACAAAGAAATAAGAGAACTAACAGAGGTAATGAATCAAATGAACGTAACAGACATCTATAGAACATTCCACCCAAACAGGAAAGAATATACCTTCTTTTCAGCATCTCATGGAACCTTCTCAAAAACTGATCACATACTCGGTAACAAAGCAAACATCCACAGATACAAAAAAATTGGAGTAACCACTTGTGTCTCATCAGATCACCATAGAGTAAAGTTAGAATTTAACAACAATTCTACCCCCAGAAAGCCTGCAAACTCATGGAAACTGAACAGTCAACTACTGAACCAACCCTGGGTAAAGGAAGAAATGAGAAAAGAAATTAAATCTTCCTTGAATTAAATGAAAATGAAGACACAACATACCCAAATCTATGGGACACTATGAAAGCAGTGCTAAGAGGAAAGTTCATAGCACTTAGTGCCCAAATAAAGAAAACAGAAGAGCTCACATTAGAGACTTAACAGTACACCTGAAAGCTCTAGAAAAAAAAAGAAGCAGACACACCCAGGAAGAGTAGAAGACTGGAAATAATCAAACTGAGGGCTGAAATAGAGACACAGAAAACAATGCAAAGAATCAAAGAAACAAAGAGCTGGTTCTTTGAGAAAATCAGCAAGATTGACAAACCCCTATCCAAACTAATCAAAAAGAAGAGAGAGAACACTCAAATTAACAAGATCAGAAATGAAAAGGGGGACATAACAGCAGACACTGAGGAAATTCAGAGAATCATTAGGTCTTACTACAAAAGCCTGTACTCCACAAAATTGGAAAATGTCAAAGAATAGACTTTTTTTTAAAGATAAATACCATATACTAAAATTAAATCAAGACCAGGTAAACAATTTAAATAGACCTATAAATCGCGAGGAATAAACCTGTCATCAAAAACCTTCCAAACAACAACAAAAAAGCCCAGGACCAGATGATTTTAGTGCAGAATTCTACCAAAACTTCCAAGAAGAGCTAATACCTATACTTCATAATGTGTTCCATATAATAGATACAGAAGAGTCATTGCCAAACTCATTTATGAAACTACAGTTACCCTGACACCAAAACCACACAAGGACTCAACCAAGAAAAAGAATTACAGACCAATATCGCTCAAGAACATTGATGCAAAAATTCTCAATCAAATGCTGGAAACTGAATCCAAGAACACATCAAAAAATCATCCTTTATAATCAAGTAGGCTTTATCCCAGAGATGCAAGGCTGGTTCAACATATAAAAATCTATCAATGTAATCCATGATATAAATAAACTGAAAGAAAAAAAAACATGTGATCATTTCATTAGATGCTGAAAAAGCATTTGACAAAATTCAACACCCTTTTATGATAAAGGTCTTGGAGAGATTAGGGATACAAGGTTCATACCTAAATATAATAAAAGCAATATACAGCAAGCCAACAGCTAACATCAAGTTAAATGGAGAGAAACTCAAAGCAATTCCACTAAAACCAGGAACAAGACAAAGCTGTCCACTCTCTCCATATCTCTTCAATATAGTGCTTGAAGTTCTAGCAATAGCAATAAGACAACATAAAGAGATCAAGGGAATTCAAATTGGAAAGGAAGAAGTCAAACTTTCGTTATTTGCAGACGATATGATAGTGTACATAAGTGATCCAAAAACTCTACCAGAGAACTCCTACAGCTGATAGATACCTTCAGTGAAGTGGCAGAATACAAGATCAACTAAAAAAAAATCAGTAGCCCTACTATACACAAAGGATAAAGTAGTAGAGAGGGAAATCAGAGAAACATTACCTTTCACGATAGCCACAAATAGCATAAAGTATCTTGGGGTAACACTAACCAAGGAAGTGAAAGACCTATTTGGCAAGAACTTTACGTCTTTGAAGAAAGAAATTGAAGAGTATATAAGAAAATGGAATGATCTCCCATGGTCTTGGATTGGTAGGATCAATATAGTAAAAATGGCAATTCTACCAAAGACAATCTATAGATTCAATGCAATCCTCATCAAAATCCCAACACAATTCTTCACAGACCTTGAGAGAACAATAATCAACTTTTATGGAAAAAACAAAAGCCCAGGGTAGCCAAAACAATCCTATACAATAAAGGAACTTCCAGAGGCATTACCATCCCTGACATCAAACTTTATTACAGAGTCACAGTAATGAAAACAGCTTGGTATTGGCATAAAAGCAGAGATGCTGGCCAATGGAATAGAATTGAAGACCCGGATATTAATCCATAAACCTATGAACACTTGAGTTTTGACAAAGAAGCTAAAAGTATACAATGGAAGAAAGAAAGAATCTTTAACAAATGGTGCTGGCATAACTGGATGTCTACCTGTAGAAGAATGAAAATAGATGCATATCTATCACCATGCACAAAACTAAAGTCCGAATGGATTAAAGACCTCAATATAACTCCAACCACATTGAACCTGATAGAAGAGAAAGTGAGAAGTAGCCTGCAATACATGGGCACAGGGAACTACTTCCTAACCCCAGTAGCACAGACAATAAGAGCAACAATTGTAACATGAGGGGCGTGCTCGTTGGGGTTTCTGTCCTGCCCAGTCAGCAAGCCCCAAAGAAAATCACACAGAGAGTCTACATTAAGTTATACACTGATTGGCCCATTAGCTCAGTCTTCCTACCAGCTCCCATAACTTATATTAACCCATTGTCAGCCACATGGCCAGTACCTTTTCTCAGCCGGGCAGCTTACATGTTGCCTCCTTGGAGATCTGCACAGGAATGTCAGGGAAACTTCCTGCTTCCCAAATTCTCTTGTTCTCCTTGTGCCACCTCTACTTCCTGTCTGGTTTTCCTGCCTGACCAATCAGCATCTATTTAAAACATGATTGACATAATACAGACAATTCTCCCACACCAAACAATGAATAAATGGGACTTCCTGAAACTGAGAAGCTTCTGTAAAGTGAAGGACACAGTCATTAAAACAAAAAGGCAACCTACTGAATGGGAGAAGATCTTCACCAATCCCACATTAGACAAAGGACTGATTTCCAAAATATATAAAGAACTCAAGAAACTAGACATCTAAATTCTAAATAACCCAATTAATAAATGGGGTGCAGAACTGAACAGAGAATTTTCAACAGAAGAATTTCAAATGGCCAAAAGATACTTTAGGGCTTGTTCAACTTAAACAGTTTAAGGAGTAATGATGAGAAACAAAAGCCCATATATATTCAGTATAGTATAATTAATTCCTGAATAATTTTCAACTTTGATTGTTGGGCCCACAGATGCTGAACCCAGAGGGTGGGGTTATGACCGTAGTATTTCACTTCCTATTTCCGGTTTCCAGTTTTGTAGATCACAGAAATAGAAGCTTAGCTCACTTTTCCTGGTGATCTTGCCTCTGAGTGAGTTTGAAGGATCCTGAGGAAGAAAACAGACAGTTTTAAGTTGGGCCTAAGGTCAAGTCAAGGTGATGTGGTTCATGAACTAGGATTCTTTGTCTCAGAGGAAAAAACTGACTTGAAAAGTAGAATTTTGTGGTAAACGTGGCAGAACGAAGATACCTATACCCAAGAGCTTCTATGAGGCATGGTCATCCGTGTCCTGACATCATTGCTGAGACAAATGATGCCACCTGAACTTCTCTTCTTGTACCATGCAGCTCAAGATTAGGATGTTACCAAAGAGGAGCTAAATACAAGGAGAGATGTTTTCACTCAGGGGTGCTGAGACTGGGAACTCAGGGGACTAGAAGCTTCCTAAAGCAAATCCAGCTTCCTGTCAGAAGAACAGTCAAGTAGCCAAGACAATAGACATAGACAATGAAGAGGAAGAAGCAGAAAAGAGAGCTTGGTTCTTATGGGTCATTCTAGACGAGCTCAGATGGAGTCTGCTGCTTACTTGCTTTGCCTGTCCTGCTTCAGTGTCTCCGACTGCATTACTCAAGAGTGCAGCCTTCTCAGTGGGTGTCTTAGGAATTCAGGATGCTATAAATGAACACTATAGACTGAGAAGCATAGAAAACAATGTGTTTCCGGCAGTGGTGGAGGCTGAGAAGATCACTATCATGATGTCGGCAGATCAAGTGTCTGTCAGAGTCCTGTTTCATGGTCGGCAGGTGGGTATTGGTATTTTATTAGTCAGGTTTCCATTACTGTGATGACAATATGTGTGTCCATTAACTTATTCATAGAAAAGGCTTATTTAACCCACATTGTGGATCTCATCCAAGATTGGATGGCTCATTGATTAGGTCACAGTGGCGGGTAGCTGATGGTAATGGTGGGAACATATATTGGAGCAAGTTAGAAACAGACTGAGAGGCTGACTCATGATTTCCTTCAGGGCCATTCTCCCAATGACCTAAAGGAGCTCTCAGTAAAGTCTTCCTCTTAAAGATTCTTCCTCACAAAACGCACTAATTCTGTTCATGAGGGATTTATCTTTGTGCCTTAACCTTATTGAAAGCTAAAATTTTAACACATAAATGTTGGGAGATATAAGAATTCAGTTCAAAGCATTGAGTATCATAACCAAGGAGGGGCTGATCACTTATTTACTTGACTTTGTTTGGTTTCCTGTCTAGATTTGTTGCAAATGTCATGAAAACCTAGCAAGGCTCCGAATACCTTGATAACTCTTGACAATGTATTATTTAGTAATTTCGAAACCATTTTTCTTTTTCCTCATGTTGTACATGCATATGCACATGTACACAACACATACACACACATGTGTGCAAATACACACACACATATTTTGGAAAGCAGTTCCAGACACATAGTGGAAATATGAAAACAAGGATGATGGCTTTCTAAGTACCAGAGGTGTGTGTCATCAAAGGCTAGAGAGGAAAAGTCTGATTTGTGACTCTTAGCTTTTAATTGTCAGTTTACATGGATTTACCATGGAGTTTACATGGATTTATCATAGAGTTTATATGGAATTAGCATGGTGAAACCAGTGGCCAGTCTTCCAAATATCTGACTCTATCATTGATGACAAGAGGGAAACACATCTGTTCTTAAAACCCACACTTCAGTACCTCTGTGACTACCAGATGCAGGCAGTGTAAAACAACTTCGAGTCTTTTGTGAGTAAAAACAAGTCCTCTTCAATGTCCAGAAAGAAGATTCTCAGCAGCATTTTGTTCTTTAGCACAAGATTGTGTCAGGTAAGTGTCTTTTGCAAGCCTCGTGCAACAACCGCTATCTGGGGAGTATCTTACCTCAGAAAATTAAGTTTCTACATTTCACCATTATTCAATAAGAAAAGTAACATTTATCAAGCAGTTACTGTTTGCTTGCTACCATGCTAATACTTCTTTATACAGAAAAGTTCGTTTAGTTGTCATGAAAGCCACTATACTGCTACTATACCAGTTTTACAGGTGGTAGAACTCAAGCTCAAAGACATTACTGTTTTCAAGGCTATGTGGATGATAAGGGATTATGATTGTGGATTAAATTCATAACCATTTCATTACCTGGTTTTTCTTTCGTTGAGTTGTAAAAATTCAGGATGTCATTAACGTTGTGTTGGTCTTCGTTTCTTTTTGTCTCATGGGACTTCTTTTTCTTCATGGGAAAGCAGTTGTTCTGGAATGCCCTTTCCCGGAGGACACAGAAAGGGAGGAAATTTTTGGTTTTGGAGTTTCAGTGAGATCAAAGGTGTACGTAAGGTGACTTGGAAAGATGATGAAGTGAGAATGAATGTCCCTGTCACGACGTTAGAGAAGCAGAGTCAAGGGTAGAGATGGCAGGATGATGGGTGATCCTGAGAAGGAGCTTCCAGACTGTGCCTTAACACAAAGGACCACAAGTAGAACATGCAGCCTGGGTGTGAGAGCCAAGAAGTCTATTCCTCCTTTCTATTAAGAGCTCTGAAAAAAAAATACTGCTTTTCTTATTTCATGACTAAAAAAAAAAGACTCTTTCTGTGATAACTACAACACAGAGGAGCACTTGAATAGAAATGCAGATTCATAAAATGTTTTCCATGGCCACAGAAAGTTACTAGGATTGTCAGAAGAACCAGGATGTCTGAAGATCCATCCAAGATGAGACAAGATGAGGGAAGAAAGACATGGTTTCCTTGATGGACACAGTACAGGTGTTGGGCAGTAGGGTCCTATTGGAGAGTGGCAGGTGACTGGGGACCAGCACCATCCTTAACCTACCAATTTACACATGACACAGCATTATATAACCCCTTGAAGTGAGACATAAACCTCTTACAAGTATATGTTAAGGATAATCCTAAAATAACTGATATTGAAATTGGATATTGGATATTGGATTTGCCTCTTTTGAAGGTAGAGTTTGAGACAGAAGTCAAGATTTATAAAACTTGGAGCAGTGTTATCTCCCATATACCTAAGTTTTGCTTCAAGTTTGTATGTTCTTGATGCCAAAGAATTTACCAATCCCTTTGATTAAAGGACTCATAAAACCCTATGGAGCAGAAAGAACATACCTGATGACTGAATTTAGGTGAAGCTAAGTCAAGGGCATGACCTTGTGTAAGTCAAGGTGTTCTTACCTTTACGTAGTTCTGACATGAAGGGATTCCAGGGATGTTGGTTTGTTGTAATGAGCACAGGCTGTGTCCCTTGTTCGTCCCGCCCGGCTCTGGGCTGCTGGGCTGCTTTTGGTCCTGTCCAGCTAGCTTACCTCCCAAAATAATTACACAAAGATTATAGTAATTTAATACATTGCTTGACCCATTATATCTAGCCTCTTCTTGGCTAACTCTCACATATTATTTTAACCCATATCTAGTAATCTGTGTATCACCATGGGGTGGTGGCTTACTGGGAAAGATCCTAATCTACGTCCATCTCAGGCCGGAGAAATATGGTATCTGCCACACTTCCCTTCTTCCCAGGATTCTCTTCTGTCTACTACGTCCACCTAAGGGCTGCCCTATCAAAAGGCCAAGGCAGTCTCTTTATTAACCAATGAAAGCAACCCAAATACAGAAGGACCCTCCTACACCATTGGTCTAGTTAAATGCCAGTCTCAAGACAATAGAGTTCAAATTTCAGTTGCTATGACATATTAGCCACAATTAATTAAAATACACTTTGCTGTTAGTTCAGCCTCTACATCATTCTGTAAAACAGATGCCCTCGTGATCAGTGACCAGCTGCATCATTTTACTCAGCTTGTCCTTGATTGGTCACTACAACTTAAGCCTTCTTTTAGTTCATTAGCAGAGAGCAAAACACGCAGTTTTGTTGTCATTTGTCTCACGGTGATAAACTCACATGATGTTTGTGAAACTGATAATTGAAGCTGTCAAGGAGTTGATTGAAAGAAAAATTAAGACAGACTATGACGTAGGTGGTAACCCCGACAGCAAATGACTGTGTTCCTCAAAAACTGACTGTGGTTTTAAAAACAAAACACCAGAACCAAAAGACCTCTCCATGTAAAAGGAGGTTTTTAGAGACAATATGCACATTTAAAACAATAATAAAATGTTAGAAACTGACTCATAGAGTGTAATGATTCAGTAAGACAAAAAAAAGACATTTTTCTCCATACCCCGTTACACAACAAGACAGGCAAATGCTGCTTAAGTTACTCCTGATATGATGTTTTACACAACTATGAGTGCTTTAGTTTTCAATGTTCTAAATTATAGAGCATAAAAGAAATCTTAGTTTTCCACTGTCTTCATTTTCTCTGTATTGATAATTGGCAGTAAGAGGTTTACGATTTTGACAGAAAAATTTAAAGGTCACAGAACAGTCCTATTTTTGCCATTGATTATCAAGACTGTGGTTTCTGTATGCTCAATCCTTTCCGTGGCTCCTTACCATGATAGGGGAGGGCTGTTTGTTTATGGAGATGGTTCCTTCACCTATATTCTTAAAAATTCACCTCAAAACATCCATCTTATAAAACCACACATCTAGAAGTCCTCATCACAGGCTTCTGGGTCAAATTTGGCCCTGAAATTGACTTCTCATCCTGGAGAGAGAGAGAGAGACAGAGAGAGAGAGAGAGAGAGAGAGAGAGAGAGAGAGAGAGAGAGAGAGAGAGAGAGAGAGAGAGAGAGCACTATGAGCCATACCCCGAGGCCTTGGGAATCACACATGCCGACTTAGTAAATGCTTTCTCTCCAACAAGGTTTCAATGCCCCTAATGCTTCTCTGTGTTGTTAACAGTCCTGTGTGATTGTCATTGCTCATTTGTGGTATTGTTAGCACATCATCTCGTAAGTGGACCAATGGTCATTGTGTGTGATGTTCACAAACCCAGACATGGCACTGCAGTCGTTACCGCCCGTCTCCCTGCCGTGTTTTACGTGGGAATATGCCTTGGGGGACTTGAAACAATCAGACACTTATATTAACAGAGACGATAACAGATGTGCTCTTCTCTTACTGTCTCTAGGGTTCTTTTAGATCATCAGAAACGACTACATGAACTTTAAAAATATTTCCCCCAAAATGCTTAATGCGAGGAAAAGTTGTGTTTTCCACACATGGTGTTTATCAAAGCAACCTTCAAGTCTTGTAGACAGAAGGAAGGTGAAAACCTTTAAATAAAAGGCATTATAGGTACAAAAGTGTATTTTTACATGGGGACTTCTATGTCTATATGGAAAGGAGGGGAAAGATAGGGAGGGAATGGAGATTCAAGGCTTTTGCAAGACTTTAACATTTAATCTTTTGTCAAAGGCAAATAGTAGGTGTGTATGTGTATGTGTCTGTGTGTGTGTGTATTAAACTAAGGTTTTTTATTTTATAAAACTTGATAATAAAAGCTTACAAATAAACATTACAAATCAAAATTAACCTGACCCAAAGTCTGTACATCTTAGCAAACTTCAAAAGAGCTAGGATAAAATGCAGTTTTTTTGAATCTGGAAAATTCCCATTTAATTTTGTAAGACTTATTCCAGGTCTACACATTCCCAACGTTCTATGTGTAACGCTGTAGCATCCTTTATTAAATAGCTGCCAATTTTTCATTTGAAATGGAAGGAATCTGGATTATTATTTCTATTACAGCATGATGATGGAGTAGATTGATTCAAATACCTTTAAGGTATACCGACTGATTTATTTTTCGATTTTCATTTGCACTGGATGGCAAAGACCAAGACCAAAAGTTCATACCATATTCCCCAAGTAAGTCTACTTATGCTTTCAAAATAACGGAGACTGAAACACAAGTCACTCTTCAACTCTTGAAGCAAGAGATTGCTCCCATTTTTGCTCCTGGGGAACATAACCCCCAAAAGACAACCCATAATTTTACAAAATGAGGAAATAGTTCTAAGTTTGGTACGAAAGCATAAGGGGATGAGCTAAATATAGGATTAACTGATACTAAAGTTACATTTTCTGGGCAAATAATCATAAAACAAGACAAAATATATCAGGATGTAAGTCTATGTGTCTAGGAAGTAGAACGAATGGATGGATCTCCCTTAGAGGAAAAGAACGATATGAGAGAAACTTCATGCTTTCTTCATCTTTTTCACTGGTGGCATTTCCAGACTGAGCGCATGGAGATGAAGTCCAAGAGACATGTCTTGAACAAAGCTTTGATATGTAAACATGGCTGGAAGAATCAGCCTAAGGTCATTTAGCCACCAAAAGTAGCTGACACCCCAAATCTGTAAGATTCCTTCCACCCCCATAGGGCTAGATTCTCTGGGCATGGCTTGGAACATTTCTGTGTAAGATTAAGATTCTGGAAGCCCAGAGAAGAATGGCTAGAGGTGGAAGGTGAAGCAAAACTCCTCTAAATAATCCAGTGCTGGGATTCTAACATGGCAAGTTGAACTGAGCCTCTGACTGGGCAGCTGAGGCCCCCAGGGTCTGTGACCTTAGGAGTAAGAGCCATATCTTAGAATAAGGGCCATGCTCTCAATTAGAGAGCACATTCAAATAGAGTGTTTCTTAGGCTTTACACCAACGAAGTCTAAAACCGATTATGATTAGGTTAAAATAACCTTCCAGGAAATTATCCAACTGTCATGTCTGTGAGAAATTATCTTGACTAATGATTGGAAGGTCCAGCCCACTACGGGCAGAACCATCCCCAGGCCACTGGGCCTGAGCTGTTGTAACATGAGGGGCCAGCTTGTTGGGGTTTCTGTCCCACCCAGTACCCCACAGCCCGCAAGCCCCAAAGAAAATCACACAGAGACTCTACATTAGGTTATACACTGATTGGCCCATTATCTCAGGCTTCTTACTAGCTCCCATAACTTATTAATATAAGTTCCCATCCCTGCAAGCCACATGGCCGGTACCTTTTCTCAGCGAGCAGCTTACATCCTGCTTCGTAGATGGACTGCACAGGA
>JAQHUG010000173.1:1297665-1314786 GCA_028555095.1 Dicrostonyx torquatus | reverse complement strand
TTATTAACTGATTGGCCCATAGCTCAGTCTTCCTACCAGCTCCCATAACTTATATTAACCCATTGTCAGTCACATGTCCAGTACCTTTTCTCAGCCGGGCAGCTTACATGTTGCATCCTTGGAGATCTGCACAGGAATGCCAGGGAAGCTTCCTGCTTCCCAAATTCTCCCGTTCTCCTTGCACCACCTCTACTTCCTGTCTGGTTTTCCCGCCTATACTTCCTGCCTGGCCAACCAGCGTTTATTTAAAACATGATTGACAGAATTGTCCCACACCAAGCTGTAAAAGAAAACTAGCTGAGCATGATCTAGTAAGCAAGTGAAAAAACAAAGTTCCTCCATGTTTTCTGTCTCTAGGTTATGGTCTTGGGTTCCTGCCCTGACTTCCCTCCATGATGGACTGTGAACCTGGGTATTATAAAATGAGATAAACCTTTTACTCCACAGGCTGCCTTTGGCTCAGGGTGTTTTTATCACAGCAACAGAAACAAAATCAGAACAATATGCACTATGTAAAGATTTGTATGTGTAAAACACAAATGTGTAAATATAAGTGATGGGGTACTACGGTTGCAACTCATGAACAAGAAAAAGTCAATCAAAACAAACTCTAAAATGGCCGAGATTTAGCAGACAAAATTTTATAAGAATTTAAGAGAAATGATGATCAAAAGGAATTTACAACAGGGGACCTCAATATGGAACAGAAAACACTGGGAACCAAAAGCACCGAGAAAATGAAGATACGTGGGAAGGAAAAAGGCTTCTTTGGGTCTACTGTTCTATTGATCAGTAAAGAGTCAGTGAACAAGGAAACCGAATAAAATGACTGAAACCAAGGAATAGAGGCAAACAGGATGGATGAGTAAAGAACAGGGCCTCAAGATCTGTTGAAAATGCAGCTAAAGGGGCTGGAGAGACGGCTCAGTGGTTAAGAGCACTGGCTGCTCTTCCAGAGGACCCGGGTTCAAGTCCCAGCACCCCCATGGCAGCTCAGAACTGTCTGTAGCTCCAGTTCCAGGGGATTGAACACCAACGTACATAAATAAAAATAAATAAATTATCTAAAAAAGAAAGAAAATGCAACTAAAGATACAGGAACACTCGAAGGAGCAGGAAGGGACAGGCAGAGAAGAAACTATTGGAAAATACTGATGTAGAATTTCTTACTCTAAGCAAAGAACAACTTCTAACTATGATGAGAAATAAAAGGGACAAAAAGGTCTTAAAGACATTGGGAGGAGAGAGGAGGGAAGGGATGGGTAAGAGAGACGGTGAAGAGAGGAGGAAGGGAGGGGGGAGAAATGATGCATCACGTGTGTAGCAAGGAGCAATGATAAGAACGCTGATGGACATCTCAGAGAAATGCTAGTCAGTAGACAAGGAAATGCCAGAGAGAAAAATAATGTCCATCTTCTTCAATTTAGCAGGTACTGTGCCAATGGGCAAAGGTCTTGCTGTACAAGCATGAGGACCTGCATCTGCATTCCAAGAAGTCACGTAAAAAAGTCAGACAGAGTGGTTGTGTTCCTGTCACACCAGTCATGGAGGCAGAGATAGGAGGATACCTGGGGCTTGCTTGTCAGACTGTCTGCTTCAACTGCTAAGCTTCTGGGTCAGCAACAGACTCTTCTCAAAAGAATAAGGCAGATGGTGACAGAGGAAGACATTCAGTGTTAATCTCTGATGTGTACAGGCACACGCACACAGGCACGTGCACACAAGTATACACACAGGCACACGCACAGGCACACACACAGGTACACACACAGGCACACACACACAAGTACACACACACAGGCACACACACACAGGCACACACACACAGGCACACGCACAGGCACATGCACAGGCACACACACAGGCACAATCACAGGCACACACACAGGTATACACACAGGCACACGCACAGGTACACACACAGACACACACACAGGTACACACGCACAGACACACACACAGGCACACACACAGGTACATGCACACAGGCACACGCACAGGCACACGCACAGGCACACGCACAGGCACACACACAGGTACACACACAGGCACACACATAGGTACACACGCACAGGCACACTCAGGCAAAAAAACAGGTACACGCACACAGGTACATGCACAGGCATATGCACAGGCACACACACAGGCACATGCACAGGCACACACACAGGTACACACAGAGGCACACACACAGGTACATGCACAGGCACACACACAGGTACACACACAGGCACACACACAGGCACACATACAGGCATGCACACATGCACACACACAGGCATACAAACAGGCACACAGGCACACACACAGGTACATGCACACAGGCACACGCACAGGCACACACACAGGCACATGCACAGGCACACACACAGGCACACATGTATAAGTGCACACACAAGCACATGCACATAGGCACAGATTCACAGGCATACACATAGGCACACACACAGGTACACACACAGGCATACATAGGCACACATACAGGTACACACAGGCACACACACATACACAGGGGCACACACACATAGCCATGCACACACAGGCACATGCACACAGGTACATGTACACAGGCACACACACATGCACATGCACACAGGTGCACGCACACAGGCACTCAAACAGGCACACACACAGACACACGTTCACAGGCACACACACACAGCACATGCACATAGGCACACACATAGGCATATGCTCACAGGCACACACACAGGCACATGCACACAGGTACATGCACACAGGCACGCATACAGGCACACACACAGGCACTCACACAGGCACACACAGACACACACACAGGCACACACACAGAGAGACATGCACACAGGTACACACACACACAGGCATGCACACAGGCACACACAGGTGCACACAGGCACATACACATGCACACACAGGCACACATACAAGCACACACAGACACAGGCACACACATACACAGGGGCACACACACATAGCCATGCACACACAGGCACACACACATAACCACACACATACAAACAAACAGGCACACATACATACAGGCACACACACAGGCACATGTAGGTGGAGGACTGCTCGTTCATTTCCTGCTGCCCAGACCCAAAATAATCACACAAAACTAGATGAATTATAACACTGTGTAGACAATAGCTTAAGCATATTTCTAGGTAGCTCTTACACCTTAAATTAACCCATTTCTATTGTGTTGTCTTTTACCACGAGGCTCGTGGTTTACTGGTTAAGTTCCAGGTCATCGGTCTCCTTCAGCAGCTACGTGACTCCACCTGCTTTTCTCCTCTATCTGCTTGGAATTTCCACCTTACTCGATTCTGCCCTGCCACAGGCCAAAGCAACACATATACAGAAGGACACACACACACACACACACACACATACACACACATACACATAGCCACACACATACATACACACACATACACACACACATACACACACATACATACACACACATACACACATGCACACACATACACACACATACACAATACACCACACACATACACACACATACACACATACACACACATACACATAGCCACACACACATACACATAGCCACACACACATACACACACATACACATAGCCACACACACACATACACACACACGTACACACACATACACATAGACACACACACACAGCCATGCACAAACAAGATTTATAAGTAAAAATTGAGAGGTTTCATTATGAACAGATCTGTAACAGAGGATATACACAAAGAGTAGAAGAATCAATGTGTTTAAAAATAATCTTGCCACACAACAACACAAAACAAACCATACCTACTTAACATCAAAATTAATGGAAAAATCCATACAAATTTACCCTATCATGAAGAGCAGAGCATGGGTGTTCATGGTCATGGCTGCTCACTGTCCCGTGTTCCGGGTGACATTGCGTTAGAGGTCCTAGCTACAAGCAAACGAATGTGAAACTTGTCTTACTTAGATAGCTCTCCACTGTTGTCACATGACCAGAAACAACCTGGGGGAGAAAAGGGCTTATTTTGCTTTGCTTTCACTGCCATATTGCAGCTCATTATATAGGGAAGTCAGGGCAGGAGATCCAGTTCCTGGAGCGGGGACTGAGGCAGGAGCCATGGAGGACACTGCTTACTGCGTTTGCTCCAACCCGCTTTCTCATGTCATCGGGGCCGCAACTCAGGTACTGTCTACAGTGGCTGGGCCCTCATACATCAGCTGTTAATCCAAAAACTACCCTGTAGGCTTACCTACAGGCCAACTAGGTGTGGGGAGTTTCTCACTTAAGGTTTCCTCTTCCCGAATAACCACATTTTATGTAAATTCAACAGAAAATCTAATCACCATGGCATTTAAAGATCAAGATATTAAAAGCCAACTCGTGAATTTGCACTTTATAGTAATACATTTCAAAAACCACATAAAAGTCTACCAGAGTCTATAAACGATTTAATAAAGTCATACAACATGAAATCAATATTTAAAATTACTTGTATTTATATATTATCACAAAATCCTTTGAAAATAAAATTTTAGAGCCAGCAATAATCATATGAAAATCCACAAAGTAAGTAGAAATACATTTTGAAACTTATGTTTAAGACCTTAATTCTAAATAGGATAATAGGATAGCAAAAAAAAAAAAATTCCTTTTTAAGACAGGGTTTCTCCATGTAGTCCTGGCTGTCCTGGAGCCCACTCTATAGACCAGGCTGGCTTCAAACTTTCAGAGATCGGTGGTGATACTTTGTAATCTAACAAATAAAGCTTACCTGAAGATCAGAGTGTGGCGTTAGTCACACTAGTTAGCCATAGAAGCCAGGCAGTGGTGGCACACACCTTTATTCCCAGCACTCAGAAGACAGAAACTGATGAACCTCTGTGAGTTCAAGGCCACCCAGGGTTATACAAGATTGAATCAGTCTAAAAGAGAAACAGGGCCAAGTGCTGGTGGCTCACACCTTTAATCCCAGCACTTGGTAATCACATGTCTTCAAACAACTCTAGGGAGGTGGAGACAGGAAAGGACATGGCAGGGCAGAGAGAGGACTATAGGGTGGGAGGAGACAGGAGTTCAAGGCATTTGGTCAGAGGTTTCCTAGAGAAAGTGTTCAGTCTGAGGACCTGTAGGGACAGGATACCCCGTTAGGTTTGAGGATTTTTGTAGAGGTGAGAACTAGTGGCTGGCTGTTCTAGTTCTGTGAACTTTCACCTCCTAATACCTGACTCCAGGTTTTTATAAATAAGACCAATTAGAATTTGCACTTCAGAGATCCACCTGCCGTTGCCTCCTAAGTGGAGTCCTGTGACTAAAGGCGCGTGCAACCACCGCCTGGTGCAAAAGTATTTTTTTTAAATAAACTAAAATGAGGCATATAGTAGTTAACTAAAAATAAAACCCAAATAGAGGATATTTGTTCCTTGTTCAGAGAGACTTGGTCAGTACTGTAGGTGTGTCACCTCTCCCCACGGCTGACTAGAGATAGCCCAGTTCCCACTAACATTACAATGGGTACCTCCCCCTTTAGAAGGAAATAGCCAAATCTGTAAGTTTTGTAGAAGAGAAGAGGGTCTAGAAGAAAAAAAAAATATGAAAGATCAAGGTCGGAGGAGCTAGAGGACTGGATTTCAAAGCTACGGTGATCAAGACAGCTCATTACTGGCATAAGGTTGAAAGCTACCTGGAACTCAATCTTACAAAACTGTGAACCCAGAGTAACCCTTTACCCTATCTGGGGCTCCCTTTCTCCTCTCTCCATTTCCCACAGTAAGAGCTGATTGACGCACCTGCTATAGGGCCAGTTGATCACACCCAGCTTGCCTTAACTAACCTATGTAGCAACGGGAAGGTCCGTGTTTTGTAAACGAAGAAACTGTTCACTGAATTCTAAACTTCTTGTGTGACGATAGGACTATACTTTCTTTCTTTTCTTTTCTTTCTTTCTTTTTTTTTTTTTGGTTTTTCAAGACAGGGTTTCTCTGTAGCTTTGGAGCCTGCACTGGAACTAGCTCTTGTAGACCAGGCTGATCTCGAACTCACAGAGATCCGCCTGCCTCTGCCTCCCGAGTGCTGGGATTAAAGGCATGTGCCACCACCACCCGGCAAGGACTATACTTTCAATTCAAGACCTTCTAAAGACAATACTATACCCATCAGAAAGAGGCGGATCATCATCGTGAAAACATTCTGAGGTTCACTACTCTCATCTTAGCATTTCGCATTTTTCTTGCCTCACTATTTTTCTGGCTCCAGACTCCTTAGGCACACTTACGGTCGTGGAAGTCTTGGAACACTGGCTCAAGGGAGCTCTGTTTCAAGGAGCAAATTTGAAGCCAAGTGTGGTCAGCTTTCTAGATTCCAACACACCCACTCTTTTCTCTTCTTCTTTGCAGTGCAGTTTAAAATGTGCTGATTGAGGATTGGACTGCTGACGGTTGCACCAACCTACCCATCAAAAAGAAGGAGGCAGTGGGGAACACTTAGGAGGAACATAAAGATACTCCTTCCCATTTTTTAAAAAGCCTTTACTGGCAGTGAGAGAGTGAGAAAGGCGGGAGATGGTCCAAAGGGGCCTTGTGTTTCATGGCTTTAAAGATACTTAGTGTGGGTAAGAAGTTATTTCTCTTGTTTTGCTTCTCTAAATAGGGATAGACAAATTGCCTTGAAAACAAAGGGAAATTCCGTTTCAGCGTCTGATTCAGTGTAAGCCTTGGACATTTTGTTCTTTGGATACTCGTTTCATCAGAGCAGTTTGGATGTGTGTGTGTGTGAAATACATAGTTTTCAAGTTCACCACTTTAATGAAAAAAAGTTCAACTTTTTTTCTCTTTGAAAAGAGCCAGTTTAGATAACACTTTGAGTTTATTTTAGTAGATTTTTTTTTCAAGAACTCTTCGATTAAAAGACACATACATACTTTCTTAGGATGG
The DNA here is from genome assembly GCA_028555095.1 of Dicrostonyx torquatus. Classification (NCBI taxonomy): domain Eukaryota; kingdom Metazoa; phylum Chordata; class Mammalia; order Rodentia; family Cricetidae; genus Dicrostonyx; species Dicrostonyx torquatus. Next base: position 1,307,870 of record JAQHUG010000173.1, on the reverse strand, counting down.
CTATCTGCTGGACAAAATTAAACAAGTAGCTTTAGAGTTCTGTGGGAAAATTCTGACCTAGTCTGTTAAGTTAGCTCGAGTAGCAATGACAGCACATGGTGCTGATGTGACCTCAAAATCAACTCAGGTTTAGGTAATGTTATCATCTTAGATTAGGGAGGAAAATTTCTCATGGCAGGAAATCAACTTAAACAACATGCTAAAAGTAAGTTTAAAAATCTTGCTATATTTTTCCTCAAGAAAGTCAACTTATTATCTATCTATCTATCTATCTATCTATCTATCTATCTATCTATCTATCTATCATCTATCTATCTATCTATCTGACTATCTATCTATCTATCTGACTATCTATCTGACTATCTATCTATCTGACTATCTATCTATCTATCTATCTGACTATCTATCTATCTGACTATCTATCTATCTATCTATCTGACTATCTATCTATCAGACTATCTATCTATCTGACTATCTATCTATCTGACTATCTATCTATCTATCATCTATCTATCTATCTATCTATCTATCTGACTGTCTATCTATCTATCCATCTATCTATCATCTATCTATCTATCTATCTGACTGTCTATCTATCTATCTATCTATCTATCTATCTATCTATCTATCTATGTATCATCTATCTATCTATCTATCTGACTGTCTATCTATCTATCTAATCTATCCATCCATCCAGTCGTCTGTCACCTGTGTATCATCAGTCACCTCTCAACATCATCTGCTATCATCTACCTATTGATACTAGCATAATTATTGTTAAAATACAAATTTTATTAACAGTGAAATGAGATTTATGTGTGGGAGAAGAGGGACAAAGTCACTTGTTATAAAACATTAGAAAATCAGTTTCTCTTATAAATTTGGTTGTGAGTCTAGACTTTAATGGCTGAGCCATCTCTCCAACCAGAACATCAGTTTCTCATAATTTAGGATTAATATTATTATATTGATATTATACCTTTTCATGGAAAACCTGATAAATTCTTCAAGTTTCTGGTCAACATTAAATGTGTGTGTAGTTTGTAGTGTCTATCTTCAGAAACTGTTGCATTTAGTCCTATTTTATATTTTTGATGACAAAAATAATTACTTTATTAAACGTTGAACACAAAAGCCTAATTATTATAAGCCTACATTAAACCAAGTTTGTAACAGAATTAACTAGAAATCATAAAAATCACGCTAAGTATAGTGGGTATACTTATTTTTTCTTTTGATAAATTATTTAATTCTCATAAGGAGTGATGGTAGGAGAGAAAGTACCTGGTCCCTGCGCCAGAGGCCAGCCACTGTAAATGCAAACCTATCCCCCTCTTCCTGAAGCTGCTCATTTCCTGTACTCAGCAGGATGTTTTTCAAATCATTTTGTTCAACTTCCAACAAGGGAGTGTGTGTTCTCTACAGCCTGGGGAGGGGGTGTGAGTGGTCCCTGCCCCTGCCTTTGTTCCATGTGTTGTCTGATGCTGGAGACTGGGGCTTGGGTCGTGGATTGATGGGTTCCTGGCAATTGTTCACAAATGAGTCTCTGCCCTGTAAGTGTTCTCTTCTTTTGCCATGCATGGGGTTGTTACTGTGCCAAATTGACATTACCTTACAAGAAATAGGATTAAAAGTTTGCTCTTTATTGGGTCTTCAAAGAAATTTTTTTTTATCAGATTAAGGGGAAACACTAAGTTGAAACAAGTTATGGGAAAATTTTAGCTTATTTTATGAGCTCTTATGGATAGTAACACTCCTGCCCCCATTAAAGGACACATTAACATGGTGAAAAGTTTCAATCATTTTTAAACGGAAAATCGTTTTTGCTTAAGAATTTTTTTCCTTCCGGCATGCATACAGCCACCTCACTTCCCATTGGACGACCTATAAAGAATTAAATATACACTTATGCTATAAATTGAAAAACGTATTGCAGCTGTGGCAAATACTGCTGACTCAGCAGCCCTTCCCTTTGAAAACTTTCGCTGGCAAAAATAAATAATAAAAAAAAAAGTTTAGATTCTCCTACCTCAGATAGACTTCTTGAAATAGATTCTTCAAAACACGAATCCTCTCACAACCTCAGCTGGCCCGGAATGCAGGTCGGGTGGGTACGGAACGTGACTGACAAAGCCAGGCTTGACTTAGTTGAAGGCCCAGGGCATTGAGCCAATGCAACACCACGGGAAAGGTGCCCAGTGGAAACAGAACCACATGGGTAGGCTTTCACAGCAAAGGTTTTTATGGAACAGGTCCAAAAACATCTTCTGTAAGAGGAAATGAGAGAGGAAATAACTTGTTATTCCCAAGGGGTGAGAGGGTTGGGGTGAAAGTTGACAGAAGGACCGAAAGACAGGAAAAGGACCAAGGTGTGTAAGTAAGGAATGACAAAGAGAGGGAATATGGAGTGAGAAGATGGAGTGACGAGTGGAAATAAAGCTCCCAAAGATAAAGAGGAAGTGGGAATCATTTGGAAGGTAAACACACCATCATGGAAAGGGAGCCTTGCCAAGAATAACAACATCAAGAGAATTAAAGGAAAAGGCTAACATGGATGTAAGGGAAGAGAGAAAACGCTGAGCAGTGCTTAAATACGAAAACGTTACAACTCAGCATTTCGTCACTGACAACATCAACAGGAAAAGGAAGAACGGACCCTGCAGCCCTGTGTGCGGCTGTTCCACCCTGTGATACTTGTGTTCTCACTCAGGCCCTGTTGAGTCAGGCGCAGGCAGAGGACGGAGTGGGGTGAGAATTATAAACCCTGGCTGTTTCTCTCTCTCTTGATTGTGTGCGTGTTCTCTGTATTTGTCAGGAGGCCACAATACCAGGATGTTTTATTAGTCTCCTGAATCATATTATTTTGTAGCGCTAATGTCTGTAATTTAGTGGGTTATAAAACCACATCATATATCCATTTTATACAGGAGGCTTTCTTGGACTCTTTTCATGCTGATAATGAACTGTCGGAGAGACAATGTTAGATGATCTGGCTTCTACCGAGTACTGCACCGACCACACACATTATCCAGTCCTGTTCTGTGAGAAGTTAGCGTCAAGTGCTTTGTGCTTTAGCATCCCACGACATTTTCCCTCAGAATAAAAGTGTCCAGAAGACAGAGATCTTCTGGAAGACAGCAGTCGTAAAGCCCCACAGTCAAATCAAATTTCACTTTATTTTACTGAAGAAGCCTAAATAGGACTTCTAAATTGACTAAGTAAAAGTAATATTAGGGTCTCCATCTACCCAAAATAACATTTATACATACTTTTTAAATAATTTTTTCTGTGTGGTGAAATTCACGAATATGTTTTTAAAAATAATATTTATAAATTTTTCTTGACAAGTATTTTGTCTGCACTTAGATTCATAATCCTAAGAGTATATTACTTCAAAAATGTGTATCAATACATTAAGTCCCAGGAACTGTGTGTGCCTAAATCAAATAGTCTATTGTTTTATTTTTTCCTCCCTGATTAACTTTATAAGTATAACCTCATTTGGCTTTTCATATTATTATTAAATTATTTATTTCTTGGGCATAATATTGATTTTATAACGGTTAATAAAATAATAGAAATTCACATATTTCCTAGGTGGTGACACATATATTAAGAGAGAATTTTAACCTTCGTCCTGTCACCATTTTGAGAGCCTGAGGCTTCAGTGTTGTTATCTACATGAGCTTAAGGTGTATAGGAAGAATGGCGACCCTTGGACGGATGAACTTCTTTCAAACACAGTGGACGCACTGGGCTTATAAGACAGAAGGGTACATGGAGCCCTGGAGACACTGTGGGATGGAGGCATGAGCCAGGGAGAAAGGCGGCAAAAGAGAGGCTACTGTCTGGTGAGGTTGGCAGATGTATCACAGGAAATGAAGAAAGTGAATAAATTAAATAAACAAATAGCTGGAGTAGAGTCTTGAAATCGAGAACCAGGAATTTAGTCCCACTAGAAGAAAGAACTGTTGAAGAGAGACTGGCATCCAATTCTAAGCAAACAGAAGAGGTGTCCAGAGAGTGTAGCCTGGTGAAACTTTTCAGTCAGCATCACAGCGTCCCATTAACGAATCTCGATGGAATTGTTACTTCATTTTGAGTTGAGAATGTAATTCTTAACCACCGGGGCAGTCTCTCTCTCTCTCTCTCTCTCTCTCTCTCCTCCTTCTCTTTCTCTCTTTCACTCTTTCTTAGCATTTTACATTTAGGTTTAATGTTAATTCCATGCTGTGTTTCAGTGAGAACAATCTGGATTCTCCCTCTGTGCCTCTAGTCAAATATCTGCTAGTACAAATTAGCTTCACGTTACACATACTAAGCAAATGAAGGAGAAGGAGCGGAGGAGGGAGGGGGAGATGGAGCTGAACATGTGTGCAGGCTTCCATACCACCTAGCATGCTTTGGCGGGGTGTGTGTGTGGGGGGGGAGCAAGAATGAGCAGCCACCGAGGGGTGAACTGTCACTAGCACCAAGCTTTTCAGCAACGCGTCAGCAGAGTTCCAAACCCTTTTGACAGCAAAACCGTTGCAACAGACATGATCTCAAGAGACTTTTAAAATCATCTTCAAAAAGTATAACCTTGCCCTCAGTGTTGCTTCAAGGTACCATGACAGAGTAATATGAGATTCCAAACCCTGAGCAAATTCTCCTGCCTCAGAATAGCCGTTCTGAGTGTACAGCTGTTCACTGAGATGTATACTTTGGGACTTAGTGAGAGTTTGGGTGGCTTTCATGAAAGTAGCTGTGTGATATCACGTGTGGGATAATCAGAACGTGATTAACTATTGACTTAGCTATTTTAAAGACACATTCGTCAAGAACGAACACAAAATAAGGCACAATGGAGCTAGCTATTTCCCACCTAGAAAGAACTTGAGTCAACCAATCTGCCAGACTGTTGCCATGACTTTTGGGAGAGGGGAAATGTAGGCTGGTGCAAGCGAAGTCAAGCGGTAGATACACATGCTACCCCCAAATTATTAACCTACGGGGAATTACAGTCTAAGTTGGACATTCTCATGGCACACTTGCTTCTCTCTTTTAGAAAAGGCTGCTTCAAGCTAACTCGTTCATCAGTGAGCGTCGTCCTTAAATTTAATCAGATGCTGTGTTTTCTTGTATATGGTAGTCACTCCATATTTGCTGGATACATCAAATTAAAAATAAAACAGATTTGTGTTAAGTATGTGTGTGCGTGTGTGTGTGAGAGAGAGACAGTTAAATTTTCATTTCTTCTAAGTATGAAATTATAGGGAAATAGACACATGCTTAAAATCCTCTGAAATGTTGAGTTGAGTTATATCAAATCCAAGTTATATCTTTCTTTCAAGTAAGTCCAGGGCAGAGAGAGAGAGAGAGAGAGAGAGAGAGAGAGAGAGAGAGAGAGATGTGTGCCTCTGGATACAAAAACAGTGAAAAAAATTCCGCTGTTTTCTTACTGTGCAAGAGAAAGGTGACTTGTAAAAGGCAGAGTTGAGCAGACTGTTGGGCCCAGCCCATCTCTAAAGCATCGCATCACCCTAGGAGTACATCCGTTCCCTCAGTTCCTTTACGATCACTCGACAAAATTCAAACTGTTTCCTTTCTTCGGACAGACTTTCGTTGGTGTCATGATCTTACTTCAGTAAGATGTCATGAGAGAGAAAGTTTTCATAGAGGCATTTCTTCCTTTGGTTTCGGAGTGTGATTAGCTGCCAGGATGCTTGAGGGTTGTCTGTGGGATGGCAGTTACCCTCTAAAGAGCATCTTAAGCACACCCTTGTTTTATGGGTTGTGTTTGCAATCCACTTCCTCATACTGTGGGCTCTGTTTGTGCTGAAAATTACCTTTGGGGTTTCATCCTTCACGAGCTTATCACAGTCTCCTTTCCCTTTGATTGCATGCAAAATTTGGGGTGATTGTTTTAACAACATCGAAGTAAAAATTACCAACAGAATACCTTTTGCTCTATCAGATAGGACTCTTTTCTGGGTCTCATTTAGGGATTAGTAGATCACTAGCTATCTCAAACACAAAGACACTTAACGAAAAAAAAAAGATTTGTTCTAAGAATACAAGAAGACCTTATTTTAATGTACTATTTTCAGTCATATATTTGTCAAGACCATATTACCCATTTGGTATAAAAGATATTTTTTTGACTTAATAAAGAACACACACACACACACACACAAACCACAAAGACACTGACATGGAGGGGGTAAGCCATTGATTGGCCCCTTCTTGTGATCCAGAAGTGTGGCACCTGGAGTTTTTCCTCCCCCATCCCAAGGCAGGACTGAATGACTTATCTTCCAAGTTTCAAGAGTAAAGGGAGAAAAGCATTGGGCTGGTTTCCTGTTGCTGCCGTTAAGGCATAGTGACTGAAAATGACACAGATTCATTCTTTCCAGTTATGGAGGTCAGATTTCTAAAATCTGTTGATGTTCAACAAGACTAGGCTCCCTTACGACACTTCGGAAAACCCACTTCCTTGCCTTTCCTAGCTTCTAGAACTGCAAACAGTACATTCTTGGGTTCATAGTCCTTCTCTCCGTCTCTTTGCTGACTAGCCCCTCAGCATCTGCACTGTCTGCTGTGCTTCTCTCTGCTTCCCTCTGCTCTCCCAGGAGACCTTCTTTTCTTCTGTGGCACACGCATTGCCCTTTGCCTTCTCTTCGTGATTTCATTTTTGGGCAAAACTAGACAACTCACTATAATCTCAGCCCAAGACCTTTTTTTTTTTGATTAATAACATATGAAAACTTCTCTCTTGCTGTAAAAGAGTCCATAGATCAAGATGCAGATACCTGTGTACAACCTTTATCCACCCATAACAACATATTCTGATCTTTTATCACGTGGGTAGGGTAGGACAACCTTTATCCACCCATCACAAGATGTTCTGGCCTTTTATCACATGGGTAGGGTATGACAATTTTTATCTACTTATTATGATGTCTTCTGGGTAGGACATGAAAAGGCTTCTCAGCATTTTCCACATTTTTGAAAATTTATGGTATGAAACCAATTCATTTTAATAGACAAAATGCAACTTCTGTGTCATATACAGTTTTATATTTTGCAACAACTTATGAATTAAATATATTTATAGTTGAAATGAATTACTATGAAAGCTAAACATAAACTCTAAAATCTAGTGAGACGTGAAAGCATATCCATCCTTTCTACAGGAGAAACTGAGATGCTGTGAGATTATATAACATGAATGCGTAAAGGATCTGGTGAAAATTAGTTTTAAATTGAGTGCTTTACCTTCTATGCCAGAAAGAGGAAGGAAGGGTGAGATGCAATCTCGAGGTGATGGTGAATTAATTCACGTGCCAATCATTTTATTAGGATCTCTTGATCTATCTAGCACATATTCATGAACACTTTTTGGGATGTGGACTTATGCCAAATCCTGAGGATACCAAGACAAAAACCTTCGTCTTGGAAGAGTTTCAATCCACTGGACCGGAATACACTGGGAGCTGCTACGGCAAAATTAGGTTACAGACAACTCTTCCTTGACAGAGATGGGGATTGCAGTCTAGCTCAGTGTGGAGGAGCTGAAGGACATTTTGAAAAGCAAAAGGCATTTAAGACAATGATTGATTACAGTCAGCTTTAAAGCCACAGGGACACTGAAGACAGTGGAGGTTCGGTAAACAGACTAGAAATCTGTTCTACTCAAGAATGCAGTAACGCCTAAAGGAAGTGACAGCTATGTTACCGAAGATGCAAATTGAATGAGGAATGAGATGGGAGGAGGAAAGAAATCTAGTAACAGCGTGATGGGAAAGTTATGCCAAGTGTTCAGGATGAGTAAAAGGGAGCTGGGCAGGGTAGGGAAGTAGTAGCATGAAACAAAAGGAACTGATGAGACAAGTTCTGGAACACTCAGAAGGGATTTAGGGTCCAGTGCTGTTTGACCTCCATCTTTATCCTTTTCGTGTTGGAAGTCCTTCTGTCTATGTGTTGCTTTCATTGGTTAATGAATAAAGAACTGCCTTAGCCTAGTTGATAGGGTGAAACTTAGGTAGGCGGGGAAGACAGAACTGAATGCTGGGAGGAAGAGAGGTGGAGGAGGAGAGAGCAGCCATGGAGCCAGAGTCAGACACGGTGAATCTTTCTCGGTAAGCCACTGCCACGGGCAATATACAGATGAATAGAAATGGGTTAAATCAAGATATGCGAGTTAGCCAATAAGAGGCTAGAGATAATGGGCCAAGCAGTGATTTAATTAATACAATTTCTGTGTGGTTGTTTCGGGGCTAAGCTAGCCGGGCGGCTGGGAAGAACAAGCAGTCCCTCTCCCTGCAACATCTTTTAGCAGGTACTAGCCTTGTTTCAAATTCTTTTTTTTTTTCTGATAACTTTTGTCCATGACAAAAATCTAACCTAGGCTAAATTCTCAATTTCCCAGATACTAATTTGGAAGGCATCATCTGTGAAGTCTGGAGAGCCCAGTCAGTTTCTCAGAGAGAACTCATGAGGCCAACACCATTTCTCTGAGTGCTTTCACACACATCTAAGGTGACTAGAAGGCAAGAGAAGACTTAACATACTCAGGACTCAGCCATCAAGTCAGTGTTTACTAAATACTCAGCTACATTTGTCAGTGGTAAGACCCCCAAAAAAACCCTTAATTGACAGGCTTAATGTCTTTCTTTCTGTGCAGTTCAGATCTAGTTACAAAATATAAAGCAAAAGTTTGCATTAATTAGAACTTCTCTCCCTAGAATGCAGTATGGCCAGTTGTAACAAGGGCATTGTCACCCATGTCTATAGTTCCAAAAGAACTGTTGAATGTGTTAGTTGGAGCATAGGTGAAGCCAGTGCCACAGAGAAGCCAAGTACCAAGATGGAACGGTAGAGCCCACGACTGGTCTGCTATTTGCATGGTGTTAGGAATTCAGAAATTCTAGTTTGGTACTATCACTTCCTTAATGCATAGCTTTCCTTTGTGGTACAAGATGGTTTCCTCCAGGAGGGCTTCCTTTTATATCTACTTTCTATCAAGTGGCAAGAAGGTGACATTCATTTTCCTTCCTCTGACAATGGCTTAGAAGCTGCTTGTATCTCTTTTACTCACCTACTCTTAGCCACAAGTATGGTCAGGTGAATACACTGAGAAGCTGCCATTTTCCTGGAAGAAGACCTATTAGATAATGGCTATTTTGTGCCGTAGGCTTACTGTATGCATTTTATCGAAATACAATACAGTTCATGAAGGAGTTAGGAATCTGTGCTTCTTTCTTTAGTTTTAGTTTCAGAAAGTTAAAGATAAGTTTGGCATCTCCTATAAACTGAACAATTTGACTCCTGTCCAGATACCTTTACCTTTAGGAAATTCTACAACAGATGATATATTCCCATCTTGCTGGTGGGATCAGAACATCAAGACAACAACGGAATGGTGTTGCTATTTTTAATTGATTCTTTCCTGTCCTCCAAAAGTATGTAGCCATTTTAAAGAAGATCTCAGTCTTGGAGCCTCAGTGGCTTCCAGTCACATCCTATGTGACACTTAGATATACAAATTTCCTGGATTGTTCCTGTTGTACAAATTTGTGGTAGCTAATAAAAATTGAAATGTTCTTCCTGTTACCTCTGATTAAGCACATCATTACTTTTTATTAGCATTAAATTTCTGCAGATTCTCTCCTCTTCTGTACCACTACGTATAGAAGAAATTTTTGTTTGAGGTTCTCAGATAGTTGTGGATTGGAAAAGCTAAAGAGACAATGTGTGACCAGAATGGTTCTCAACTCCTAAAGACCTAGATGCTCTGCTAGGCAGAACTCTTCCAGTGGCATGAAGATTCATTTCTACAGAAACCAGATCAGGCCTACTCCCTCAGAGGTCCCAGACTCATGCCTGGCCCTGCAGAGATCTCTGGCTCCTGCCTACGCACTTGGAGGTCCCAGATTCATGCCTAGACTGGCAGAGATACTGGCTCAGACCTAGTTCCTCGGAGGTCCTAGACTCAGACCCAGATCCACAGGGGTTCTGGCTTAGGTCTACTCCTTTGAAGGTCCCAGATTCACTTCTGGACCCTCAGGGGTCTCTGGCTCTGGCTCACTAGCTCAGTGGTTACTCCCCCGTACCTGTTCTGGTGGAGTTCGCTGTCTTTGGACCAAGTTGCTGTTTCAATTCTGATCTGCCCATAAATACTTTCAGTAATGTATCAGGATACAAGATTAACTAAAAAAAAAAAA
>JAQHUG010000173.1:1233211-1252490 GCA_028555095.1 Dicrostonyx torquatus | reverse complement strand
CCTGTTAAGACCACTACCTCATGGTGACTTACAGACTATTAGAAATGGGTTGAATCAAGATGTAAGAGTTAGCCAAAAAGAGGTTAGAACTAATGGGCCAGGCAGAGTTTAAAAAAAAGAATAATTATTAATGATTTTGTGTTTGTAAATGCATTCATACGATGGAGCTGTTCAAAAGCAATATTTGTAACTGAAGTTGTGGGACACTTGGTATGGGAAGACTTGCTCTCTGCCTCTTTCTGATTTTATTGGTCTTACTCAAAGGATTTATGTTTAGGAACCTTTGGGCTTGTGTTGTCTGGACCATAAAGATAATATCCAGGAAATCTAGGGGTTCCTTTTGACCATTGGCGTGTGTGTGTGTGTGTGTGTGTGTGTGTGTGTGTGTAAGTTCCTGTATTAGTAAACCCAGGGAAGGAATATCTATGGACATGTATGTGTTTGTACAAGTGATGAATTCTAGGATATGAGTGGACATGATTTACAGCTAGAGGTTGTAAAGCGTGGCTGTGCTTGGACAGAGGTTGACAGGGTTGACATTCTAGAGGAGATTGATACAGAGCCTAAAAGAGAAACCCAAATTATCTGAGGGTCCTTTATATGTTTCAGTGGGAGATCAAGAGGTTTTTAGCACTAGTTTTACTGTGATAAACTCAGGAGTAGGGTACAACTGTGGAGCATGGAGAGGGCTTTTAGAGAAGGTTGCTGGGGAATGAATGTAGGAGGAGAAAAAAACCAACCAAGAATTCCAGTTCACAGTGTGACCCATATTGACCCATACCTTTCCTTGCAAACAACCACTCTTAGGTTCTTAGGTTGGTTGACAATAGCCAGTTTTAATAAAAACCACAGCACAAAAAAATGTTTTTAAGAAAGTCTTTTTGGTGACAATGTTTAGCTTTATAGTCAAGGCTAGCCTTGAACTCTTGGCAGCCCTTTAGTCTCTGACTTATGAATGCTAGGGTAGCCTGCACACTCCACTAGGTCCATTTCACACAAAATGCAACAAAAGAAGACCAAAAAGTCAAAACAAACAACTAGCAAAGCCACCTCACTCCCTCTAGTCTGGAGTTCTAAAGCTCATACCCTTTGCCCTAGTTGCAGAAGTGGGTCTACTCTCCAGTTCATGAAAAGTTGAGTGAATTAGATCCATTTGGAAGCCAGTAATTTGTTAAACCTCAACATTTGTATGACAGAAGGTTTCTTTCTGGGTCAAACTCCTTCCTGTTCTTATTGAGGAAATGGAGCTGCCACCTGGTCTGGGGAGCTGTGTGGGTGTGTGGGAGTGTATGTGGTGTGTGTGTGTGTGTGTGTGTGTGTGTGTGTGTGTGTGTGTGTATGAGGCATGCTGACTGTGAAAGTTTATGTTCTTTTGTCTTCCAAACCCATTTGAGAATTTCTGGAACTAATGAATTTTTCCCACATGTGCACATGGGCAGGTTTTGCATAATCTTTCAGAGTACTTTAGGACCTATTGAAATCCAATTGTGGGCCTTTTTTTAATCATTATAAAAATAGAACATTCACTATGGTCTCATAAAAGAAAGATTATATGACTACATCCAAGTGAGAGTGTAGTGGAAATAAAAAGGATAAAATTTTAAATAAGTTTTCATGTCTACGGCACACAGATAAAAGCATGGGAAAGGGAGTGAGTTCTAGAAAAAGGAACAGAGGGTGAGAATGGTTATATTCAGTGTTTCAATTTAATTTAAAATTAAGTAAAATTTTAAAGGGATATTATGGAGAAAATAGGCCTACTCCAGATGATGTATGCAAAATGAACAAAACTGAATCAAAAACTTTTCGTCTGTCGTGCAAAAAATAGTGAACAAGGATTTTATTCAAGTAGTAGGGACTCAAAATATAATGGTTTAATAACGATAATGGTCATCGACATTTCCGTGAATAAGAATACACAATCTTCTAAATGGGGAATTCCAAATAAGAATATCTAAAAAGAAAACATTTGACCATTGTTTCCACAGAGACACTAATAATTATACTGGAAAATTAGTTTTACAGGTGAAATAATTGTGGCATACTCAAGCAGTTCTAGTCTATGTTGGTAAATATATATATATATACACACACTATATATAAAAATATATATTCTATGGCAATATAATGGTAAATATTTATACATATATATGTATGTATATATATATATGCCATTCTATGTTACCCAAGACTTTCATTATAGAAAACCCTGTGAGACATAGTCATCATCAAGAATAAACATATCCAAACCCTAGCAGAATGACTGGAAAAGTGAGATATTGATTTAGAAAACACTTTGGTGTGTTAGTAAATTTGGCAAAGCAAACACTGTTTATGTCCAATTAATGTAAGAATGGGGACACCCTTCTTGATTCTGTGTAGCCTTCAAGAAGGCATTGAATGACATTGGTATGAGGCTACTGAAGGATTACATTCTAAAGATGGATTTATAGACATCAGGCTTGTTTAGATGTAATCTTAACATGTGATCACCTTGGAAGAGAAACAAAACTATGTATTCTTGATATCTCTGGATTATAACTCCAATACATTAAACAGATATTGAAATATATAATATTGGTCCTTGAGGCTCAATATAATAGGCATTTACTTTGTGGTTTATCCCACTTAGTGTGAGTGATTTCAGGTCCTGAATATTTGGGGGAGATGTTTCAGTTAGGTATTGGGTTGGTATTGGTAGAAGTGGTTTCTGTTAAACAAAACATTGAGAAACAGTCTGTGGAAGGTATATTAGGAAGACGATGGTGGGATTGATCTTTGTAGTATAAACTCGATGATAAATCTGTTACCCACAATTATTTTTCTTATGAAATTGACAGAAAAAAAAATCAAATGTGGTTTAGTCTGAGGGGAATTAAAAGATCTAGTTGTATCTCAAAAACTCTTAAATACCAGAGTGTGGTGTTTAAATCAACATGTCGCAATGGTTTCCCAACACGATGAGATAGATTGTGAATGTTTATCTTTAGTGCCAACTGTCCAAACCCAAACTAGAAACACCTGCCAAGCAATTTTCATCCGAGCTTTAATACCATTTCTAATGTTTTGGTTTTTTCCAAACACAATATGAACGTCGTGCTGATTGTCAATAAGGGAACCCCCGATGTGACCCCAGTATCAGTGAAGTATGAAATTGACTACTTGGAGTGCCAAATTCTATGGTTGGGGAGTTACAGATAGTAGATGATCTCCCAGTCATTCTCAAATAGCTTCATAAATGTTATGCTTGTGATAGCGAAGGAAGTTAATCAAGTTACAACCAAGTTATTATAGCTCATAGAACTTGGAAAATAAAAGTATTTATTCTATTTAATTGCAACCATATCTGTAAATAAAAAATGATAACTACCAATCCCCTGAAAAATAGCTTGAAAGTGACTTTTTAATGAAAAATGCTTTCAAAAGTAGATAATTTTTTAATGTTATATTTAAAATTGTTGATTCATTAATTTCTGTTTGACCTTAGAAACACGCAATGACTTGGTGCAGGAGACTTGTCTGTATTCTGTCAATCATGTTTTAAATAAATGCTGATTGGCCAGGTAGGAAGCATAGGTGGGTCAACCAGACAGGAAGTAGAGGCCGGGCGAGGGGAATGTCTGGGAAGCAGGAAGCTCCCTTGGCATTCTTGTGCAGACCACCAAGGAAGCAGGATGTGTCCCTGTCCCAGCTGAGAAAAGGTACCGGCCATGTGCCTGGCATGGATGGGAACAATATAAGTTATGGGAGCTGGTAGGAAGACTGAGCTAATGTGCCAATCAGTTTATAACCTAATGTAGACTCTCTGTGTGATTTTCTTTGGGGCTTGCTGGCTGTGGGGTACCGGGCAGGTCAGTAATCCCAACGAGCAGGCCCTCATGTTACAATGACTTAATTGCCTGGGAGGCTTAAAATTTTTCTTGGGTAGAAGACTGTCCAAGAATCTTTGAACTATCTCTGTATCTTGAACCAATGCAACACCCCTGGATTGTTCACTTCTCAAATATGAAAAAGTGAAATTATACTCAATACATCAAGCTATTAAATGCTTCGATGATTTTGTTTGTTTGTTTTGTTTCTTGCTTTTTTTTTTTTGCTTCGGGTTTAGAGAAATGCAGAATCAAGACAAACTGGCACAAAACACAGACAAAGCATGAAGTGAAAAACAGGTTTCTCCCCAGCGAACCCAGGATCCAGAACCCCCGCCTCATTCAGTCATCTAGGCTGCTCAGTTTAGTTTTGATCCAGTGATTGCCCCTGTGGAGCCTTAAATGTATTGTTTTGTCACAGGCACATGAAAGATGTAGAAAGAATCAAAATATAGTTATAGGAGGAGTTACAGGCTGGCCTGGGACTGACTGATGTGGACTGGGGACTCCAGCCTCTGGCTATCGTGTGGCTGTTTCTCAATTCTTCAATATTTAAAGTGGAGGCTTAAAAACCCTCCTGTAGTTAAGCATCTCTGTTAGCCTCCTGCACATGTTAATGATCTCTTATGAATGCTCCTCAAAGGAAAGAATGCTTTTCTTCTTATAACCATGATTTTTCCCCCTTTTGATGGGGAGGAGAAAGACAACATTAAGATTAAGACAAAAATTGTAAATTCATGATGCTGTTTTCACACTTTAGAAGTCGCAGGAGATAGTTAATTCCGAACGTTTATCTGAAACTTTTCTATCAGCTTTTCTCTGAGTGAATTTGCAAATGGTTTCTGTCACAGGGTCTAACTGAGGAATTATTTGTAGAATGAAACACGTTGTGCCTGGTTTTTGGGGTTGCCCTGGCAATCCTGCAGATCCCTCATGTCTACACTGGTGCTTGCTAGTGAGTAAGACAAAATGGGTGACCCTAATATGATGCTAAGAAAGAAAAAAAAAAAACGAAATGAAGCAGAGGGAGAATTTCTAGTCCGGTGAACAGATTGCACAGGCCCCTGGAAATCGGCGTTAGAACAGAGAGATCTAAGCCCAGACGGACTAGCAGCTCACTGGAAACAGAACGGGGTGCAGATATAAAAGCCTCACGGTAATATGTCTGGCCAGAACCAAAGCTGTCCTTCTTTTAAAGGAACCATGGGAGCCACGGGTGAAATATCTCAAGAACCTTTTCCAACTTCCAGGGCGCTGTCACAAGTGTTGTTCTGGCTTGATGTATGTTTCTTTCCGCGTCATACTACTTTTATCTCGTGTATATCCATCTATTCCCTCCTCGTCCTTGTCTTCACTGGCAGATGAGAAAAACAAACATAGTAGAGAAGACAGCAGGAGACAGGTATTTAAAAACTGAAGGGAAAAATCTGAAAATAGAAAAACAAACATTTTTTTTCCTTCCCAGTGCGATGAACTGTGGTGTTGCAGAAATATACTGTTTTACCCCTGACTTTGGCATTTTTGCCTCATTAATACAAAATAGCACCCCTTTGAGAACCTAGTTCCCAACTCAGAATCCCATTGATCACTGAGCAGAGGCCCTTCTTACAGACCGAGGATGAACTAGATGGTATTCTTGACGCTACACAGAGAAAGGCATCCCGTAGACACGAAAGGGAAGCCTGGGAGCCCGTGGCTCCAGGACAGCAGCCCTGCCCCAACTTGTGTCAGCAATGGGTGAGGGTTTGGGAGAAGAGAGGCTGTGTTAGCTGTCAGTCAAGTGTTTATTTTAAAAGTGAATAACCTGAAGTAGTTGTAACCATCCAGATGTTTGTTTTGCTCTTTGTGTTACCAAAAAAGGGTATTGGTGTTTTGTCAAGAGGGCATTTGAAAACTCCTGGAATTGGTTAGTGTTTAGTGATATTTACCACTGAACTGATATGGCTCTTAGGTTGTATATCGGTAGCTTTTGTCCTCACTGCAATGCCAGAAGGAGGCAAAATTTTTTTCTTGAATGACATTATTGCTTAAATTCTTAAATAAATCATTCTCTCTCCCTTCCTCCTTCCCTTTCTCCCTCCCTCCCTGTGCATTTCCACACCAGCGATCCCATTTTCCTATCAAATCCACTCCCTTTTCTTCCTCAGACCTTTAGTGTCTGGAAAGGTCTGAGATGTGAGGAAAGAAAGGCAAGGGGAAAGGATTTGCAGAGATAAGGGAGAGGAAGAAGCAAAGGAAGCAAGGCCTGCGGAGAGGGAGAAGAGCAGCGCGCTTAAGACCAGCCACGTCTCTAACTCCTTTTCTCTGGTCACCACCAATCTCATTGAAAAGGCAAGAATGAAAAAAAAAATAGATCCCTAAAATCAAAACCCAGAAGGTTACAGAATGCTCTACAGCTTATCTGTATTAGGAATGACCTGAATTCTGGTTCCTGTATGAATCAGAAAAGCTCTCGTAACCCACAATTCTTTACATAAAATTCCTTGGCAGTTGCTCCTGCAAATCTTCTAGTCTTTCCGTCTCTTGCAGAAATAATACTGTAAATGCAAGTGCTGTCAATCAAGTAACACTGCTACAAGGTTATGCCAGGTCAGATCTGGAAAGCCAAGGACCTGGGAGTGCGGTGTTGATGGCAGGGTGGGTGGCAAATGTGGATGGAGAGAACTCAAGACTCCCAAACTGCTGTCACCGGAAGATTAGGGCTAAAAGGAGGCACACGCGTGAGAGAGAAAAGCAGAATCGAAGATCATGAAGTACAACACAGAAATATGTTGACATTTTGTTACAGAAAGGTTCATAAATTTAAAGACGTACAGCTTAAAAAAAGCTTAAATTTGTCGCAAACGTAATTGCTTAATAGAGGTATCTGCAGAGCTTGCCCTCATCCCAGATGTGTGTTTCAGGCATCATCCTGGTGTTTTTTTCTGAACCAGTTTTTAGTTTGCTGTAACACATCTTTATTTTTGCTTTCATTTGAACTGTTTCCTTGTCCATCTCAGTGAATTTTATCTTAGTAAAAGAGATGTTAGTCAGCGAAGTAGGAAGCCGCCTATATATTCCTGGATGCTTAGGCCCAAAATAATCACACAGAGACTGTATTAATTACATCACTGCTTAGCCTGTTAGCTCTGGTTTCTTATTGGCTAGCTCTTACATATTAATTTAACCCATCTCTATTCAACTGTGTAACGCCACGAAGCTGTAGCTAACCTGGTTAAAGTTCCGGTGTCTGTCTCCGGTGGGGCTACGTGGCTTTTCTTACC
Organism: Dicrostonyx torquatus; assembly: GCA_028555095.1. Taxonomy (NCBI): domain Eukaryota; kingdom Metazoa; phylum Chordata; class Mammalia; order Rodentia; family Cricetidae; genus Dicrostonyx; species Dicrostonyx torquatus. Next base: position 1,245,358 of record JAQHUG010000173.1, on the reverse strand, counting down.
TCTGCCTTCTTTCTCCCAGCATTCAGTTTAGTTTTTCCCACCTGGCTCTGTGCTTCCCTGCTCTGCTATAGGCTCAAAGCAGTTTCTTAATTAACCAATGATATTATGAAGCATACAGAGGGGAACCCCACATCAAGTCAGTTTGCCCACAATACACATCTTTGATAGGAAATAATGAACTGGCCAGTATACGGCGTAGAAAGACTTTCTGATTTCTTTCTGTTTTCACATGGAATGCTTTGAAGACCCAGAATGCTGCCACATGATTAGAAATGTTTTTCAAACAGCTCATTTTCAAATCTTCAGTCTACTTTGTTTAGTTAATGAAGCTGAATTGAATTCTCTCTACATACTTTATCTGAATAAAATTATTGTCTTGTTCTATAAATTTACAAAGTAAACCATTAACTTTCCCAAATAGTCTCAGTATTTCTAGTAAGCAGAAGAAAGGATACATAGCATATCGCTCCATTTTCACCATGGAACAGTTACCAGGATAGTTATTCAATGACAGCAGAGAAAGAGTGTGTATAATTGATACAGTTTGGTACTTCTATTATTAGTGTAAAGTACACCTCAAAAGAATGTCTTAATGTTTCATAACTTAATGGCAGAGTTGTCAATTAGATCCCTCCAAATCCAGATACCTCTATTTAAAAAAATGATTCAAAAGCATCAAAGATTTGATTTACATAGTTAAACTCAATCATCCTTTGAGACTAAAACAGATAGCACTGATAATGAAAGCCTAAAACATGCATACAAATTATTGATATTTTCATCCAGTTTGACCTTCTATCTATCATCTATCCATCACCATCAGTTATCCATCCTTCTATCATCATCAATTATCTATCTGTTATCTTTTTGTCTATTGTTAATCAATCTATCATCATCATCTATATTTTGATCTATCTACCTGCAACCTTATTGATAGTCTACATGAGGTGTGTAATGAATCATTCAGATGATTTATTTCAAACTTTGCGAATTTAAAGAAGCTATAAAAGTAGAAAGTGCAAAAATGACTTATATGTTTGTAGTAATGCAGAAGAGACAAAACTATCATTAACAAAGGCTATAATGTATCACAATTAAGGATCCAGAAGCATCTTTTGAAGTGTTCCCTTAAGATACCTCAAAAACATCATTTGAATACTATCTGACAGAAGGATAACAAGAATGGTATAGCTTGAGTGAAATATTTTGAGACTCATATATTTGATTTCTGAGCATGAGGAAATTGCTTTACTTGAGAAAAGGAAATCCTGTACGGGAGTGGTTCAAGAGGTTGAGGCAGGAAAAGTGTGAGTTTGGGGCCAGTCTAGGGTTTCAATAAAAGACACAATCAAAATGCATTGGTTACCACAAAACTCAGGTCTTTGCTCAAGACTCCTCTGTTGGACTTCTGTGACACCTTCTTTGACATTTCCTGCTGTCCTGATGTAAGTTCTCCCTCTTCAGCCTTTAGAACGTGTTGTTACCCATGTTCTACCTCATCTCCTCCTTCTCTCTCCCTCCTCTCACTCTCTTGGGACTGATTTCCTCCACCTTGGCTATTAGGAACGACGATTCTCAAATCAGCGTTCTTTTGGTGTAATTCTTCCTCCTGAAGTTCAGATCTCAAGATGCATTCTGCTTGGCTCCCCTATGGCTGTTCTGTACCACCATGTCCCAAATAAATCATAAATGTCAAACATCCAGTCTGCTCATCCCCTGCTTCAGAAGTCTTGTGCGTTTTTTTGTAATTTATTTATTTATTTATTTTTTTGTGTAATCTATCCTGATTATAGTTTCTTTTCCTTCTACTCCTCCAGTTCCTCCCACCTCCACTCACAACTGAACCCAACCCCTTTCTTATTAGAAAACGAACAGCTTCTAAGGAATTTAAAGTAAAATAAAACCCCAGCACATTGGAATAGGACAAAACAAAGAGAAGAAAAAGTGCCCAAGAGACAGGCACTAGAAACACAGACTCCCTTGTTCTCAAACTGAGGAATCCCACATAAACACTTAACTGGAAGTCATAATGAATAAGCAAAAGACATGTAGGGTAAAAAGAAGAAGAAGAAGAAGAAGAGGAGGAGGAGGAGGAGGAGGAGGAGGAGGAGGAAGAAGAAGAAAACATAAAATTAAAAAATCAAAACAAACAAAAATAAAAAGATAAGAAAAAAAGAAAGAATGAAAGAAAAAGAAAAAGGCCTGACATGACATTATGAGAAAAGAACCCTCCAACATTGCTGCTCAGTTCACGCTCTGTTGGCTACCTGATGCTGTGAATGTAACCACCCTTAAGAGTAGTTTGTTCTCCAAATGGGACTCCCTTGGAGAAGCTTTCATTTTCATTCCCAAGCGGTGATCACCTGTAGATAGACTCTAGGTAGGGATGGCAGCGGTGTGTCCACTTCCTTTAGCACTAGGATTCCATCTGGTGCAGACCTAGCAGGCCCTAAGCACGCTGCCTTCGTCTCTGTGAGTTCACACGTGTGTCGATCCTGTTGACCTCGAGGGTCTTGTGTGTTTGGTGCCCCCCATATCCTCTAGCTCTTATATCTCCTTTCCTGAGGGGGTCCCTGAGCCTCGAAGGGAAAGAATTGGTGACGACACCTCATTTACAGCTGAGTATTCCAAGGTCTCCCATTCTCTGCATAATATCTGGCTGTAGGTCTCTGTATTTGTTCCCATCTGCTACAGGAGAAAACTTCTCAGATGATGGCTGAACAAGGCGTTGATCTGTGAATACAGAAGAATGTCATTAGGGGTCATTTTATCGCTAGTTTTTAAAAATTTTAGATTTGAAGCATTTGGTTTTCCCATAGGTCCCTGGGCTAGCCTCAGGTTCTTGATCACCCACGCACTGTCAGTTATGGGTTCCATCTCATGGAGTAGGGCTTTAATCAAATCAGATATTGGTTAGTTGATCTCACAAGCTTGGAGCCACTGTTTGAACTAGCATATCTTGCTGTTGTCGGAGTTTCTGTCCTGCGTCGTTCCTGCAATTGCTAAGTGCCAAAGAAATCACACAGAGGTCTATATTAGTTATAAACTGATTGGCCCATTAGCTCAGGCTTCTAATTAACTCTTATAACTTATATTAGCCCATTATTCTTGTCAATGCTAGCCACATGGCTCGGTACCTAATTCAGTGAGGCAGTCACATCTCACTTCTGTGGCTGGGTCACGACTGTGGACCAAGCTTCCCTCTTCCCAGAATTCTCCTGTTCTTGTCACCCTGCCTCTACTTTCTGCCTGGCTACTCGTCAATCAGTGTTTTATTAAAATACAATTGACAGGGTACAAACCATTGTCCAACAGAACACCCCCCCTTTAAAGAAAAAAGAACTCTGAATCTAATATCCTTTGTTTAGCTTTTCTCCTGACCATTGTCCATGACAACTTGTAACCCAACATTCTAAACAAAGGAAAATATCCATAGTCCATTTTTTGGGAATGTGGGCATAGTTTTCTAGGATACATCCTGCTGGTTGGGGGTGCTGATAATCTTATGGGGAACTTAAGAAAATTTAGAATTATCATCAAGTCCTGACTGGAGTATCCTGTGAGTCTTGATCATCTCAGGCAGCATCTTGATCTGTTCTGGATGTAGAACTCAGACATCTGGGCCATCTGTTCCTACCGGAGATTTCTCAGGTGTTCTTCCCTGATTAAACCTGATTTTTCTTAACTCAGAATGAATTTCATTTCCTGTGGAAACAAAAACAAATACTCTTCTCCAAAGTGACATACCTTTTGACTTCAATTTTGAAGTGAAGGTATTTTCAGAATATTATCTTGGATTAATTCAGCAGCATTTATAAGCAAATATCTTTTGGCAGCTGTTGCTCCTTCCTCAGCTTTCAAACAATTCAAAGGGAACATAATAACATACAGTATCTGGATTCTCTGTGTGTTTTCCATCTTTATATGGCTTTATTATAAACTCTGTCTCTTTTATTTTTAATTTTTGACTTTTTGAGACATGGTTTCTGTGTACCTTTGTCCTGGAACTCACTCTGTAGACCAGGCTGTCCTTGAACTCACAGAGTTCTGCGTGCCTCTGCCTTCCAAGTGCTGGGATTAAAGGTGTGTGCTACCACCTACTCTCTTAATTTCTTTTTTATTTTAAGGACTTTAAACTCTTCCTTTTCTTTCCCAAGCCTGCATATATTTTTAACACACTGTAAACCACTTAGAGGTTTTCTTCATCTTGAATCTCTCTGTACTGTATACCTCTCTTTTTTTGACTACATGAGTCTTTAATTTGTTAAACAATACTGCTAAGATGTAAGCTTAGACTTTGACAGCTGGATCCAGCCCATTCCTTAGCTTTCTGAGATTCCAGTCTTATGGCAGAGGTACTGGCTGGAGCCATGTTTATTGCCACAACTCTCTGGTGTTTCAAGGTCCTTACCACAACCAAAAAGCATGCAGTCAGCTTTTTATCAACATCAATTAAGTGTTTTGTGGAAGGACCTCCTTAAAAAGCTACAAGGTGTTGTAGTTAAAACTGAATCAGGAAGCTGCTCTTAAATGAGAGCACTTGCCTCTAGCAAGCAGAGCCCACCTGAGAAAGTGCTGCTATCAATAAGCCATACTTTATTCCTTTCTGTCTAGAATTACTTCCCAAGCTCTCTCAGGCTTTATGTGGATGCAGTTGTCCACATGGGTGTCATTTGTTGCAGGGTAAAGGCCTGCTTGTTTGTCCTGGCCACCCAGCTAGCTTACACCCACAATAACAACACAGAAACTGTATCAATTAAATCACCGCTTAGTGCATTAGCTTCTTATTGGCTAACTCTTACATATTAGTTTAACCCATTTCTATTAATCTGTATATCACCAGCAAAGTCTCAACACATTTATCTCTGGCGGTGGGTCCATGGCATCTCTTTGACTCTGCTTTCTTCCTCCCAGAATTCATTTCTGTCTTCTCCACCTATCTACGTTCTGCCCCATCAGGCCAAAGCACTTTCTTTATTCGTTAACCAATACAAACAACACACAGAGGGGAATCCCACATCATCTTGCAAGCAGAACATCATTGTAGATCAAAGGGTTGTAGCAGGATCGGTGTTCATGTTTCTTCTTTGGTAACATGCAGAGTATCTTCCCTTACCAAAGATGCTAAAACATAGGGATAACGGCTCTACATAGACACCCTTTTGACTTTCCCATGTTTGGTGACTTGTGTAGATGTTGTCTTCCACAATAGGGCCTTGCTGTCAGTTTGTGGTGACCAACCTATAATCTTGGCAGCTACCTTTGTTCTTTGGAGGTTTTTGGGGAGCCCATTAGGCCGATAACTCAATTAGATGTAGCCCAATACTGGTGCTAGATGCTTTATTTGTGAACAAGAGATGACCAGTTAGAGCTCTTTCTCCCCTATTTTTTGGAGCTTTCGTTTAGAGTTTCTTCATATACATATATATTTTAGGATAGTTCTACTGTTAGGTTTCTGTACTATCCCTCAAATGGACCTCAGTTTCAGATCTCCCTCCCCATATTCCATACTTCATTGTCCTTTTCTTCATCCCCCCTTTCCACTTGAGCCTCACATCCCAGGACCCCTCCTGCCATTTGTAACTACCTCTTGTATTTCCCTTTCCTAATGAGATCTATCTGTTCCCTCCAGTCCCTTACTCTATGCCTACTCTCTGTGGTTCTATGGTTTATAGATTGATTACCATTGACTTAATGACTAATATCCACATATAAGCAAATGTAGTCGATATCTGTCTTTTTTTTTTTTTTGGTCTGGAATATCTCATGCAGGATAATTTTTTTTATAGTTCTATCTATTTACCTGTAAATTTCATGACTTTCCTTTTTTATAGCAGATGAGCATTACTCCATTTTGTACCACATTTTCTTTGTCTATTCTTCTGTCAAACAACATCTAGATTGCTTCCAATTTCTAGCTGTTATACATAGAGCGGCAATGAGCATGGTTGAACAAGTGTCTCTGTGGTAGAATGAAACAATTTTGAGTACATGCCCAAGAGTGGTATAGCTGGATATTGAGGTAAATCAATTATCATCCTCCCAAGGAACTAGGCCACCATTTTCCATAGTGGCTGTACAAGTTTGCATTACCAGCAGGAATGTATTAATGTTCCCCTTACTTTACATCCTCACTAGTATGACCTGTCTATTGAAAAGAATGGGTATGGGCTAGGAGGGAGGTCCTGAGGGGGTATGCAGGAGGGAGGAAAACAGAGTGATCCACCAGGATCTTCTTAGCCCTCAGAATTGTGGCAGAGAGTGAGTAACCACAATAGGTAGTTTGCTGCCGAGCTGGGGAGAGGACTTGCTTCTTTGGCAGGCCTACTGGAGTTGAGGGCTGGGATATCAGGATGAGTCAGGAGGAAAGTTGTAGGGGAAGATCTGCCCGATACACTGGAGATGGGGGTACAGAGGAAGGAGAGATCACAGCAGGTGAGACTGGGGTTAGATTTGGAGGAGAGGAGGGGAGTTGAAATTCTGCAGCCAGTCTACCTGCTTCCCTGCTGTAGTGCTCACCACTCTTTATCGACAGCATCAAGAGAAACAGAATCACTTTGACTCTACTTCTTTCTCACTCAGTGCCAGCAACCAACCAATTAGCCATTCATTCGCAACAATGATTATTTCATTTTTTTTTTTTTTGTGTGTGTGTGTACCTGGAACCCTTGGAGGCTAGAAGACAGAGTCGAATTTCCTGGAACTGGAATTACAGATGGTTGTAGGCTGCCATGTGGATGTTGAGAATAGAACATAGGCCTTCTTGGAGAGCAACTAGAGCTCTGAATGTTTGAGTCACCTCTCTAATTTCTGCTTAGAAAACTTTAAAAATTAAAATATAATTATATCTTTTCCTCTTGTTTCCCCCAACATCTGCCATGTCCCCCATCTCTTCCTTTCAAATTTGTGGCCTTTGTTCCTTTAATTATTACTGGTGTGTGTGTGTGTGTGTGTGTGTGTGTGTGTGTGTGTGTGTATTCAGGTCTGACCACTTGGGATTGGATACCCAATTAAGGGAATAATTACAGGTAAAGACTAATTCTCCCTGTCTCAGTAGTCATTAACTGTCTGTAGCAAATATATATATATATATATATATATATATATATTAGTTTTGCCATTGTTCAAGTCTTGTTTAGAAATCATAAGATTAAGGTTTCTTGGTTGTAGCTTTCCAGTAATTTCTAGAAGACACAGTCTTGCAATAGATATCATAGTCTTGTCTTAAGATCTTTCACCTCCTCTTCCTCAATGTTCCCTCAGTCTTAGCTGTGGGGGTTGTGTTGTAGATGTACCATTTTGTCCTGGGCATCCAAAAATTATCCCAAAGACATACTTTTATGTCTTATGTCTTCCTCTGGGTCTTCTCCCTTGAGAATCCATTCTGTCTCATACAGAGACATTATTTTTGTTTTATAGCTGTAAATGTAAACTCTGAAATAGGACTGCCTCTGTCAGAATCCTTCCTGTAGGCTTGACAGTGAAAAAGAAGAAGAAGGAGGAGGAGGAGGAGGAGGAGGAGGAGGAGAAGAAGAAGAAGAAGAAGAAGAAGAAGAAGAAGAAGAAGAAGAAGAAGAAGAAGAAGAAGGAAAAGGAGGAGGAGGTGGTGGAGGGGAGGAGAAGGAAGAAATTGTTGGTAGGACAACTCTCTATTTTATGTAGTTTTTCTTGCAAGGGTCCCGGGTATGCTGGAATATGTTTTATTACCATTGGTTAATAAAGAAGCTGCTTTGGGCCTATTGCAGTGCAGAATAGGGCAATGAGGAAATTCCAAGCAGGTAGGGAAGGAGAGAGTAGGTAGAGTCAAAGAGAAGCCATGCAGTTGCTGCAGGAGACAGATGCCGGATGCTAGATGGAACCTTACAGGTAGGCCACAACTACATGGCAATACACAGATTAATAGAAATGAGTTAATTTGAGATATAAGAACTAGCTAGAAATATGCTTAAGCTATTGGTCAAACAGTAATACAATTAATATATTTTCTGTACAATTATTTAGGGTTTGGTTGACTGGGAAACAAACAAGCAGCCTCCAACAACATGAAAGGATTTAAATCAGCATATTTATACCCTTATATACATTGTGGCACTATTCATAGTAAATAACCAAATCATACAGTCAGCCTAGATGTCCACTAACAGATCAATAGACGAAGAAAAGGTGGTGCATGAGGAAGAATAAAAATTATCTCATTTACGGGAAAATGTATGGAACTGGAGAGTATCAGTTAATAATAATCTTATAAGCAAAATAATCCAAATTCAGACAAATGTCGTATGCTTTTTTTTTTACATGCTAAATGTAGAATTCAAAAGTGCATAGGAAAAGAGCCTGGAGAGATGGATGAGTGATTAAGAATTAATACCACTCTTTCCAGAGGAACTGAGTTCTGGTTCCAACGTTCACAGTGGGTGACGCCTAAGCACTTGTATCTCCAGAGGACTCTGACAACACGTCTAGGACTCCATATACATATGTGTTCACATATGCATCCACATAAATACAAGTGACAAAAATAGGGGGCTGGAGAGATGTTCAGAGAATAGGAGGGTCTCTTGCAGAACACCCAAGTTTGGTTCCTAGCACCTGTACTGGGTGACTCACAGTTGTTCCATCTTTGAGAGGATCCAATACTTTTGGATTTACACACACACACACACACACACACACACACACACACATGCGTGTGCGCGCACACACACATGCACACACACACATACACACAGAGAAATAAAATAAATCTTTAAAAGTACATCTTAAAAGTACACATAAAGGCATGAAGGTAAAAGAGGTACAATTTGGAAAGAGGATAATTCAGATGTGAGGAGGTTAGGGATTAAAACTTGACCAATGTACATGGCTAACATGTGAAACATTATTAAAAAAAACCATCATTTTTATATAGTGTGAACTAATCAAAAGTTTTTGAGTGGGATCTAGTAAGCACTCAATAAGTTTCAGCAGCCATAATAATTTCTCAGTTAATAAAAATTATGCATCTTCTCTTCCTGTGTTGAATTCCTTTCTATGCTTTTCATAAGAACTCCATGTGCATACATATCACAGTTATTCTTTATGGTAACTGTGTCTCCTCCATATTTATTATGAATTTCGTGAGGTCAGGGCTTTATTTTGTTTACCATGGCTCTTCTCAGAACACAGTCCATGAATGTGAGATTCTGAGAGCTTATGAGAAAACTCCCAGAAAACAAAATGAGAGTCTTGTGATCTCTGTTCCTTTACAACATGGATTATTCTTGGACCACTCTTTTTGTGCCCCTCCCAGGTGTAGTAAATAAGAGTGGGTTTCCTTCAGATCACCCATCACCTACTGCTATTCCTCAGATGACCTTTCCAAACACGGTTGACCTCATGACTACATGGCTAAACTCATGTGAACTTTGCTCATTTGACTTTGGTTAGCCTGCAGAATAGCCTCAGAGTATAAATTGTCTGATGCTCTGAATAAAATCAACTATTTCATAGGAATTAGTCTGCCTCATTTTTAGGCTCCATTCTCCCAGGTTTATGCTACCAACTATTGTGCTAACAGGCTCCTCACCATCACCATAGGCAACTCAATTTCCACATTGGAAGCCTTTGCTTTTTTGAGGAAGATCACAAGGAAAAGATGAAATACAATGGCTCTGTATTTACATGTCCCAGTCATGACAGTCTATTTAAAGGAATTATTTGTGTTTAACTGGGTATGAGGTTGAACTGAGAAGACATAGAGCTCCTTGGGAGTCTCTTCTAGAAATAACAGAAAACAAAATAAGACCATTAAAAAAAAAAGCTTCCTAGCGTACCAAAATCAGCCTGCAGTAACTGCTGTGTGACCAGTGTTCCCAAGTGTTTCCAACCCTCTGCAGGTCTTAGCAGAGAACAGAATGTGAAAATGAGACCATGTTGCCTAAAATGTAAGACAGATTTAAAGACCCCAGGCTTAAAGATGGACAAGAATTTGGTTACAAGCAACCAGAACAAGTGTCTCATATATGAAGCAGATTCTGCTTGCTTCTTTCTTGCTCTTTCTGAGACTAATCCTTGAGCTCTGTCATTCTGTCGATCTTTATTTCTGTTTCCGTTTGTCTTCCTGTGCCTGCAACTGCCACTCCTCCTGCCGAAGCCTGCCCTCTTACTGACTTTATAAAGCTTTCGGTTGGAAGGTGAGTGATTTCTGCAAGATCACTTGTATTATGGATCTATCATCACATGGCAAATAAAAGTAGTATGTAAAATATCATTTTTAAATCTTTTATTTTTCTTCTTGTCTAATTCGAATTACAATAAAAAAAATCCACATTTGTCTAAGAACAAAAACTAGTTTTGTGCCAAATTTGGGAGTTTTTAAAAATTGTCTAACTAAGAACGCAACATACTGCCACTTGGCGCAGGGTGAAAGACACCCATGGGCCAGGCTGGGTCCTCACAGTCCAGGCTGGCTGAAGGTATGCCTGGTTGAAGTACAAGCTGGCTGAAGGTAAGGCTGGCTGAAGGTAAGACTGGCTACAGACCCTTCTGGTGCCATCTGGTAGGTGCCATTATGATTATGACCAAATAGTGGAGAAATGGGACAGAAAAAGAAACAGAACAGTTCATGAGCTATGGAAAGAAGCAGAACTCAAGCAGTAAAGGCAATAAGAGACAGGCTGGTAGACACCTGGGACAGGGTGATGACATCTGGACCCAGGATGCTGCCAAGGGCCATGTTTGAATACTGAAACTGGGGTCTGTGTTGACATCTGTGAACTCTGTTACCACCAAAGGTCATAAAGATGCCATGGATTGGACTGTCACCTGTGGCCATGTTAGTGTTTGAGGGTCATGTCGCTGCTGGGGCCATGTTGATCTGAGTAGCCTGTGCTGCTACCCAAGGCCATGATGACATCCAGGCTTGAGTTTCTGCCAAGGCCCATGTCTACAGAAACCAGGGTCTGTGTTGATCCTCATGGCTTCGGTAAGTAGCCAGGGGTCTGGGCTGTCACCTGAGGCCAGGAGGGTACCTGAGGGTCAAGATGCAGCCAGGGCCACACAGATCTGAGTGACCTTCGGTGTCACGAAGAGCAGTGATGATGTCCAGGTCCAAGCTACAGCTCAAGGCCATGTCTGTGTCCATGTCCCTACTCTAGCCAAGGTCTGTGCTGACGTCTGTGGTTCTTGATGCCATCAAAGAACATGCCATTGCCTGGAGTCACCTGACACAGTCCACATGTTCACGAATGGCTGGCAATGCTAGCTTTGGATACAACACCCATTATCCACTAGCAAAACATATATATGTAACACCAAGATAAATTTTGTCTTTGATGGAAAGACAAAAGGATGAGATATTTTGAAGATTCATTTATATTCCCTTTGTTAAGTACCTCTGATGAGTATCGTTGGTGGAAGTCAAACGATCAAGAAACAAGTATTTGATGGAGCAAGAAAACACAACAAACACTTTTTAGTTGAAATAATATAAATTAGTAATATTTACAAAAGTGGGAAATAAGGTGAGATAATGAGGAGAAACACACACGGGAAAGATAAAAGCACAAATGTAATCTTTGGGATGCAGGTGCAAACAGACCAAGCAGAGAGTCAAGGCCTTCGTTTATCACGCACTGCTGTCTCTGCTCCAAGCGCTTTGGCCCCAGTCACCATTTCACCTGTAATTTTGTCTTTCTGCTATGCCATTGTGTAGTAGTGAGGCTTGGGAGGGCTGTGGGGGCTGCGTTTCCCGGGTCCCGGCTCCCAGCTCCCGGCCACGTACCTGCTTTTGGCCCTGGCTATCTTATACCCGAAATAATTACACACAAACTGTATTCATTTAAACTCTGCCTGGCCCATTAGTTGTGCCCTCTTATTGGTTAACTCTTACATATTATTTTAATCCATTTCTAATAGTCTGTAAGTCACCACGAGGTAGTGGTCTTACTGGGAAGATTCTAACCTATGTCCATCTCGGGCCGGAGAGGCATAGCGTCTCTCCCACTTCCTTTCTTCCCAGAACTCTGCTCTGTCTACTCTGCCCACCTAAGGGCTGCCCTATCAAAAGACCAAGGCAGTCTCTTTATTCAACCAATGAAAGCAACCCAAATACAGAAGGGCCTTCCTACACCACCATTGTTCATGTCAATTAAATACTAGTTTCATGTT
>JAQHUG010000173.1:1199034-1211356 GCA_028555095.1 Dicrostonyx torquatus | reverse complement strand
GAGACAGGGTTTCTCTGTGGCTTTGGAGCCTGCGCTGGAACTAGCTCTTGTAGACCAGGCTGGTCTCGAACTCACAAAGATCCGCCTGCCTCTGCCTCCCAAGTGCTGGGATTAAAGGCATGTGCCACCACCGCCTGGCTCAGCCTCAATCTCTTTATGAGCACTTGGCATGGAAAAGAATTTCCAAGTGAGTGCAGACTCCTAAACCTTTGGCTCAGGCAAAGGCATGCCTCTAACCTTTGTTAAAACTCTGTTTCCTTCTTACTCACTTTTTACAGTCGGCACCTCTTCCCCTCGTGTTCTGCCGAGGTGTCCTATTTACAGCAATCTGTCGCTGTTTGTAACTCCATTATGAGTTTGGTTTTCCACTTTTCCACTTCAGCTTCTTAGTGAGAGCTAAGCTACTTGGCTGTGTCCCATTACATAGAGCAGTAGGCATTTTTCTTTATGGTTTTATGTCCCCACCTAGACTATGGGTTGGAACTTTGAAAGACTGAGATTCTCTATGTAGGGACAAGGGAAGGAACTGGAGAGGCATCCCAAACAGGAGAGTAATATATGAAAGTGCAGGGAATCATGAAAACTGTCTATACATGCTTATGTGATTCTTCTTTTCGAATCTATTTTGAGAATGGAACTTAATTTATAAATATATTCCCGATGACTAATTTGACAAGTCCATAACTATTCTACCATGGGAGAGAAGGCTACACAATTCTTACTCAAGAGTCTTGGTTTCAACATACCTGATTTTGATTAATTTAGGGAACTAAGTGATTATGGAGAAATTAACTTGATTTCTGGGTCTGACTTATCTAATCAGTCTTGTAGTTCTAAGTATATATATTACACTGTAAAACCTGTGCCAAGCTTAATCTGAGGTTTTGCTTAGATAATTCGCACTCTGAGGCTAAAGTTACAGTATTTAGCTTTAGTGTCTGGTTTAGTGAGCTGATAAACTCTTCTATAGATTGAAACCACTGATGTCTAATACACCTTAATCAAACAAAATAAGAGCAATACCTGAATTCTGTCTCAACTGCTGTTGTGTTCAGTTTACTCTTGGATTGGTAGTAGGATGTGTGTTCCATGTGATGTATAGTTTGTACCTATATTTAGTTTTTTTTCTTTGTCTTCTACTGTTATTCTCCATTTTATCGGGAGAACAAAAATTGGTTCAAAAAATAGGTAATTCCATTTTTTGAAAGTGTGTGAAAGAAAAGTTTTTCATATAAAAATTTACTTATACAGTTACAAACTCACACATTTTTGTTATAGTACGTTAAAGACAGCAAAAGTATTCTTTGAACTTCTTCCTATTAAGTGGTAGGTCTGTTCCTACTAGCAACGAGTGTGACTGAGTTCTCTGACTTTTTGACTAACAGAGCACGCTGGAAGTGCTGGAGCATCGTTCTCCGCTTGGAGGGCTTCAGCATTGGAAAACCTACTTCTGTGATATTTTGGAGGTCTGTTCCAGTAGCTAAGAAACTGGGGTACCTTGAGGCTGTTTTGCTGCAAGGAAAGTCTAGGCTAAAGAGGGAGATAACAGAGAGAGACCTGTGCTGGTCACTGTCCAGTATCGTTTCCAGACTCCGCGTCTCTGTGTGCACAACCCAGGCAAATTCAGCTCCTAGCGTATGCTACCCTATTACTCCAGCTCACTCCACAAAGAGAATTGCCCACTGTCAATCTTGTTTTAATTCCCAGTTTACAAAAGCATGAAGAAATAGTAGAACAATGAGTTATAGTTCAGCCACACTTTGCTATATGACAGTGGAAGAAATGAAATCTCAAAAACTTCTTTAAGGATCAGGCAAACATCTATCTTCAAAACTATTTAAGATCACAACATTAATTTCTCATAAAATGTGCAACCTTCTAACTTAGTAACATAAATTTAACATTTTATTTGAATATTTTAAGCTTTCCAAGAAAATGTATTTCTTCATTTATATCAAGAATAGGCAGTGACTTTTTCAATGAAAAGATATTCATTGATGTCTTTTAGAAAATATAATAAATGTATTTTAGATAATATATTATTATATTACATATTCAGTAAAATTAAATGCAGTAATTCCATAAACTCAGACCTTTAATTCTATAACTTGCTTGAATAAAAGTTGTGCAATCTATGACCTAGGATTCATGTGGATAATAAGAAAATGTTGCAGATCACTGTTAATGCTCTGGACTCAAAGGGAATAATTTTTCTAGTTTGTATGATCATTTTATAAAGTAATATATCCATACATGTGGAGAAAGTAATTCTCCTTAAATTTTTATCATGGAACAGGGACATGATATATTATAAATCAATTGGTATCATATGTCTCTATCTGCTGTTGTAAGTTAAAATTTTGTTCATTATAGAACTGTGATTTCACAAAATACAGAATAGCTTTGTCATATAAATTAGAATTTTTCTACATTCTTCATTTGAAAAATTATTAAGAATGTGACAGCTTATGAAACCAAACTGTTTTATAACATACATTATCTCTCTTCTTTTTCTGATGCCTTGTGTCAATGGAAAGACCCCCCCCCAAAAAAAAAGTGCGTCCCTCCTCATCAAGCCCATGTGATCCCCAGGCACACTTTTGGTCTTAGTAACTAAAATTATTTGGTTATCAAAGCCATATACTGCTCATGATTTGATTTTCATCCTTTTTAGACGGAGTCGTTGAAAACATTAAAATGGTCTTTGTTTGATATTCAACATGCAATTTCAGAAAGTCATGTTCATTTTAAAAATTGAAACCAAGCGTTAAAGAGTTATAAGGATTTTAACAAGGCTTAGGAATAGAGCCATGTTTTCTAAGGGGTGATGGCCAAGTGAGGATGAAATCAACTAGACAGTAAAACAGCTAGGGTACTTGTTGTGTGTGTGTGTGTGTGTGTGTGTGTGTGTGACTGTAGATACTTTTTGTGCACACATATACACCCAACTCCCTTCTATAGAATAGACATAAAACACTGTTCAAAGCTGAGACCATTGTTAAAGAAAATCATTAGACTCTTACAACAGGAGACTTCTAAATTTGCTCTACTGGCATACGATTTTTTTTCCCAATAGACTGTTTCTAATAAAGAGGCATCAGCCCATATATTTTGTGACAAATCAGCCTTGTTTTCGTAATGCAAATTATGCGACCTGGTTTGAAACCGTCTGAACACCAGGAGATCAGATGCCACCTGCCTTTGGTTAACCTACCCCTCCTGGGCGGACATATTTTCCTGTGCTAAGTCCGTTATAAGCATAACACAACTGTATGTTTTCAAAATAGAGATTAAGTTACCTTGCAGTAAGTGTGTCCAGGATTTCGTGCTGCTTACGGACATAGTCAGCAAGTGGAGCGGTTTAATTTCTGTCAATAGCCTCTGCTGCAGAGAGAGCTGTCTTCTCTTGCTGTGTGTGCTATGAAGTAGGCTGGCTTGTCCTGTGTAGGGTTCTTACAGCAAGGGTTAGGGAACAACCGAGACACTAGGAAGAATCCTAACAGTCATGACATGAAGATGACTCAGATTCACGTCATAAGACAGACACCCCGTCCTAGAGGAAGCCGGGCTGTTTCTTCTTCACCCTGAATAGAACTTAAGTCTTAATGTATGAGTAGCACCAAGGCTCTTATGGGGGGAGGAGTTCAGTAAATAGTAAACTTAATGTCATTTTAAAGTACAAATTCAGCTGGGCGGTAGTGGCGCATGCCTTTAATCCCAGCACTCGGGAGGCAGAGACAGGCGGATCTCTGTGAGTTCGAGACCAGCCTGGTCTACAAGAGCTAGTTCCAGTGCAGGCTCCAAAGCCACAGAAAAACCCTGTCTCGAAAAACCAAAAAAAAAAAAATAAAAAATAAAAAAATAAAGTACAAATTGAAGTTTCATATGAAAAGTCACCACAAGCAAGAGTGAAGTCATGTAATAACAAGAAAGACTCAACAATGATCACCTTGAATTTTCTTAGAATTATTATTTTGATATTGTTTACAAAAACTCTAGTTTTTGAGCATGAAGTTCATTATTAATAAATTATTATTAATAAATCAGTTACCATCCTTTTTTTTTTTTTTAAATTCTGACCCTGGCTAAGAAAATTCTTAGAAATAGCTTGTTGATATACCTTTGTGAAAGCCACGGTGAAACGCCTGGATTTTTAATCATGTCACCCCAGTCCACCGCTCTCCTCACAGTGTACCCCATGACTTTGTGCTGGCATGATCGAGGCTGGCAGCTGCGGTCACGCAGTCAGATGGCTGCTGCCTTTTACCAGCCTGTGCTGTCAGGAGTTTGCTCCAGGGGCCAGTGACAGTGAAGAATTCTGCAGGTCATCAGCACTGACCTAGAAAACCAAAGAGGTTCTAGCTTTTGCCTGTGGCTTCAGGCCGTGTCACAGCTCTGTTCAGCTAAGCTATGTACCCGGAAGCCTGCGACTTGGTGCGTCAAGGCGGCGTCAGGGTGCATAATCCGCGTTCTCCAGAGTTTATATAAATGATCCAAATAACACACAGCTGTTATTCCCCCCTCCCCCCGCCCTTTGCTTTTCAGTAACACTGCGGAAACACTGGGATTGTGGAAATATACAAGTCAGCTTCAACAGTTACTCTCCTGAAGGTAGCATTGAGCAAACGCCATACACTCTTTGAAGGAACACAGCCACCGGACGTGGCTTTCTGGTCGCAGTTTCCCACTTTGACAAGAAGAACACCCGGAACCCAGACAGGCTGGTTCTCTTGCCCGGCCATGGAACATCAGTAAAGCCTGTGGTTCTCTGGCGAGCTTGGGCTGCAGACGTTCTCGTGTCTTAAAGGAGAGGACGGGGGCGGGGGGAGATTACCACTCACTGGTTTGTGGTTTTAAACGTGGAGTTTCTCAACTGAGCCTACTTGACGATACAGGCATGCCCATTTTCAAGATTGGACCCGAAACTTGTGCATTTGATGTGTGTAAGCTTGAGGGCTTCCCGCGAGGTAATTATCATGCTGGGATGAGCTAATCTCCCATAGAAGAGTACACCTGCCTCATTCGGCTAACAAATAGGCCCCTGCCTTCTCGAGACTGTCGGAGCTGACTTATTATAGCTCCCATCAGCGGAACGACTCATATCATCACCGGGCCAAAGGTGAATTGCCTAGAGACAAAGTTGGAATGAATTCTTTGCAGTCCCATTTCGCCAGACGTTCAAAGCACTTCATTCTGAAGAGCGGAGACCTTTAACTCGGCCGCATATTTATATAGGCTTATAATGCCAGAGAAGGGTCTTCCTGTAGATCTGTTCTCCGTGAATATTTCAAAATAGCATTCCACGAGAAAGCGGCTGCCTCTCAAAACCTTTGCTTCCCACTGCCATCACTCAGCGATGAGGGGCATACTTTTAAGCCTTTTAAGCTTGCCTGTGTTTCAGGAAGGTGAGAGGGTGCATTCATCTGTCGTGTGGTAACCAATGGGCGTGGGATTCTAAGTCCAAACACATTCAAGGTGGAACCAAGGCTGGGGGGAGGTGGCTATGGTTAGAGGCATGCCTATTTAATCCTGGGTGTGTGTGTGTTGGGGGGCGGGGGTAGTTTTAGCTGATGTCTGTTTTCTGCGTTAAAATTTGGCTTTTAAAAAAATAGCTTTTCTTGTTCCCCGCAGCAAAAAAGGCTAATATTCATTTAAAACCCAATAACAATTAAAACCCCCAATAACAATTAAAACTTACAAGGAACAACTGCTCTAGCTTTGTTTATTGCGTGCATAAATAATCATACTTCAATGAACATGTTAGTGTCTATGATCTCTTCCCCGATTAAGGTTTGCCTCGAGACTGCTCGCTTTGGCTACTGTAAATGTGACATGAATTACACTCAGGAAAATGTGTCTAACATGCTGGGTTCGAAGTAAATTATTTTCTTCTAATATACCTACACAACTGTCACAAGGAATTACACTGCAGATTTAGTGATGTTAAGTGTCAATTGTAATTTGGTGACAGCCATTTTATTGGCCATGCACAGTGCTCTGCTAGGACGGCTTTCTCAGGATGGAGGCCACCGTATCATTAAAAACCAGTGATCCTTCACTGATGACATAATTTGACTGGCAGAGGGAGAGAGAGGCAGAGAGGAGCTTGCTTCCACCTGCACAGAATCTGCTGCGTGTCAGAGATGAATTTGCCTTCAAATTAGAAACAGCACTGCAGATGAGGGGCTGGGATTTTGCTTGAGTTCTTTTGAGGCATTTTTTTTTTCTGGAATGGTTACTGAGCAGCTGATAGAAGTCTCCTTTAATATGTCAAACATATATATTATGCAGCCTGTAAACATTTCACATATTTTTAGTCCTAGCTTACGGTGAGTTATCTATAAGTCGGTATCGACTGAAAGGAGCCGTATGCCTTTCTGCACATTCATCCGCCCGTTCCTTTGTCTGCAACTCTGTCTTTGGCAAAGGGTCCAGGAATACATTCGTGCAATAAAACGTCAACACCATCACCAAGAACAAAAAATTCTAGCCACACAACCACACACACATACACACACACACACACCCTCCCCCCAATCCCTGAAACACTAGCCAAAGCCTGAAATGAGCCCAGTATTTCCCTAGGTACAATAAATCATTTGAGTCATGTAAAAATTTACAGTAAGACCAGAAGAATACTCATACATTCTGAAAATTTTATAAACTGACAATTCAAGTTATGTGTTTTATGCTAATATACACGGTGGTAGGTTCTAATAAACTACGACTCAGTCATAAATAGTAAGAAGCTGATCGCGCTCACACGCCGGCGTGTACACAGACTCACACACATTCTGTACTCGCACAGGAAACAGGAAATGGGTTCCAAGACTTGCTTAGTGAATTTAAATCAATAGAGCTGCATTCCATTTTCAGTATTTAAATTAACTTTTTTTTTTTTTTTTGCTGCAAGGCACTGCTAGGCACAAAGCAGAATACCTTAAAAGAAAGTGTATCACTCATCATTTCAGCTCATTTCACAGCTGTTTGACCCCTCCTCTTAACCCGTTGGTTGCAGTGAGGATGCTGACGATGCCCACCTATTAGGGGTCCACCTTTCTATGCGGATCCCCGTGAGCTCCATCATGGAAGAGTAACGTTCTCCACACTGCTAGTGGCTGCCAGGATTTCCCCCTTTCTTAAACAGCTTTATTCACTTATTATGGGACCTCCTGAGAACAACAAATTGAACCAATTATTCAGCCCCACACATCCTGGTCAAACAGGCAAGTCACTTATGCTATTTTTCCCCGCATGGAACTATTGTGACCATTTTTTTGGTCCCCGACGGAGAGGAGAACGTTCACAGGAGCACAGCTTTCTGAAGGGAAACTCACGAGGTTGGCAGACATAGTCCTGAGAGTCCGCCTGGCTGCTAATGAATGAACAGACTTTCACACGGTGAACCACAGACTTAAGTTTTCAGGCTGGTCAGAGTTGCTCCACATTGACCCAAGAAAAAGGAAACAGAATTTGGCATCACAGGATGAATCCGATCAAAGCAGCAAGAATGAAACGCTTCTTCCCATCTCATCCTAATGTTGGTTCTTCAGGCCTCTGAGACGTGGGTATTTTTCAATCGGATGTGTCCTCTTTAACTGTCTTATTGATATAAATGGGACTCTTCAAACTGCCGGACTACAGCGCGGTAGGGCTACAATGTGACCTTCCTTGTGGTAAGCTTCAAACAAACGTGACTCCCCCACCTCCCTATCCCCAGTAAGGACACTTAGTTCCCCTGATACTTTAACTGCTGACATTTTTCTTTAGGGCCAACTAACTCCTGGACTGCCTAGGAATCAAAGCATATGCTATTTTAGGGATATTAGATATATAGAGCTACATCAAAACTAAAGAAGAACTTGTATTAGGCCACGGTCTGTGTTGACGACCACTCACTCTGAAAGGAAACATTTGCCTTGCTTGAAGCAGCCAGTGTCGTGCTGGCCTCTGGACGATGGAAGGCTTGCCACACACCGACGAAATTGGGCAGTTTCGTCAGAGGAAGGTTGTGACTGAGCAATGAATACCTAGTTTCTTCGTCTCAGGTTTAGTGTGCAGTGGGGATCTCAAACGAAGGGTGAATGTCACGAAGATGTCTGTCCTTCCAGGCTTCACCTCCGGTCTGCTCGCTGCAATAGCGTCTGGTCTCTGCCTTGCTTCCCTGGCAAGCTGCGAGTGAATTGTGGCCCAAACAGCTGTGACTGGGGCCATGTGACAACACATTCCTTCCAAGGTCCACGTGGCATTAGCCATAAAAAGGTACAGCACGCGGATCTCCTGAGGAACGTGCGTCAAGTTTATTTTCTGGCTAGTAAATGAATAAATTTTTCTGACTCGGTTGGGGATGAAAGAAAATAACCCTGCCTTTGCAGCTACCCAGTGATATGATTCCTTTGGCGTTGGCTCATGTAATTTAACAACAGCGAGCTGGGTCATCAGAGAACTCAGTGCAAGTCTAAAGCTTCGAAGCCAAGGGAACTCTGAGCCTCTTGGGGCTCGGGCAGAAAGGGGAACCTGAGCCCGTTCTGAGCGAGAGATTTTAGCTCTGGGAAATGCCAATCCGTTCCCAGCTCGCGCTCCTTCATTCAAACTTCTAAGTCTTGGGCTGTGAAATTACAATATATTCATAAATGGTTCCATTACGCTGCTCAGAGGTTTGGGTCCTGGTTGAATCAGTCAACCACACAGCCAGTGCTCTGTGGCTAGGAAAAGGGTTAGGGGCTTGCGGATGACTCTCCGGAAACCTTAAGAAGAAGCTCAAGTCATCAAGTTCAAGGACTGAGGCCTTATACCAGCGTGACGGCAGGATTTCTAGAGAAAAGAAAAACGAAAGCGAGGTAGACTTGTATGATGTTCTTAAAAGAATAGCTGTCTGTCTGAACCCAGACTGTCTTAGAATCGTCCCTTCACAGATGTAGTGCTGATCTTGCTCTAGGAGTGTTCACAACTTTCCCAGCAGTCTTCAGTGGAGCAGGCATCATGTGTAAGAATACTCTGCTGTGTCCTCAGAAGTAACTCGGGCTGGGGAGGTGAACTGGCCACCTTCCTGTAAGCAAATCTCATTTTGAAGTACACAGAATAAAAGTGTAAAATGTGTGCGCTTTTACGCGTGCCCTGTGTGTCTAGTCTATCAGAGCTGCGGACTAAGGGGACAGGGGCGTGGAAGCAAGAGCAGAACTTGGTCAAATGAAGACACTCGCAGGCCCTAGATCTTCCTACAACTTTTATAATCTTTATTTTCTTTCCTAATGTCTTACTGCATCTTCTTAGGAGACATTTTGAGATATTTTCAGATGGATTATTTAGGATCACAGATACTAAGTTTCTTTAAAAGTTGTAGTATTTTGGAGAAAAAAAAAATTCCCAGGGAACTGGTTTCCATATTACTTGTTTAGATGAGGGAGTTGGGAAGGCCTTCAAATTTCATTTTACTTCATAATAAGAACTATGGGTAGTATATGCGGATAACTCTGAGTCTTCTGCCAGCGATCTACAATAAATTAACAGTGAGGGCCGACCAACAGAGTCGCTGGGGGATTTCCTGTTCTGTTAACAGCAGAAGAAATGGCCAATACACTGCTTAAGAAGCTTCTATCGTGGACATGCTCTGTAAGCATGGACAATACCTTAAAACATCTAAACAAGGGTTTTCATAGCATTGCGGACTTTTAGTTAATCATACCACTTACGTTCATTTAGAAGTTAAGAATTACACTCCCTTTCTTGGCAGACATCTGTGATTAAAGATACACATTCTGGCTAAGGTGAGGTAGAGAGGAATAATTTCTTTTTTGTGTATTTTGCTTTGCACAGCACATATTAAACTAATTACTTTAAAATGTGCACACGAAATGATACGCTCAACTCTTTGGGAAAGCAGGAAATGCAGAGGACTGCTGTGTTTGGCTAGGAATATTATCTCCTATTTTGATTTGCTTATTTTCATGTAACAGAAGTCTAAATTGCTAATTGAGGAAACACCTGCTTCACCTGACGTTCTTAAGCGAACAACAGAGCGCCGCGTCGATGCCTTGAAGGAAAACTTCCAAGGAAACCAAGGACCCCGCGATGTGGGCTACAATGGTTGTATTATTGCATCTAAGAGAATATTATCCTGAAACTTTGCTGCATCCAGGGCTTCAGGGCCTTGCTATAGAATTACTTCTAAATGGAACCATTTTACAAAAGCATCTTTCTGGTGCTTCAGAGTTACACAGCATCATATGGTAAAAGATACTTTGGCAAAGACAAGTGATTCAGATAAGGACTGTATTAGAAACAAATGACCTTCCTGGAGCGAGGAGAAAGTCAACATACGTAAAATAGAGTTGATTTTACTTAATTCCTATAAACTACCTGGAGATAAAACCGTGCGCTGCCACATTCTTGAGTTACTCAGCGTGGTGTGCTCCTCTCACACCACCATTGGGGGCCAGCCCAGCCAGAGGGCTTGAGTAACAAGCTACCAAAGACCTGCTCTTCCGAAGTTTGCACCTCATTGACACAGGAGGCCATCATGCCTCCAGGGAGGTCATTTTAGCGGAGTCTTGGGCAGTGTTAGGATAATGACACTTACAGTACTGCTGTGCTGATGGCACAAGGGATGACACAATTGGAAAATTCAAACTTTATGATTGACTTAAGCGTGTGGGCTTCTGGCCATCTAGAAGACAAACTGGACAGACTGAAGCAGGTGTTTTCATAACCTAAGCAAAGAACCTGTTGCAACGAGGGTGTAATCAATATTTGCTTGGGCTGCAGAGATGGCTCAGAGGTTAAGAGCACTGGCTGCTCTTCCAGAGGTCCCGAGTTCAGTTCCCAGCAACCACATGGTGGCTCGCAACCATCTGTGAGACCTGGTGCCCTCTTCTGGCTGGCCGGCATACATGCAGACAGAACATTGTACACATAATAAATAAATAATTAAAAAAATAATAAATACTTGCTTTCTTTCCCTTGCTGTTCAATTTCTCCATTTCTGATGATGTCTCCATCCCTCCACAGTTTGACATAATGGATAATATTTTCAGGATTCCACGGCCCAAGAACTCCCTATCTATCTACCATGGGCCATGAGGAGGGCCATTCTCAATCTCCACACATTGTTGTGCTCAGGGCCATTACAGAGGGTGTTCTCATCCAACCACAGAGTATCTGTATATTGCAGCCACTCCTTAGCTAGACACAGATTTCCTTGGAGGAAAATCAGACTCAGGCACACATTGTAACCATCCAAATGATTTTGTGTCATCCCAAATGACACAGTGGTATTTTCATTTTGCCCTGCCCTCGCACACCTTTGCCACTTTCTCAGCACAGGGTGGAATCTAATTTCTTCCCCACGAAGTTCAGGGAGCTTGATGACTGTCTTGATCAATAGAGTCTGGCAAAGGTCTTCTCAACCTTCCGGATGCTTCCACCCTTAACACAGTTCCCTGTGTTCTGCTGACCCTCAACCATAAAATTCTTTGTGCTGTTACTTCATAACTGTAATTTTGCTACTGTTATGAATGGGAATGTATATATCTGTGTTTCTGATGGTCTCCTAGGCAACCCCTGTGATAAGATCATTTGACTCCCAAAGGAGTTGAGAACCACTGCTCTAGGTTTGTAAAGCTGAGACAAAAGAACAGGGTTAGTCTCTGTGGTGCTTCCTTGTAGTAAGAGGTGTGGGCTGTGTTCCCAGCACCTGAGAGGAGCATGGGCCCTTTTGTTCCGTCCTGCCCGGCTCCCGGCTGCGGGTCTGCTTTTGGTCCTGGCTAACTTATACCCGAAATAATTACACACAAACTGTATTCATTTAAATACTGCCTGGTCCATTAGTTTTAACCTCTTATACATATTAGTTTTACCCATATTTAGTAATCTGTGTGCCACCACATGGTCGTGGTTTACCGCAAAGATTCTAATCAAAGTCCATCTTGGGCTGGAGAAACATGGCGTCTGCTCCAGCGTCTTCTCTCTCACAGCCTTCCGTTCTGTCTACTCCACCCACCTACAGGCCAATGCAGTCTCTTTATTTAACCAATGAGAGCAATAGAAATACAGAAGGACCCTCCTACACCACTTCCTTTTTGAGGATGTTTCCTGTTAGAACTCTGCTGGAGTTGTAAGAGGAAACCTAGACAACTGGAGAAGAAACAAGGGCCCTCCCCGCCAACAACTCTATTAAATGGCTGCTGTGAAACCAACCTCTACTGGGCTTACCCTCCAGTGCATTACAGAGCAGAAACGAACTTTTCTTGCTAAGCCCTGTCCAAATTTCAGATTTGTAAGTAAGAAGCAAAGGTTTATTATTTAAATAATGATTTTTTTTTTT